>CM060335.1:277422-284922 GCA_030674155.1 Stramonita haemastoma
ACACAAAACACACACACCACACACACACACACACACACACACGTACGCAGGCGGGCCCACACACACACACACACACACACACATACACACACACACAAAACCACACACACACACACACACACACACACACACACACACACACATAAACACACGCAGCAGGCGGGCAGGCACGCACACAACTACACACAGAAGTTAAATAATATTGATTAAATGTTTTTTTTTCCTAAAATAGTTGGCTTGATGAAAAAAAGAAGACCAAATGCTTATTCAATGTACCATCTAGAAATAAAAAATAGACTTTAACTTTGATTCACACACACACACACACACACACACACACACACACACACACACACACACACACACACACACACACACACACACACACTCACACAACACACACACACACACACACAGAGTCACATACACACAACACACGCGCGCGCACACACACACACACACACACATGCACACACACACACACACACACACACACACACACACACACACACACAACACACACACACACACACACACACACACAAAGCACACAGCAAATAGTTGTGTAGAAAAAACATGTGCATGAAACCCATCAGATCTCATTAGTCATAACGAAAAGAATGTCTCAGTTTTGTTTTCAGAAAACATTATCAAAGCTTGGCTCTCAAGATAATCTAGAATATGAAACCTTTCATCAAAGCATTTGGCCTGCTTTGCTGTTGACTGACAAATTCTCTCTTATACCTTTAATTGTGTGTGTGTGGTGTGTGCGTGCGTGCGTGCGCGCGTGCGTGCGTGCGTGCGTGCGTGCGTTCGTGCGTGGCGTGCGTGCGTGCGTGCGTGCGTTACCAAAGGTGAGATTTTGTGGTTGTGACCGTTTTATTAAGGTAGCCCCATTTCCACTGAAGGGGGATTCTAAACTTGACACCAGTGTGTATGTGGTTTCCGTTGTTTGCTTATTAATGTTTGTTTGTTTGTTTGTTTGTTTTGTTGGTTGGTTGGTTGGTTGGCTGGCTTTTTAAAAAAAATTGTCATCAGTTCTTGCCGGCACGATTTACTTGCTCTTTCCGAAGGCAGAACGGGTTTTATTAACGTATACGACGGAATTTTTTGTGCGTATCTTTGTACGTGGGTATTGGTTTCAACTCTTATACAAAGAAGTTTGCTTCCGGGGAGTGGAATCAATACCAATGTTAACTCCAAGACTTTATTTTATTGTACTGCTTGTAACCAACATGAGTTTCTCTATTTGTGAGATAATAAATTTTTGATTTGTGAAAAATTGTGGCTAAATAGCGATGATGGTTCATTTTTGCTATCCCAGATGTAATAAATCTTGCATCTTTCATGTTATTTTAAGTGGTAGTATGTGCATTTTTCCTTTTCTTGTTTTTTTCCTCTCTGTCTTCTCTTTCTCTTCCCTTTTTCCCCTTTTATTTCAGTCAGATATCATTTTCGTGAACTGCAGAATCGAACGTGAAAACTTCAGGATGCATCATGTGACATTCTTAAATCTGTGAAGAACATGATCAGGTTAAACAGCTTCGTTTTTTACTTTGGTTTGATACTTTAAAAAAAAAATAATGAAAAAAAAATATGTAAAATTGATGTTGATTTCTAGGCCTGCTTCAATCCACAATGACCTGATTAATGCTGCAAGTTTTAAATAAACCAACCCAGAAAACAATCAACAGAGAAACAAATCGATTCAACTGCTGCAGAAAATGTTACGAACCTCATTAAAAATTTTCTGTTGTTTATAATATTATGGAAATGACTTATTCACGTTGATCTTAAAGCCATCTTTGCAACTCCGTAGCAGTTTAAATGCAGTTGAAACTTCAAAGCTTATAACCATTTTTCTCCCAACATAATAATTCGGCTCTAATTCTATCAAACAGCTTCTTTAAACTGTAGAAATTCTATTTCTTTTTCTCTCAGACCACACACATATCTGGCTGACAGTCACATGTAAATTTGGACGAAATCAAAGCGACGTTTTTCCCTTACATTGATTTATCTTCAAATTTCCTCAATAAACAATTATCACCCTATGTGTTTACATTTTCAGATTTCCACAATAAGTAATTATCACCCTGTGTGTTCAGACCCTCAGAATTCTTCAATATATATCACCTTGCGTGTTTAGACCCACTGATCTTTGATACTGTGTGATTGTGTGTTATCATGGAACAGATCAAACATAATCCAAAGTGACCTTTTGTGCTTGTTTGTTTTTGTTGTTACTCTTTAGTACGCTGCAGTGTGTGTATGCCTGTGCTGTATCTAGTTTGCCGTCAACGTCATGGCTCTACAGTGTTCTCAAATGTTTCCCTCTGTCTCTGTCTGTCTGTCTATCTGTCTGTCTCTGTCTGTCTCTGTCTGTCTGTCTGTCTGTCTGTCTGTCTGTCTGTCTGTCTGTCTGTCTGTCTGTCTGTCTGTCTGTCTGTCCTCTCTCTCTCTCTCCTCTCTCTCTCTCCTCTCTCTCCTCTCTCTCTCTCTCTCTCTCTCTCTCTCTCTCTCTCTCTCTCTCTCTCTCTCTCCTAGCTGTCTATCATCTCCATTATCTCTCTAGCTAGCTATCTCTCTCTGTCTCTCTCTGTCTCTCTCTGTCTCTCTCTGTCTCTCTCTGTCTCTCTCTGTCTCTCTGTCTCTCTCTGTCTCTCTCTGTCTCTCTGTCTCTCTCTGTCTCTCTGTCTCTGTCTCTCTCTGCTCTCTCTTCTCTCTCTCTCTCTCTCTCTCTCTCTCTCTGTCTCTCTCTGTCCTCTCTCTGTCTCTGTATCTCTCTGTCTCTCTCTCTCTGTCTCTGTCTCTCTCTGTCTCTCTGTCTCTCTCTGTCTCTCTCTGTCTCTGTCTCTGTCTCTCTCTGTCTCTCTCTCTTCTCTCTCTCGTCTCTCTCTTTTCTCGTCTCTCTCTCTCTCTCTCTCTCTCTCTCTTCTCCTCTCTCTCTCTCTCTCTCTCTCTCTCTCTCTCTCTCTCTCTCTCTCTTCTCTCTCTCTCTCTCCTCTCTCTCTCTCCTCTCTCTCTCTCTCTTCTTTTTCTATCTAGCTGTCTATCTATCTATTTTTCTATCTATCCCCTGGTAGCTGCGCAAAGGATGTGTTCTCTGTTTTGTTCGAAGTGCTTTGACCTGTGTCGCGAAACTCTTCTTCGCCTATGTGTCTTGAGCAATTGTTTTTTCTATAGGTGTCGGTCACTGCACTGTGACTACCATCCATGTGCCATCAACATGGCAAAATCCCAAATCTTCTTTTCACTTAAGGTTGATATATCACAAGGAAATCGTCTTATTGTAGTTTGCCGTTAACATCATGGTTCTACAATGTTCTCACTAAATATAAAAGATATCGGTACAACTGATAGTGCATACAATGCGTTATGACCCGTTCTGCTTTTCGGAAGAGTAGGTCATGGTGTGCCAGTGGGAACGGATGACAGAGTTTATAAAACTACATATACATAGGGACTGGATAGTTAAAAAAAAAGTACACGAGTGCTTATTCCATTACCCTCCAAATAGAAAACAAACAATACAATAATACATAAACAAAGTAATTATGAAATAAAGTACAAAAAAATAGGAAAAAAAAAGATTTTGGAGATATATGGCTGTGGCTTTGAATAGACCAATTATTGATAATACTGTTTTTAACAGTTATCTATGATGGACTGTTTTGTAATTGATAATTCAATGGATTGTGTCATCATTTCATCTCCCAGATGTTACCTTTTAACATCACAACATTTATTAAACACGAACACTTTGAGTCGAATAGTACTCGTGATTCTTTATATCTTGCTCAAAAACATTAATTCCATCACTCAGAAGTTTTTTTCCTGTATCCTCGACTCAAGATAAAAAATAATTAAAAACTAAAAACTACCTCGCCTCCACCCTGTATGATTCATTTTTTGGAAGAATTTTAGCTTTTAGGGAGGTAGGTGACAGCTCTGATTATGGCCTTTGTGGTCGACGGAGCTGTAATCGCTGATTTTTGAAAGCTTGCATAACCAGCCACAGAACCATCTACATATGGTGCAGCCCACAACATATGCTAATCATATTCGTGTTGTTGTTTTTTTCATGCCGCTACATGCAGATCTCATTACGGGATCTTTACCCTGCATACTTGATTTTCTGCATGCATGAATACCAGATAAAAACAGTAGGCACTGTCAGGACTGCATAACAGTGGACACGGAAGATATGTAAAGATCTAACGCATGAATTCACCATTTGCTACAGAGCTTAGAGTCTGGGCTGCCGCCTGAAATTTCATCCCTTTGGCTGTCATGCCGCAGGGAAGACTATTGACTATTGACTATTGACTATGCCTACAATGCTGCCACTGAAATACATTACTCCCTACAATTTATTTCCTTTTTTTTTTAATGAATCTTTGATAAGTCATTTTCAAAATGATTAAGAAGTTGGTACCTGCACTTGTTTTTTCCTCCACTACTTTTTCCTCAATGACAGGAAGACTATTGAATGATAGATTAAAATGACGGGAGCGGGATAACTCAGTGGTCAGAGAGCTCGCTTTCCCCCAGTCAAGTTAAAGCAGCGTCGAGCGTGGTTACCAGTTGGATGGGTGACCGTTTGCGCGCCGCCTTGGCTTCAGTACAGTCCCCCCAGTTCACCCAGCTGTCAATGGTTACCTGTCCTCTTTAGAGTCAGCGAAGGTTAAAGCAGCGAGGGAGAGGAGATGGGCGCCGCCCTCAATATGCTGGCCCCCTAGAGAAGCTGAGGTCTCTGATGCCTCGCTCCCCTACGACCACACAGGTTATGGGACACCTTTACCTTTACCTCTTTGTTTACTAATCTATTTATTCACTTACTAACTTAGGCAGGAGCACACTCCCACTCTCATCCATCTTTTACACTCTTTCCATCTTATTTGCAAGTTTTTTGTTTGTTTTTTCTTTCTTTCTTTCTATTTTTGGAGGGGGGGGGGGGGGTGGGGAGGGATCCATTGACCCGCTCCTTAAGCCCAAACTGATTGTTTTTAAATAATTGTTTCGAGTTTAAAATTTATTCACTGTTGTTGTTGTTTTTTAATGCTCGTTTTTAATCCCAACCTTCCCTCTCCGCCTCCCCCCAACCCCCACCCCCACCACTCCCTTTCTCCTCAGTTATCAGTCTTTGTTATCTTTTCTTCCTCGGCCTTTTTGGTCCTAATCTTGACTTTTCATTCGCAGCTGTTTTCAAGAAGGATTAATTTCCATCAAAATGCTTTCAAATTTGGGGGGGGGGGCAATTTCATCAACTTTTATTTAATGAGTCAACCCTCTCCCCTTTCCTCTCTCTCTCTCTCTCTCTCCTCTCTCTCTCTCTCTCTCTCTCTCTCTCTCTCTCTCTCTCCTCTCTCTCTCTCTCTCTCTCTCTCTCTCTCTCTCTCTCTCTCTCTCTCTCTCTCTCTCTCTCTCTCTCTCTCTCTCTCTTTCTTATCCTCTATTTTTGTGTTTCTATCTCTGTCTGTCTGTCTGTCTGTCTGTCTGTATGAATATATGTCTGTCTCTCTCTGTCTGTCTGTCTCTCTGTCAGTCTCTCTCTCTGTCTCTCTCTCGTCTCTCTGTCAGTCTCTCTCTCTCTCTCTCTCCTCTCTCTCTCTCTCTCTCCTCTCTCTCTCCTCTCTCTCTCTCCCTCTCCTCCTCCCCCCCCCCCCCTCTCTCTCTCTTTCTCTCTTTCCTCCTCTTCATTCTCACCCTCTTCTTCCTCCTCATAAGTGTGTGTGTGTGTGTGTGTGTGTGTGTGTGTGTGTGTGTGTGTGTTGTGTGTGTGTGTGTGTGTGTGTGTGTGTGTGTGTGTGTGTGTGTGTGTGTGTGTGTGAGAGAGAGAGAGAGAGAGAGAGAGAGATTGGTTGATTGGTTGGTTGGTTTATTCTTTTATATCGAGGATAACAGAATAAGCAATCATGTGCTTTTTTTCATCCGGTCCCCGTATGCATGCAGTTTTGTAAATGTCATCTGTTCCCACCGGCACACGATGGCCTACTCTTACGAAAAGCGGAACAGATTTAACGTGTGCTCAAGATGTTCTGCGTGCGTTCGCACACGGGGCCACGGTTTAAAGTCTCATCCGAAGGACTTTTGGGGAGAGTGGAGTCAGCACTTATGTTAACTCCAGGAGAAAAATTTCCTCGACCGGACTCGAACCCGGGTCGTCAAATTGCCAGCGCAATGTTCTGACCACTAGGCTATCCGTCCCGAGAGAGAGAGAGAGAGAGAGAGAGAGAGAGAGAGAGAGAGAGAGAGAGAGAGAGAGAGAGAGAGAGAGAGAGAGAGAGAGAGAGAGAGAGAAAGAGACAGAGAGAGAGAGAGGGGGGAGAGTCATGAGAAAGACAGAAAAAGACAGTGGCTAGCTAATTGTTGTTTGCCAGAAGAGGTATTGAAATGCTGCCTTACTTATCAAAGAACCATAATTTGGCAACGCAGCTCTAGAGAAACTCCTGCAAGTTCAAAGAGAGAAGCATTAGTAGAAGCAAAGAAGCGTCATACTAACAGCAATAGTAATGCTTTGTCTGTTTGTTTGTTTGTTCGTCTGTCTGTCCGTAGTCTGTCTGTCTGTTTGTCTGTCTCTGTCTCTGTCTCTTTCTTTCTCTGTCTCTGTCTCTCTCTCATTTATTCATTCATTCATTCTCTCTCTCTCTCTCTCTCTCTCTCTCTCTCTCTCTCTCTCTCTCTCTCTCTCTCTCTCTCTCTCTCTCTCTCTCTCTCTCTCTCTCTCTCCTCTCTCTCTCCTCTCTCTCTCTCTCTCTCTCTCTCTCTCTCTCTGTGTGTCTCTGTCTCTGTCTCTGTCTCTGTCTCTGTCTCTCTCTCTCTCTCTCTCTCTCTCTCTCTCTCTCTCTCTCCTCTCTCTCTCTCTCTCTCTCTCTCTCTCTCAGGCTGGTATTAGCTGTGTGTCATACACCTGATTACAAATGGGGATGAAAGTTGCCGTTGTAACTGTCACTGGATAATCTTAATTTTCAACACAAGCTATTAAAATATTTACAGGCAAAGGATGATATTTGGTCTGCAAAACTCAGGAGCGAAATAAAGCGAAAATGAGCAGTTTTTCTGTCAAGCCTTTTTCATCTTATTTTGCGTTAAGTGCCATCATTAACAGAAGATTCATTAACCTACACGACAGATAAAATATTATGCAGCGCTTTAGATTATAGGAAAGCTTTTGATATTGGCTAATAGACTTTGCCTGTGGAGGGAACTACAAACATCATAACAAAATTTCAGTACAAAAAACGTTGAAGCTAATTACAGCTATAATGATATATTGATCAGTTATATCTTGCAACAATTTTGACTTTTTATAATGTTCAAAGAGAGTAGAGCAAGGAAGTTCATTAATTCCCTTCATGTTTTTGTTTTTTCTCTTCTCTTTTTCATAGAAGTAACCGGTGTTCTTTGTGAAAGAGTAAGGCTGAAGTCCTGTCCGTGCTTGGCTTGGGTGGAATAGTTTTTTTTACGTTAGGTACTAGGGAATATAGTGTTCATATA
>CM060335.1:312422-314922 GCA_030674155.1 Stramonita haemastoma
GAGAGAGAGAGAGACAGACAGACAGACAGACAGACAGACAGACAGACAGACAGACAGACAGACAGACAGACAGACAGACAGACAGACAGACAGGACAGACAGACGGATAGACAGACAGACAGACAGAGACAGAGACAGAGAGAGAACTATTATCATTTCATTAACACCCGCCTCTCACCCAAACTATAAAAAGGTCGTGGTATACTTCATCTGAAAAGCAATGATAAACAGACCAACAGACATAATAAACAGACACTAGAGATACAAACAGACAGACAGACAGACAGAGAGAAAGACAGACAGAAAGAGAGAGGGACAGAAACAGAGAGAAAGAGAGGACTATTCATAATGTTTTCTATACTATCTCAAAAACTTTAAACAGTGTGTAAAGAGAAAATTGATATAATAAAAACAAGTCAATGTACAGAACATGTGAGACAGATCAAAAACAAAACAAATAACAACACACACACATACACACACATACACACTACGCACACACACACACATACACACACACTACACACGCACACACACACACACACACACACACACACACACACACACACACACACTACACACTACACACTACACACTACACACTACACACTACACACACACACATACTACACACACACACACACAAACACACACACAAGACACATGACACATCACTGGAATGGCAAAATTTTACCGCGAGGAAAATTAAAAAAACAACCTAGAGTGCCCATGTGACATTATTTTCCGGATCATTATTCCGCCTTCTGTCATCTTTCATCTTCAGCTGACGTTGGTTTCATGAGAAACGAGGATCGTAAATAATAATTGTGACAGCGGTACCGTTTTTAGTGAGATCAAATTCCCAGGCATGTTTTCCGTAAATCTGCAGGGTTTTTTCAGAGTCGTGCTTTATCAGTTAAAATCAATATATGTGTAGCGTCTTATTCCTGTCACTAAATGTCATGTGATGAAAAAAAGGTAAAGGTGTCCCATAACCTATGCGGTCGTTGGGGAGTGAGGTTTTCAGAGACCTCAGCTTCTCTAGGGGCCAGCATATTTGAGGGCGGCGCCCATCTCCTCTCCCTTGCTGCTTTACCTTCCCTGACCCTTAAGAGGGCAGGTACCCATTTACAGCTGCGGGGGGGGCGGGGAAGGGGACTGTACTGAAGCCAAGGCGCGCAAACGGTCACCCATCCACATGGTAACCACGTTTGATGCTGCTTAACTTTGTCTTGAAGAAAGCGAGTGCCCTGATCACAGAGTTATCCTGTCCCAATGATTGAATAATTATGATAAAAAGAAAAGTTTACCCAGAAGATGGTGTTTCAAAAAGTGCTGAGGCAAAGAAACAGAGAGAGAGAGAGATTTGATTTGATTTGATTTGATTTGATTTATTCTTTTATATCGAGGATTAATGGAATAAGCACTTTTGTGCTTTTTTACATTTTTTACACAGAGAGAGAGAGGAGGGGGGGGCGGAGAGAGATAGTGGGGGAGAGAGAGAGGGGGAAGAGAGAGAGGGGGGAGAGAGAGGGGAGAGGGGAGAGGGAGAGAGAGGAGAGGAGAGGGGGAGAGAGAGGGGGGGAGAGAGGGGAAAGAGAGAAGAGAGAGAGGGGAAGAGAGAGAGAGGGAGAGAGAGAGAGGGAGGAGGAGAGAGAGAGAGAGAGAGAGGGGGGAAGAGAGAGAGAGAGAGAGAGAGAGAGAGAGGAGAGAGAGGGGAGAGAGAGAGGGAGAGAGAGAGAGAGAGAGAGAGAGGAAGAGAGAGAGGGGAAGAGAGAGAAAGAGGGAGAGAGAGAGAGAGAGAGAGAGAGAGAGAGAGGGAGAGAGAGGGGAGAGAGAGAGAGAGGGGGGGAGGAGAGGGGAGAGAGAGAGAGAGAGAGGGGAAGAGAGAGAGGGGAAGAGAGAGAAAGAGGGGAGAGAGAGAGTAGAGAGAGAGGGAGAGAGAGGGGGAGAGAGGAGAGAGAGAGAGAGGAGAGAGGGGAGAGGGGGGGGGGAAGGGAGGGAGGGACGTACAGAGAGTTATTCCAAAAACTTTGGATTGCATTTTCAGACATTCTTTACCTTACTTAAAGCAAAAAAATAGAGTCATAACTAAGAAGGAGATAAAATATGTAGCCAACTGTATAAGAGACAGACAAACAACAAACAACACCACTATTCACCAGCATTGCTGTCCTTCCACAGAGAAAAACCCCATTCCATGCGGCAATGTCTCTGCGATCATTGCTCCAATTCTTGTCACATTTCATCAACAGTATGCAAACATGTTTGCTATGACAAACTGTGATCGTCAATAAATAGGATTTGTTTCCCCCGGTGCTCACCTACAGCCCCAATGGTGAGATTTTTGCCTATGCATCCGTTTTTCCTCCCACAGTTTAGGTAGCTGTATTCTGACTTCGGGGAAAGTAAATGGGGCTAATGCGACTTTTTCAGTCAGAGCAAATCCCTAACCTTTCGTCTAAGTTGTTTGATGATGATGGTGGTGGTGGTGGTGGTG
>CM060335.1:317422-319922 GCA_030674155.1 Stramonita haemastoma
TGTCGTTATTCTTCTTCGCATTCGTCTTCGCATGCTTCTTCATTTTCTTCTTCGCATTCTTCTTCTTCTTTGCATTCTTCTTCTTTGCATTCTATGTTTTTCCTTCGCATTCTTCTTCTTCTTCGCATTCTTCTTCTTTGCTTTCTTCTTCGCAATTCTTCTTCTTCTTTACAATTCTTGTCTTTCTTCATAATTCTTCTCCTACTTCACGATTATTCTTCTTCGTCCTGATTCTTTCACAATTCTTCTTCTTCTTCTTCTTCTTCTTCTATGTCAGAATTCTTCTTCATTTTTAGAATTCTTCTTCTTCTTTAGAATTCTTCTTCTTCTTCTTCTTCAGAATTCTTCTTCTTCTTCGTCGCCGTCGTAGTCGTCGAACGCTCACACAGAAACTATTGTTGTCCGTCATGTGGAGGAAATTTGTTTGTGCTGCAGTAAATGGTTATATCAAGCCATACAAGAAAATAAACAAAAATAGCTGCTACGCCATATTTCATTAAAAACACTGAAATTTACTTTTTTTAAAAACAGACCAATATATATATATATATATATATATATATATATATATATATATATATATATATATATATATATATATATATATATATATATATATATATAAAGTATTGTCCCTTTTCTTGAACAAACCCCTTGTCTCTCTGGTTTATTTATGTTTCCAGCAAGTGGAATTAAGCCGGGTCATAATAATGCACTGTTTAAGGACTATGTCTTTGTCGTTTCTTTTTTTTTTTTCTTTAAATCGTATAAAACACGGTTTTAAGACACCTGACACGTCAGCATCTTTGACAGCTTAACATAGGAATCTACACAAATCTTTGATAGATCACGACGCTAAACAACTCTGAGATTCAGTCTGGTTAGCCTAGCGGCTGTCATCGGTACAGACATCACATGACAAATCAGACTTTAATGTAAGTAAAAAGGTATTTAAAGGTGTTTCCATAGCCTCTAATTATGGTCTTTGGGGAGCGAGGTGTCAAAGACCTCAGCTTCTCCAGGGGCCAGCATGTTGAGGGCGGCGCTCATCTCCTTTCCCTCGCTGCTTTACCTTCCCTGTCCCTTAAAAAAGGGGCAGGTACCTATTAACAGCTGGGTGAACTGGGGGACTGTACTTAAGCCAAGGCGCACGAACGGTCGCCCATCCTGGAGGTAACGACGCTCTTTCGCTGCTTAATCTTGGCTTGGGGAGAGTGAATGTTCTGACCACTGAGCTGTTCAATTCAATTCAATACAATTCAAAATGCCTTATTATCTCTAAAACAGAGAAATTCCAGTGGGTTACAAGCCATATATAAGAACAAAAACCACGTAGAAATAAAATCAGTATAGCACACAACAGGTTCTAAACATCAGCACGCACCCATCACAGTATAAAAAACACCCACAAGTCAGCAATACCTCATCCAGTTGTAAACTCGACCAAGTAAAATCACACATATTCATGTAAGCACCAGTGTGCCCACACACTCACTCATGGTTCGCGCACACATACACGCACACTTACACACAATATTAAAAATATTCGCACACATGCACACGCATTTTAAGACATAAACCAAATTGTTATAACATATTGTATGATAAGACAAATACCGTCCCCACTTTGATGCAAACAGAAACACCTTTACCTCTTTTATTGGCATTAAAGTCTCATCTGTCATTGATGAACCTGAACAGATAAAGGGCTTTTTTTAAAAAAAAACAAAAGGCATGTCACTTACGACCAGGGAATAATTATGTTCCTACCTCTTCTATTGCTACTACTGTGAAAATCATTCTTTATTTCTGCTGGTCTTGCTGAAGATAGTCTTGAAGAAGATAGTATAATCAGATTTTCGCCTTCTGTTTCCATCTCTTATCTGTCCCTGCCTTCACAATCTGAATCCCCTTCACCCTTGCAAACCTTTATATGTGTGTGCGCGCGGACGTGTTTGTTTGTGTGCGTGTGTTTGTGCTTGTGTGTGTGTGTGTGTGTGTGTGTGTGTGTGTGTGTGTGTGTGTGTGTGTGTGTGTGTGTGTGCGTGTGCGTGTGTGCACATTCGAATTTGTTAAAATTATTGTTGTTGATTGCTTGTGTCTTGTATAAGTCGAATGCAAGCACTTTGATTTTTTTTTTTTGGCAAGATAGAGAGCTATATAAATTTCATGTGTTATTATTATTATTATTATTATTATTATTATTATTATTATTATTATTATTATTATTATTATTATTATTTTCTTCTTTTTTTTTTTTACCCCTTCTTCATTAATATCTTCACTGGTTGTTTTTTTTTTTATTCACTTCTTCCTCCTTTTCCTTTTTTCTTTCGTCTCTTAATGACGTTGGTGCCTGTTCTTTTTCTGCTTAAAGACAAAATGATTTGTGCCTTCATCTAATTGTCTGAGAAATTATTCGCGTCATTCATGCGAAGGAAGGAAATGCGTCATAATTTACGGCAGTGTGACGTTTGGTTTTCACACTGTCAGACGAAGA
>CM060335.1:339922-342422 GCA_030674155.1 Stramonita haemastoma
TGCGCGCTCCGTTCACATGGGAGATAATCTAATTACCGCCCCATCACATCCACCACCGGCCAACTTGTACCGCGTCCCGAGGTACGCTACCTGGCCAGCATATTTGATACTGTCCAGTAACCCCTAAAACTGCTAACTACTAAAAATAATAAATGGGTCTTACACCCAATCCGAAGGTAGACTACCTGGTTGCATATTTGATGCTGAAAACCAGTAGCCCCGACAACGGTTAACTACAAAACACTAACTCTACCTACTTGGGTCTTCTATCCCACTTCTGACACCATTTGTAACAGAGTGGACATGTGTGATGTCCCATCTCTGCACAAACCTCGGGAACACGGCACAGCTAGTCAGTTTAGAATGTGACCTCTAAAAAGAGGTTGCATAAATATACATTTCACCGTGAAGGCGAAGCGTATGCAACGAAGGGTTTTCGACCACTACCCAAGGAATCAGAGCATCGACAATTCACAGGTGTGTCTCTAAATAGAAACACGACGCTGCGAATGCGCGCTCCGTTCACATGGGAGATAATCTAATTACCGCCCCATCACATTTGTAAATATCATCTGTTCCCACTGGCACACGATGGCCTACTCTTACGAAAAGCGGAACAGGAATTTAACGTGTGCGCAAGATGTTCTGCGTGCGTTCGCAGACGGGGCCTCGGTTTATAGTCTATCCGAAGGACTTTGGGGAGAGTGGAGTCCTTCTCTCTCTCTGTCTCTCTCTCTCTGTCTCTCTCTTTGTCTCTCTCTCTCTGTCTCTCTCTCTGTCTCTCTCTCTGTCTGTCTCTCTGTCTGTCTGTCTGTCTGTCTCTCTCTCTCTGTCTCTCTGTCTCTGTCTCTGTCTCTGTCTCTGTCTCTCTGTCTCTCTGTCTCTGTCTCTGTCTCTCTCTCTCTCTCTCTCTCTCCTCTCTCTCTCTCTCTCTCTCTCTCTCTCTCTCTCTCTCTCTCTCTCTCCATTAAAAAATGTTTAGTCATGTAAATCGTGTGCCGCGCGACTTATATTTCCATGTATATGGGCAGACATTTCAAGCTTGTAATGATACAATTTAAATTCGTTTTCTTTTGATATTCACGTACATTGCTATAGCTATTAAACAAAAAGCTCTTGCCACAAATCTTCAATTTCCAATTTCATTAACGATGCAGTAGAGAATGAAGTTTGTATTGCATTTTCATGTCAGGGGTTAGGAAAGCTATTTGAGTAGTCCATGCAAACAAGAGTACTGTAGACTTGTTTGTTCATTCGATCAGTTTTGCTATAAGCTTCGACAACAGACTGCATTGTAAAACAATTGGCAACATATATGTTTTTTTGTTTGTTATTTGTATTCTCCTTCCAAGGGGCCATGGCCTTTAATCAATAGACATTCTCTCTGTCTGTCTGTCTGTCTGTCTGTCTGTCTGTCTCTCTCTCTCTCTCTCTCTCTCTCTCTCTCTCTGTCTCTCTCTCTCTCTGTCTCTCTTTCTCTCTGTGTCTCTCTCCCTCCCTCCCTCTCTCTCCCTCTCTCTCTCTCCCTCTCTCTATTAATCTCTCCCTCTCTCTCCCTCCCTCCCTCCCTCTCTCTCTATTATTCTCTCCCTATCTGTCCCTGACCTCCCTCTCTCTCTCTCTGTCTCTCTCTCTCTCCCTCTCTCTGTCACTCTTTCTCTCTGTGTCTCTCTCCCTCCCTCCCTCTCTCTCCCTCTCTCTCTCTCCCTCTCTCTATTAATCTCTCCCTATCTCCCCCTCTCTCTCTCTCTTAGACATATGGACGTAGACTGATGTTTCAGTTGTTTATTATAATGTTCTCCTGCTGGCTCCTGCTGGCTCTTTGTTTATTAGCGGTTTTTTGTTGTTTTTGTTGTTGTTGTTGTTGTTGTTGTTTTTCTGTTTTGTTTTGTTTTTTGGGGGGTTGTTTGTTTGTTTCTTTCTTTCTTTCTTCGGAGTTTTTTGTTGTTGTTTGTTTGTTTGTTTATTTGTTTGTTTGTTTGTTTTGTTCTGGTTTTTTTTTGGTTTTTTTTGTTTTCGTTTCTTTTCTTCTTCTTTAATAATCCAAATTATTTTATTGTGACTTCTGATTTTCTCTGAAAGAGTGCACCTTTCTCACCTTATTATATGTAGTGTACTGTCGCATTTCTCTTACCTTATTATATGCAGTGTACTTATTTCCGTATGTTGTTTGGTACTGCGTATAGTTTTATTGTTTAATATCTTTTATTTTGATGTTATCCCTGAAAAGGGCGGGGACTGGATGTAAAAAAGCACATGTGTGCTTATCTATCATCCTCGAATAAAAGAATTTGCCTTGCCTTGCCTTGCCTTGCCTTGCCTTGCCTTGCCTCCCTCCCCTCCCTCCTTATCTCACTTCTTTCATCATCTCTAACCCCCCCCCCCTTTCCCATTCTCTCAACAACAAAAACCCAGAAGAAAACAACAACACGTGTTATGATGTTGCAGTAGTGCATGCACAAGGCCAAAGCAAGCCACTAGGAGTTCGGGGGGGGGGGGG
>CM060335.1:347422-349341 GCA_030674155.1 Stramonita haemastoma
TCGTTGGGGAGCGAGGCATCAGAGACCTCAGCTTCCCTAGGGGCCAGCATAATAATTGAGGGCGGGCGCCCATCTCCTCTCCCTTGCTGCTTTACCTTCCCTGACCCTAAAGAGGGCAGGTACCCATTTACAGCTAGGTGAACTGGGGGACTGTACTGAAGCCAAAGCGTGCAAACGGTCACCCATCCATTTGGTCTCATTATCCACTCCCAGCTAATGACCTCATAACCCGGGTTCCATTCCCGTTCGAGGAGATTTTTCCTTGGAGTTAACGTCAATGCTGACTCTACTCTCCCCATAAGCCCTTCAGATGAGACTATTAACCGAGGCCCCGTGTGCGAACGCACGAAGAACATCTTGCGCACACGTTAAATCCTGTTCTGCTTTTCGTAAGAGAAGGCCATTGTGTGCCGGTGGGAACAGATGACAAAATTTACAAAAATGCATACACACGGGGTCTGAATGTAAAAAAAAAAGCACATGAGTGCTTATTCCATTATCCTTGATATAAAGGAATAGCTATAGAAAAAGACATTACTGAAGTAGACACCTTCCAAAAAAAAACACCACCCTCACTTTGTCATCCTCGTACTTTCAAGGCTGTAAAAAAAAAAATAAACATAAGGAGAAAAGGCCATTATTCAAAACCCTCGTACAAATTGGTAACTTGTCACTATAACCAAGGTTTGGAACTCATTACGAGCAAAGCCGTTTTCTTCTAGAACCGTAACGTATTGGTCTCATGCCATGTCGTGATGAAAAAATAGGTCTGGAAATAATGAGAGAGAGAGAGAGAGAGACAAGGCAAGGCAAGGCAAAGTATTTTATTCGAGGATAATAGATAAGCACTCGTGTGCTTTTTTACATCCAGTCCCCGCCCTTTTCAGGGATACATCAAATTGAGAAGATACTAAACAATAAAGAGGGAGAGAGAGAGAGAGAGAGAGAGAGAGAGAGAGAGAGAGAGAGAGAGAGAGAGAGAGAGAGAGAGAGAGAGAGAGAGGGAGAGAGAGAGGGAGAGAGAGAGAGTGAGAGAGAGACAGACAGAGACAGAGACAGAGAGACAGAGAGAGAGACAAAGGAACAGTCTCTGAAAGAATCGCTAGTGCTGCCAACTTTTGGGTTCTGCTGCATTGGATGGAGTGTGGACAGTGATGGATTTAGTTTCTTGTCTTGTTTTTTTTTGTTTTTTAATTAATAATAGCAGGCGTCTTTTCCTTCGTTAGTGTGCATCTTTAAGGTTGATGTCCTCTGTAAGGATTTTGTCTTTGGCTGATTTTCTGCTCTGTGTCTCTGTTGTGTTGTTTGAGAGAGAGAGAGAGAGACAGAGAGACAGAGAGAGAGGGGGGGGAGGACAGACAGACAGACAGATAGACAGACAGACACAGAGAGAGAGAGAGACACGCGCACACACACAGACCATGTGCGTGTATGTGTGTGTGTTTTGTGTGGGTGTGTATGTGTGTGAAGGGTGTTTGTGCGTGCGTGTATGTCTATGTGTGTAGGTGTGTATAGGTGTGGGTATGTTTGTGTAGGTGTATGTGTGTGTCTTTGAGTAGGTGTATTTGTGTGCGTGTGTGAATGTGTGTGTGTGTGTGGTTGTGTGTGCATATTTGGGGGGGAAGGGATGTAAGTGTGTCTGTAAGCATTCCCTTATTTTTAAAAATCACACGCACACACGCACGCACAAACAAACAAACACACACAAACACACACATACACATACGCCATTGCAATTTTTACATAGTTTTCCAACAGAAAGAAGATTTAGCTCAGCATTTTTTTTTTTTTTTTTTAGGACAAACAAAAGAAACGAAACACCAATTTCTTCAGTGTTGCACTTTCCCCTTCCTTCCTTCCTCTCTTTCCTTCCTTCCTCTCTTTCTTTCCTTCCTCTTCTCTCTCTCTCTCTCTCTCTC
>CM060335.1:349441-356941 GCA_030674155.1 Stramonita haemastoma
TTTCTCCCCCCCCCCCCCCCCCCCCCCCCCTTCCTATTTGCACAAGTCCTGATGAAAAAAAAAGCATTAATTTAAAAACTGATTATCTCAACTGGCACAAAAAATCTCATTACTTTGTTCTGGAGAGAGGAGAGGAGAAGGGGGGGAGAGAAAGAGGAGAAAAGGAGAGAGAGGGGAGAGAGAGAGAGAGAGGGGGAGGGGAAGACAGCAACAGACAGACGAAGACGGGGGACGGACAGACAGAGACAGAGATGAGGGTGAGAGACAGAGCCAGGAGACAGAACAGAGACGAGAGAGAGCAGAGACGAGGGGTTAGAGTGAAGAGAGAGAGAAAAAGAGGAGAGGGGACAGAGACGAAAAGGGGAGAGAGATTTGACGGGACAGACAGAAAGACAGACAGACAGAGCGCCCAGCTGCTTCAATATTAATCTTTCAAACAAGTCAGGGTTAACTTCAACGCCATGGCAGTAGTTAAATACGGGGAAGAGAAGATAATTTTGACAGCCTGAAAAAATCGATTCCCCCTTTGTCAGCGAGGCGGTGAAGGAGAATGCCCCTGATAAAAAGGGGTTTTGTGAAGGGGGGCAGAAGGAAAGTCCCTTCCCAAGTCCACCTCCCTGGAAAAGGACAGGTGTGCAGGTGATGTTTTGGTCTCTAAATCCCCCTGTTTTGCCGCAGCCCTCCACCTCGCCCCTGCAGTTGTGAGGTAGGGGGTGGGAGGGGAGGGGAGGGCGGGGTGTGTTGAGTCTTCTTTCCTTATTGGGGTTTTTTTTGCACCCTCGCTGAAGCCTGTTGAATTCGTTCTTCTTTCCCCTCCCCGCCTTGTCACATTCCCTTTTTTAATTTGTTCTTTTGGAATTGGCAGTTTAAAAAAAAAAAGTTTTCTTTGATTCTCATGTTTTTCTTTAAAGAGTGTATTTTGTTTCCCCCCTTAACAAGTTCATTAAATTTGTTTTTTGAAAATTCTCGAAGTTAATGTTTTTAAAAGCTTCCTTAAAGTTGACATTTTTTTTTTTTAAATTTTAGTTTTGAACTCTCTCTCAAAAGCTATTAAATTGTGTTTTTGATCTCTCAAGTTCAAATTTTTTAAAAAAATGATTGAAAAATACACAGGTAGGGCTGTGGTAGGTTTTTAAAGGGTTATTTCCCACCAGATCCCCCACTGCATGCCCCTTAGCTTTAAAAATGGTGTTGATTTGCGGGAGATGGGAAGCTGTCTGTTTTTTAAATACAGAAAACCACTTGAATGGTCGGTTTAAAAATGAGCTTTAAATCCCGCTTGAGATAGAGAGCAGATGTAATTTCACCCTGTTCCCAACCTGGATCGTGGTCTGAGGTAACGGGGGCCCTTGCCTAGAAAAAAAAAGTAGGGTCAGAGGGGTGCAGTGGGTTTGAATCCCATTTGGACTAAAATTTTCCCCCATCCATTAGGCCTGTGTTAGTGGTCTAGGTGCCAGTTTTTGGATGGATGATAAACAAGTTTTTGCTTTAACATCATTATTTGTGCCTGTAAAAAAACCCATGGCAAAAGGGGGTTGCCCCGGGCATAATCTGTAAAAAAAACATCTGATAGGGAAACAAATACAGTTGAGACGGGGAAAAAAAAAGGGGTTTAGGTGTGCACTTGTTGGAATTGATTAAAAGTCTTAGGAAAGACAGAACCTTTTTATTTGTACACCTTTAAACCTTTTGTTATCATTCATACATGACGGTTGGGAAGAAGGAACCTTTGAAAAGTTCATTGAACTCCTGTGTTGAAGTCTGTACCTGCTTTCACTCTGAGTTGTTGGCTGGAGGAGATGCAGGCCATCCATTTGAAACAGAGCAGGAAGCTTGAGATGCTTGAGACATAACTTATGGAGCAAACAATTGTTAGGGATCTATTTCACCCTGACTACCCAAGCCTTAAGGTTTGGGAGACTGTAGACATCTAGTTTGATGGCTTCCCCTCTCTCCTCTGGTCTTGTCTGTCTTTCTGTCTCTCTCCCATCTGTCTGTCTGTCTGTCTGTCTGTCTGTTGTCTGTCTGTCTGTCTGTCTGTCTGTCTGTCTGTCTGTCTCTTCTCTCTCCCCTCTCTCTCTCCCCTTCCCCTTTCTCTCTTTTCTCTCTTCTTCCTCTCTCTCTCTCTCTCTCCATCTTTGCCTATCTGTCTGTCTGTAGGATCCAAAGGACAAAAGTGGGGACATAAAAGCACCCTGTGGGTGTAGGTAGCCACAAAGAGTGTCACCCTGCCAAAAAGGAGTGCCCACCCTGCCACAAGGAGTGTCCCCTGCCACAAGGAGTGTCACCCGCCACAAAGAGTGTCACCCTGCCCCCAAAGGTGTCACCCTGCACAAAGATGTCCCCCCTGCCCAAGGAGTGTCACCCTCCAAAAGAGTGTCACCCTGCCACAAAGAGTGTCCCCCTGCCACAAAGAGTGTCACACTGCCACAAGGAGTGTCACCCTGGCATGCCCTTTTTTTTTAGCAGGTTTGAATTGGAGGAAAGCAGCTCTGTTGCTGGGCTGTAAACCTGTCTGCAACCTTCACACCCTTTCTCTTGTGAAAAAGGGGTAGTTTTTTTGTGCATCTTGGTCTGTCTCTACTTCTCTGTTTTTTCTGCTTACCTGTATGTCTCATTCTTTGTCTTTGTTTTGGGGTTTGTCTCTGTTTCTGTCTCTTTTTTCTGTCTCCCCCCCTCACTCTCTCCCCATTTTCTGAGTCTGTTAATCCATCTACTCATTTAGATTAAAAAAAAAAGTATTTATCCTTCTACTCCTAGAAAAAAAATGGTAAAAAGGTAAGGTGTCCCTAATTTAAAGAGGGCAGGTACCCTTTTACAGCTGGGGTGGACGGGGGTTTACTGCTTACCTGTACATTGCACTGTGTGTGTGTGTGTGTGCGTGTGCGTGTGCGTGTGCATGTGTGAGACTTTAGAGAGAGGGGACAGAAGGAAACAGAGAGAGAGGAGGCACAGAGAGGAGGCACAGAGAGAGAGAGAGAGGCACAGAGAGAGTTTGGGTTGCTGACCAATTCGCCACTCAAACATCTAACAGCAAGAAACTGCCCGAACTGAAAGCTTGACTCCTAGCAAAGAAAACAACTCCATAAACCACGTAAAGATCAGTCTTCTCCCCTCGTCAGCGTTTTTTAAGAAGAACCGCTGCTGCTGCTGTGCTGCGGCTGCTGCCCACGAAAGTGATTTTCAGTAAAGGGCAGAAGGTAAAGTGCTTGCATCAAGTCAACCTGCCGTGTGAAGACAGGTGTCCCAGGTGTGTTTATGGTCTCTGAATGCCCGGTGTTTTGCCTGCAGCCCCCCCACCCTCAGACCCTGGACAGTCTGTGACATGAGGGAGGGGAGGGGGAGGGGGAAGGGACAAGTGTGTTGAGGTGAGTCCTCTTTCCTCTTTTTCAGGTTGATGTCTCTCTCCCTTTTCTTTGCTCTAAAAAAAGGCCATTGATTAGTCCCCTTCCCCCCTAGGTAGTATAGTTGTCACCATTCTCAGGAGGTTTTTTTTTTCTTTTTTTTTTCCACACATATTATGAAAGGGAGAGAGAGAGAGAGAGAGAGAGAGAAGAGGAGAGAGAGGAGAGAGAGAGAGAGAGAAGGAGGGAGAGAGGTGTATGTGGTGTGTATATGTGTGTTTTGTATTTTTTATTTTATGTATTTTTCCTTTTATTTCGAGGGTAATGGAAAAGCAAATCATGTGCTTTTTGTACATCCGTCCCAGTGTGTATGCAGTTTTGTACTTTTTGTCATCAGTTCCGCCAGCAGACAATGGCCCACTTTTCTAAAAAAACAGAACTGTGCCCAAGATGGGGCCCAGTTTCCGTCTCATCCCAAGGTTTTTGGGGGGAGTGGGGGATCAGCACCGATGTTAACTCTATGTGAAAATACCCTTTGAATGGGTTTGAACCCATGTGTGGGAATGGGGGGGGGGGGGGGGGGGTACTCCCAAATCTCATCCAGAGATTTTTCCTTCTCTTACCACAAAGGGGGCCTTATTTCCTTATTCTCCTCTCTTTTTTTTCATCCCTTCCCCCTCGTCCCTTCTTTTCTCTTACATATTATGCACAGACACACACTCATGCTCCACACTTCAAACATATAGAGATTTTCTGTTTTACCCTTCCTATGGTCACATAAAAAAGTCTTAATGAATAAATAAATGAAGATTTATGCTTTAAGCTACTTCAGGGCGAACTGCTATACATGTTTTTCACTCACATAGTATTGTTAGAGACTTGAATCTAACTTCGTTACTGTAAAACTCACCCAAGTTCAACAACACTCTAAGTACCAGACCCAGTGCATTCTTTAAAAGCATTCTTGTTTCCTTGGGGGCAAGCAGACAATCTAGTGTTTGGGCGGGGGACAGGGGGAGACATAAAAATGCCCTAAGGGTGTTGGGTTAGCACAAAGAGTGTCACCCTGGCTGTGCCCTGTTTTTTTTACAGGGTGTGAAGGGGTTGGAAAGCGCTTCTTTGCTGGGCTGAAACCTTCTGCTGTGTTCAGGGGGTTCTCTTTTAAAAAAAACACCCCTGACCTCTTGCCCATGGCATCTTTTGCTTTGCATCTTTCCTGTTTTTGTTTCTCTTTCTGTCTGTCTGTTTGTCTGTCTGTCTGTTGTCTGTCTCTGTCTACCTGTCTGTCAGTCTGTCTCACACACACATATTACAACACAGACACACACACACCCAACACACACACATCACACACAAACACACACACACACACACACACACACACAACACTCACTCACTCACTCACTCACCCACACATCTCTTTTCAACCACAATCTGTCTTAGTAGTAGGCACCCATCAGTCTCGGAAGCTATGGACTTGTGTTCTAGTCTTTAGAGCGCAAAAGCCATGGTAAGTGAGTATGGAGGGCAAGCTGTTACCCATGTAGCAGATCCCCTCTCTCCATGCCACTGGAATGATCCATTGGAAAGGCAATGACCATACAAATGGTTTCCCAGTACTGTTGCAGGAGCCACCAGAACGTTGACAATCTGCCTTTTTCCTATATGAAAAGAAGAAAAATGATATAATGTTTGACCTGTTCAACCATTTGTTCTATGTTGCTGTAATAATCTTAACATCCAGTTATCTTTTTTTTCCTCATTGAATTGGGGCATGCACATTGCTGTTTTAAAAGAAGGGTATTTTGCTATTATTGGAATGTTGCCATATTCAAGTGCCATTTTTGTTTTAAAGATGTACATTGTACCAAACTGAAGCCAGTCAACAACAACAACAAAAGCTAGAAAGGATTAGCCACCAGCAGGGTGACTCACTCAGTCTGGCTCTCTAGTGCTGTGTGGACCAGTGCATGAAGGCACATGTATGTATGTATGTATGTATGTTATGTATGTATGTATGTATGTATGTATGTATGTATGTATGTATGTATGTATGTATGTATGTATGTATGTATGTATGTATGTATGTATGTATGTATGTATGTCTGTATGTATGTATGTGTGTGTGTGTGTGAGAGACTTTTGAGTGGGGTTTTTTTGGTTGTTTTTGTTGTTATTGTTGTTGCTTGTATTATCTATAGGCATATTTTATTTTAAGGCTGTTAAAATCATGTTACTTAATTAATGTTTGTGAACTGTTTTTTTTTTTGGGTGGGGGGTTGTTTGTTTGTTTGTTAGGGGTTTTTTATATTATTTTTTCTTTAGATAGATGGCTTGATGAAAAAAGCAAATCAATGCTTATTCAATGTACCATCTGGAAATAGAAATTTGATTTGATTCGATTTGATTTGGCTCTGGGGCTGAGCTAATACTGTCGTTAATAGGGGGCTTAGTAGGTGGTGTCCTGCGCATATTTTAGCTCAGAACAGGTACCCACTGAACACCCCCAAAGTGACCCAGCAGAAGTGCACGGTCCTTCTGGCTGGTGGCCCCTGAGCGGCCTGATATGATGGGCTCCCTTGTGGACTCCCGACCCTGAGAATGAGGCACAACGAATCAGGGTATGGCTGCGGCGGGGAGATTGAAATGAGCGGCGTGGGAACAGCAGGAAATGGACGTTGCAGAAGATGAGACAACAAAAAAAAGGACTAGCCAGACACATTCTCTGCAACATCTGGATGGATTCATGAGCTCTCTGGTGTCTTTTTAGAAGGGTAGATTTCTACCCGGGGTGGAATAGCCAAGACTAGATAGGGGTATAAAAGTCTGCAGTGTTTTGTTTGCAGGGTGTGAATGGCTGGAGAGTAGCTCTACTGCCTAGTTGTAAACCTGTCTGCAAGGTTTGAGGACATTTCTCTTTTAAGTTTACCTTTTTTGGTGCATGCTTGTCTGTCTGTCTGTCTGTCTGTCTGTCTGTCTGTCTGTGTATCTGTCTGTCTGTCTGTCTGTCTGTCTGAATTTAACCTTTATTCCAAGTCTATATGAAGATACACTTCACATATAAAGTGTGTGGGTGTGTGGTGTGTGTGTGTGTGTGTGTGTGTGTGGTGTGTGTGTGTGTGTGTGTGTGTGTGTGTGTATGTGTGTGTGTGAGGGTGGGGGGGGGGAAAGAAAGGGAGAGTGATGTGCAAGTGTGTAAAAGAGAAAAAAAACCCTTTACACTCCAAGTTGTATAGAAAACACAAACAAAAACAAGAAAAAAACACAAAGAAACACAAAAAACAAAAAGCAAAATACAAAATAAAAGCAAAAAACTAACTAAAAAAAAAGACCAAACTAAGCCCTTTCTTTTAAAAAAAAGTCCATTATCTTAATTGCCAAATCCATTAACAAGACATCTTTACAGAACCTTTGACTCTGTTAGAAGCTTAAGTTCATATGCTATTATTTCTATTGTAATCTTTTTTTTTTTTTAATTCTATTCCTTTATATCGAGGATAATGGGATAAGCACTCTTGTGCTTTTTTTTTTTTTTACATCCAGTCCCCGTGTGGATGCAGTTTTGTAAATGTTATCTGTTCCCCACCGGCACACGATGCCTACTCTGACGAAAAGCGGAACAGGATTTAACGTGCATGTTCACACACAACCCGGTTTATAGTCTCATCGGAAGGACTTTTGGGGGAGTGGAGTCAGCACTGATGTTAACTCCAGGGGAAAAATCCCCTGGAACTTCGATTGGGGTCATCAAAATTGCCAGTGCAACGTTCTGACCACTAGACTATCCCTGTCCCATGCTATCATTGGCTCTATCAGTGGCAAAATTCCATATCCATGTTCTGGACTTATTACTGTTAGCAAAGTCCATATCCAGAATGACAAACCCATCAAAAAGCAAGGTCAATATTCATACTGCCAGCTCCTTCACAATGCATTTTCCACAGTTAAAACCAGTTCCCCTTTTCAGAACAGTGTTATGCCTGAGTTTGTCATGACTAAAGACAATAACAACATAATGATAATAATAGGATAATAATACGATAATGATACTACACTACTACTACTACTACTACTACTACTACTACTACTACTACTACTACTACTACTACTACTTCTACTAACTACTACTACTACTATCAATGATAATAATAACAAT
>CM060335.1:372721-377721 GCA_030674155.1 Stramonita haemastoma
ACATGCACGAACCTTTGCACCCAGTCACAATGAGAACTCTCCTGGAGAGCAAGCTGGTGCGCCCCATAGTCGTCATGTTGTGTCCAACACAAGAGACATAAAGCAAACACCTCAGCATTGGCTTGGGGGCAAACCCAGTAGGACAGGTGCCTCCAGGAACCTAAGTGTTCCATCTATGTCATCTGCACGTGATTTTCCCCCTCTGCCCTCCCGAAACAGCCCTTCTCTGATTGGGAACAGGATGGATCACTCTATTCAGGATCCGTCCTCTATGTCCAGACCACGAAATTGGTCAGAGGAACGTACAGGGGACGCACCTGCAGGTGCTGAAAACTACAGACCACAGATTGACAGGGACATGCACTTTCCTTATGCTCACTCAGCTGTTCCTCCACAACACCCCCTTCTTCCGTCTTATCCTAACTATATGGCACCAAATACCTCCTACCCCAGACTCCCCTTGCCTGACTCTTTCTCCCCTTACAGTTTCCATGTTAGAGACTTTGCTCCTAAACAGGCAAATTTTCCATTTCACACTGTAACTCCAGGTTTTTACCCTCCCGGAAGTGCTGATACTGGCAACTGGCTTTCAACCAACCCTGCTGGTCAATATGCTCAGCACTTAATGAATCTAGCTTCCCAAATGAGAGCATATTAAGAGGGTCTACTACATGTAAATTTAAGCATAGCCTGTGTGTGGGTTTTTTGTGTGTGTTTGTGTGTGTGTGTGTTTTTTGTGGTTTTTTTGTGTGTGTTTTTGTTTTGTTTTTTTTTGCATGCACAAAATGAACATGTTGCAGTGTTTGTAATTTGATAATAAAGATTAAGCTGTTATTTTGCACATGGTGTTAAAGTTAAAACTTGAATAAATACTTGCAACATATGCTATTTTTTCTCTTATTTAATGGGCTCCTGTGCTGCCCTTCATCTATTTGTTATTTTGTGGGTTTCCCATGATATGTCAGGTTGTTGCTGTCAAGAGGTATATCATATGGGCCAGGCTGGTACTCGGACAGGGGAGTTAATTCTGTTTGAAAATCATAAGGTCTGGCAGGAGTATTCTCCCCTGACAGAGTTGGTGGATATTGTTTAAAGCTGGACAGTCAAGGTTATTTTTTGACTGGTTGAGATTTTGCAGCTTGATTTGTATTCACTTTGTGGTTGTGCTTGCTATTTTTTTTTTCTTTGCTTATTCAAGTTTGCCTTTTACTGATATTTTCCATTCCATATTTTTTACTTCTTGCTCCTTCTTTTTTGTACTTGGTGGAGTGAGAGTTGTGGGGGCATATTTTGATTTAACTTTTTGTCTCCACTTGGAACTTTGTACTGTCTATTTGCTAAAATTGTGTAAGTTTAGAATAAGATTGTTACAGTGAATGAATTTTTTTTTCCTGTTTTGACTAATTGTATACAGTATGGCAAAAGTGCCCGATACCAATGGTTGGCTAACAAAATATGGGTTCAAAGTAGGATTCTTAAATATTTGTCACCTGCTAAATAAAGTTTCAGACCTACCCTCTATTTTGTCAAATATAAATAGTCCTTTTCATGTTTTTGGTTTTTCCGAATCAAGGTTATCACATTTTGTGGCAGATGATATTGTATCTGTTCCATGCTATAACTCTATCAGACGAGATGCCAAGACTAGATTAGAAACAGGATTAATAGTCTATATACATCAGTCAGTAAACTACAAGCAGATAACTTTATTTGATAACTATGGCATTGAATGCGTCTGGTTAGAAATAAACCTGAAAGGAACTAAACCAATACTTGTAGGATTTTTGTACCGAAACCCAGATGAACGCATCAATTGGTTTGATAATTTTGAACATATGATGGATGATGTTTGTAACTACTCAACAGAAATAATTTTACTTGGTGATTTCAACATTGATCTGCTTAAGCCTAATGACAAGTGGAAAAAAATATTTGCAGTGTATAATCTGTCACAACTGGTAAACACTCCCACAAGGAAAACTCTGCGCTCTGAAACATTGATTGACCACATATATACAACCAATCCATCTAACATTGTTGAACTGTCTGTACCTGTATATGGTCTTAGCGATCACTATCCTGTATGTTTAACCTGGTCCAAAAAAGGTGCTAAAATCCCCAGATGCAAACACAAATACATTTCTTTTCGTAGCTATAAATTTCTTTTCTAAAAAAATATCTAAGAAGCTGTTCCAACTCAACAGAATTAAACACTTTTTAGATCAACACACTCGAAAATTATTCTTCTACGCTTACATTAAACCAGATATTGACTATGCATCTACATGCTGGGATTTAGCAAGTAAAAACTGTTTACGAAAACTAGAGAGAGTATACAAACGTTCTCTCAAGATAATTCTCCTAAGAACTACTTCCTTGGATACTAACAGCTACAAAGAGCTGAACATTCTTCCTTTTAATTTACATTGTCTCTTTAACAAAGGGGTATTCATGTATAAGATTATGAATAAGCTTGCTCCACATTATCTTTGTCAGAGGTTTCCTGTTAAAACTATTCGTAACAAAAGTAGCATTGATATCCCTCGTCCAAGAACCGATCTTTTTATGTCATCACTTGTTTATTCCGGTAGCAAACTATGGAACGAAATCCCAGTCTTTATCAAAGAGAAAAGTAGCATATCATCCTTCAAAAAAGCGTACCACATACATTTGTTCAGTTTCTTGTAAATTACATTTTGTGAGTGAGCTTGTCGACATTATATATATATATATGTGTGGTGTGTGTGTGTGTGTGTGTGTGTGTGTGTGTGTGTGTGTGTGTGTGTGTGTGTGTGTGTGTGTGTGTGTGTGTGTGTGTGTGTGTGTGCGCGTGCGTGCGTGTTTGTGTGTGCGCGCGCGCGTTTGCTTTGATTTCTGATATTATTGATGTTACATGAGGTTTTTTTTTTTGTTTTGTTTGTTTGTTTGTTTTGTTTTTTGTTTTTTATGTTCACTGTCTATTCAGTGAAATATGAGAAAAATGTATTTTGTCTTGTTTGGATGGATTGGTGAATTTAGATATTAAGTCCATTGTCGTTTTTTTTTTATGGCCATTTATATTAATGTGTGTGTGTGTGTGTGTGTGTGTGTGTGTGTGTGTGTGTGTGTGTTGTGTGTGTGTGTGTGTGTGTGTGTGTGTGTGCTGTTGAGTGTTAAGAATTCCTTGGACAACTCTCGTTGTTACTGTATACAATGAGTGTGTGATTGATTTTGTTTGTATTTCATTGATTTATTTGTTAACTTAATGAATCAGCTACGTATGTTTGGCTTGTTTGTTTTTTTCTCTTGTTGTTTTTTGTGGGGGGGAAGGGGGAGGTTCTGAGGGCCTGGTGTAAAGAAGCCTCTGGCTTATCCATTTACCCTCATTAAAATATTCGAGTTTCGAGTTTCGAGTTTCGAGTTTCTCTCTCTCTCTCTCTCTCTCTCTCTCTCTTTCTCTCTTCTCTCCTCTCTCTCTCTCTCTCTCTCTCTCTCTCTCTCCTCTCTCTCTCTCTCTCTCTCTCTCTCTCTCTTCTCTCTCTCTCTCTTCTCTCTCTCTCTCTCTCTCTCTCTCTCTCTCTCTCTCTCTCTCTCCTCTCTCTCTCTCTCTCTCTCTTCTCCCTCTCTCTCTCTCTCTCTCTTTTAAGATTGTTTTTATAAAAATTAAATTCTTTCATATTCTTTTATATCAAGGATAATGGAATAGGCACTCGTGTGCTTTTTTGTTTTTTTACATCCAGTCCCCTTGTGTATGCAGTTTTGTAAATCTTGTCATCTGTTCACACCAGCCCACAATGGCCTACTCTTACAAAAAAGGGAACAGGATTTAACGTGTGCGCAAGATGTTCTGCGTGCGTTCGCACACGGGGCCTAGGTTTATAGTCTCATCCGAAGGACTTTTGAGAGTGGCTGTGCCTGTCTTGTTTATCTTTCTGTCAGTATGCATGCCTGTTTGTCTGTCTGTTTCACTTCTTGTTGAATTTCTTCATTTTCCTCAGCTAAAGCTCTAGGTTTCACTAACGGGGACGGGATAGCCTAGTGGTCAGGACATTGCGCTCGCAATTTGACGATCTGGGTTCGATTCCCGTTCGAGGAGATTTTTCTCCTGGAGTTAACATCAATGCTGACTCCACTCTCCCCCAAAAGTCCTTCGGATGAGACTATAAACCGAGGCCCCGTGTGTGAACGCACGCAGAACTTCTTGCGCACACGTTAAATCCTGTTCCGCTTTTCGTAAGAGTAGGCCATCACGTGCCGGTGGGAACAGATGACATTTACAAAACTGCATACACACGGGGACTGGATGTGAAAAACACACAAGAGTGCTAATCCCATTATCCTAGATATAAAGCATAAAAGAATGAAATAAATAAATAGATAAACTAACGAAGATATTTTGCGTATGCCACCGTTTTCGACCACCGTGAAGGAAGCTGACCCTGACTGCAGATTTGGAGAGAAGAGTACAGGCGGTAGAGATGAGATGCTTCTGGAGACTCCTTGTCATCTCCTACAGACTTGATTTTGATTTGATTTGATTGAATTTGATTTGATTTAATTCTTTTATATCGAGGATAATGGAGTAAGCACTCGTGTGCTTTTTTACATCCAGTCCCCGTGTGTATGCAGTTTTGTAAATGTCATCTGTTCCCACCGGCACACGATGGCCTACTCTTACGAAAAGCGGAACAGGATTTAACGTGTGCGCAAGATGTTCTGCGTGCGTTCGCACACGGGGCCTCGGTTTAAAGTCTCATCCGAAGGACTTTTGGGGAGAGTGGAGTCAGCACTGATGTTGACTCCAGGAGAAAAATCTCCTCGACCGGACTCGAACTCGGGTCGTCAAATTGCCAGCGCAATGGTCTGACCACTAGGCTATCCGTCTCCCGTCCGAGACCACATTTTAAGCAACGATGACGTGCATAACAGAATCCAGCAAACCATTGGTCCCTGTGAAAACCTTCCATCAATCATAAAGAAGCGTAAACTTAAATGGTACGGGTATGTCACAAAATCAAAAG
>CM060335.1:382721-395425 GCA_030674155.1 Stramonita haemastoma
ATAAGTGACTGGAAGATAGATAACATCGGCAAAGAGAGACATGGCATAGATGATTAGTTACTGGAAGAAAACAGCATTTAGGAAAGAGAGAAACGAACCCTTAACACTAAAAATCTGTAGTCATATCCACAGACCACATGAGCACCATGGGTGACCCAGCAACAACCCCCCCCCCCTCCCGGTCAGACATTGCATCTCACACTGTCTGGAAATCTGTACCCAGAGGTAGATTTCCAGGAAGCGCAGATACTAACCCCACACTGGAATGACTTTTATAAAAGAACGATTTTTAAAATAAAAAGTAGGTAAAAACAATTTGCGTAGTAAATGATAAAGTATTCTAATATCAAAAGCCACGAAATGGGAGAGACAATACTCCCTAAAAACAACTTAATATGTATTAACCAGCCATGAACAGCGGCAACAGCAATAGCGACAACATCTATAGTAAGCAGCAGCAACAACAGTAGTAACAGCAGCAGCAGCGATAGTGGTAGCAGCAGCAGCAGCAGCAGCAGCAGTAGCGATAGTGGCAGCAGCAGCAGCAGCAGCAAGAACACAACAAATGCAGGAATGTTTATTTTCTCCTTCGGAGTTTGCCAAAAGAGCAGTATAAAAGTTGAAACGAAATAAGTGTCACCTGTAGAGGAGACATTTCTTTCCCGTCTCTTCATGCACTGACACAATACCCAAACAAACAAACAAAAACCCACAAAGAAAACCAACATCTCCCCCCACCCCCATCCCCCAAACCAACAACAACAACAACCTCCCCCTAAACCAAACAAACGAAAAACTCAACAAAAACAAACCCCAGTTAGTTGAGGGGGGGGGGGGGGGAGGGTGGCTTGGCGAACTACTGAGAGTTAAAAGGAAGTCATCAAAAAGCAGCAGGTGCGCGCACGCGCGCTTGTGTGTGTGTATGTGTGTGTATGTGTCTGTGAATGTGCGTGTGTGTATGTGTGTGTGTATGTGTCTGTGAATGTGTGTGTGTGTGTGTGTGTGTGTGCGTGCGTGCGTGCGTGCGTGTGTACATTTGAATTTGCTATAATTATTAATCGTCATTGATTGCTTGTGTGCTGTATAGGTCAAATGCAAGTGCTTTGATTTGTTTTTGCAAGATATAGCGCTATATAAATTCCATGTGATATTATTACTATTATCATTATCATTATTATTATTATTATCATCATCATCATTATATTATCATTATTATGATCATCATTATTATAAGCATTATATACAGGATTTCACTCTCTCATTTCCTCTCTCTTGATCTATTTGTCTCTCTTCGCCGAAAGCTTAGGTATATTTATTTACCCTAACTTAATTTGTTAAATCTCTCTGTCTGTGTCTCTCTGTCTGTGTCTCTCTGTCTGTGTCTCTCTATCTCTATCTCTGTCTGTCTGTCCGTCTGTCTGTCTGTCTGTCTCTGTGATGATATTGATGATGATGGCGTAGATGAAGAAGGTAATGATGATGGTGTGGACATACTTGCTGCAGCTGCTGATATAGATAATGAAGATGCTGATGGCAGTGATTATGTACATGATAAAAATGATGATGATGGGGTTGATGATAACTAGAAGGCATTGAGTGCGACTTTATGCACTTGCAGAATTGGAAATGTGAAATGGATGGAAACGTCTTCCACTATGATGTTTACCTTCCCCCTGCCTCAAACATGTTTTGTATAGTGACCTAAGGTCGATGTACAGTAAAACTTTCCAGTGTTAAGTGTTTTGTTCTTCTCTGTCTGGTTGGATCAAGGTGTGTGTGATGTTTGTGTATTCATTACAGCTTTTTGTCAACGATTGATTGACTGCAGGTGGCAGAACTGGAACCATCCCATTGATAGTAAGTAGCCAGAGGTTTGACAATTGACACATATCACAGCAAAATTTAGACTTGGTATATTTGATCTGAATGTGCATCGCTTAAGTTATAGAACCCATAATGATTATGATTTGTTATGTCCATTATGCAATGTGTCGCAGGAAGTTAAAGTCCACTTTGTTCTTTGTTGCCAACGATTATATACCCTGAGAGTGAAATTCATTAAACCGAAATGTTATAGGAAACCCTGCTTGTTTAAATTGAATTTATTGATGTCTTGTACAAATCCTGCGTGCGTGCGTGCGTGTGTGTGTGCGTGCATGCGTGCATGTGTGTGTGTGTGTGTGAGTGTGCATGTGTATGTCCGTGTCCGTGTGAACAAATGGACCAATGAGTGGGTGCATTGTTACACATGCACGTATATCTATGTGTATATGCTTTCCTTTGTACATGAATACCATTGGACTTGTGAGTAACGCAGGTTTTCTATGTGAAAAATAGAAATGAGATTCCAAGATAAGTAAGATAATAATAATAATAATAATAATAATAATAATAATAATAATAATAATAATGATAATAATAATAATAATGATAATAATAATAATAATAATAATAATAATAATAATAATAATAATAATAATAATAATAATAATAATAATAATATAATAATAATAATATAACTGGATATGACGTAATTACCCCAAGCAGAGAACAAGTCAGAAAATAACAGCTGCATTTCACTGTAACAAGAAAAGAAGAGAGAGAAAAAGCCACACAATTCCTGTGAACAGGGCCGAGGTACCTCAATGGTAGCTTAAACCCGAGCAATTTTTAAAATTTATTTTAATTTTATTTATCATCTTTATTTTATTTCATTCTTTTATTTCGAGGATAATGGAATAAGCACTCAAGTCAAGTCAAAATTTTATTTCCAGATGGTACATTGAGTAAGCAATAACTTTGCTTTTTTTCATAAAGGCATCTATCTCATGATTTTTAAGCATATATATATATATATATATATATATATATATATATATATATATATATATATATATATATATATATATATATATATATATATATATATATATATATATATATAACATATACAAATACATATATACATATATACATAATACATTTAGATATATAATCACTAGACAACCTCCCCCCATCCACTGACAACTAAAGTGCCGTGTTAACAAGAGTAAGGTTGACACATCACCAAGAAGCACCAGTAATGTCACTGTCAAGCTCGATCATTCTGTGTTTAGTGATAGAAAGCGTGTAGGAATCACTGACAGCAAGTTAGTCAGAGATGAACGATGCTAGAACCACAACCCAAAAGGTCGCAGAAAACAAAATAATGACCCCCCCCCAAAAAAAAAAACCCCTGGTATCTCTTCCTTTCTGTTTTACTGCAAACCAGAACCAGAGTTTTGGAAGTGGGAACAAAGTTAGCGCCATCTTTGTGCTTGCTTACAAGGGCAAGCTACTCTCACATCTCTTCTCACTGAGAGAGAGAGAGAGAGAGAGAGAGAGAGAGAGAGAGAGAGAGAGAGAGAGAGAGAGAGAGAGAGGAGAGAGAGAGAGAGAGAGAGAGAGAGAGAGAGAGAGAGAAGAGAGAGAGAGACAAGGCAAGGCAAGGCAAGGCAAAATTCTTTTATTCGAGGATAATAGATAAGCACTCATGTGCTTTTTTACATCCAGTCCCCGCCCCTTTCAGGGATAACATCAAGATAAAAAGACAGCCTCAACTAAAACAAGAACAATTATAATGATCCAATTACCAAGAGCAAACCACACCAATTATCAAACAACAGGTAAGAAATAAGACAGAGATACAATATTAAGGTAATGTTATAAAAAAGGCACTCATTCAGAAACGAAAATAAGAAGTAAGAATCAATGATGATTTTGATTTGGATAATAAACAAGCAAACGAACAAACAAAGAAACAAAAAAAACAACAACAACAACAAAAAACAAACAAACAAAAAAAACAAACAACAACAAAACAACACAAAACAAAAACAAACAAAAAACAAAAAAACAAAAAAAAGGTGCAATGATTATAGATCAAACATGAGAATATGATGAAGTTAGATGACTGAAAACATCAATCCACCACCATCTATCATCAAAATATGTCCCATAAAACATAAGATTTTGATAAAGGGTGAGAAAGAGCAACAACAACAGGTAAGAAATAAGACAGAGATACAATATTAAGGTAATGTTATAAAAAGGCACTCATTCAGAAACGAAAATATGAAGTAAGAATCAATGAAGAATTTGATTTGAGTACAAAAAAACAAACAAAAACCAATCAAAGCAAAAAAAAAAAAAAAATAATAATGATAATAATTAAAGAGCAAGCATGAGAATATGATGAGGTTAAATGACTGAAAACATCAATCCCGCCATCTATTATCAAAATAAGTCCCATAAAGCACAGTTTTTTTTAACAAAAAACCCCCTAACTCACACACTCACACACACACACACATACACACATACACACACACAAACACACACACACATACACATACATACACATACACATACACACACACACACACACACACACACACACACACACACACACACACACACACACACACACCTCACTTAGTCTTATGTGAGAGAGAGAGAGAGAGAGAGAGAGAGAGAGAGAGAGAGAGAGAGAGAGAGAGAGAGAGAGAGAGAGAGAGAGAGAGAGAGAGAGAGAGAGAGAGAGAGAGAGTGGAAATGAACGTAGAAAGAGAACAGGGGAGGGAACTTTTAGCGAAAAGTAGTGCAAAGATTTGTTTCCATGTCAACTTTTCAGTGGTGGTGGTAAAAGTGGTTTTAACCTTAGTTACAGTGAGGTAAGCCATTCTACGAGCAAGAGGTGAGGTGAGGAGTTTTGGTCTTCGCAAATTCTTTTTTTAATTTTTTTTATATTCCTTTGTTCTTTCCCCCTCACTCTGCTTTCCTGTGTTTGTCGGCAACAGGCTCAATTCAGTCTCTCTCTCTCTCTCCCTCCTCTCTCTCTCTCTCTCTCTCCTCTCTCTCTCTCTCTCTCTCTCTCTCTCTCTCTCTCTCTCTCTCTCTCTCTTCTCTCTGTGACATAAACATTTGCACATATTCACACATAAATAATATACATTAGGAAAAGACGTTAAATCGAAGAATGATCACACAACACACACACAACACACACACACACACACACACACACACACACACACACACACACACACACACACACACACACACACACACACACACACACACAAAGCACGCACTCACCATACCACACCAAACACACACACAACACTAGCGCGCACACATACACACAACACAGACATACAACACACACATACACACAACATAGACACACAACACACACCACACACATAACACACACACAACACACACACAACACACACACAACACACACCACACCAACACACAACACACACACCACACACCACACACACCACACACCACACACACACACCAAACACCACACCCACACCACACACACACACCACACACACACACACAACACACACACACAAACACACACACAACCAACACACACACACCACACACACACACACACACCTACATACACAAACCTACACACATACAAAAAAGAAAAAAAAAGCCCTGTCGAATGAATCACTCTTCCCTAAAGGTGCAGTAAACAGACACAGCATCATCATTCCATCACTCGTTTCGGCAATGTCGCTCATGCATGAAGAAGTTGCTACATCACAAGATGCATAAACAGTTTTCCAGCTCAGCATTAAATAGATGCTCAAAGCCCTGTTGCTCTATGTTTTGATATTTTACAGTCTGTCTGTTTTTTCGGTGTGTATGTTTATATTCTCTAAGTTTTCTGCTCATGGGTGCATGGAAAAAAATGTTATGCTCAAAGCTTTGTTGCCCTATGTTTTTAGTATTTTATAGTCTGTTTTTTTTGTGTATGTGTTTATATTCTCTAAAGTTTCTGCACAGGAAAACAGAGACAAATGTTTTGCTCAAAGATTTGTTACTCTATGTTTTAAATATTATATAGTCATTTTTGTGTGTATAATTATGTTTATATTTTCTAAGTTTTCTGCACATGGAAATGTGGACTAATGTTATGTTCAAAGCTTTGTTGCCCTATGTTTTTTTTTAGTATTTTATAGTCTCTTTTTTTGTGTATGTGTTTATATTCTCTAAATTTTGTGCACAGGAAAACATAGACAAAATATTTTGCTCAAAGCTTTTGTAGTTGCATGTCTTTTTTTTATATATTACAGTCTGTCTGCTTTTCTGTGCATATATGTTTATAGTCTCTAAGTTTTCTGCACACGGAAACATAGACAGATGTTATGGTCAAAGCTTTGTTGGTCTATATTTTCAATATTTTATCGTCTGTTTTTTAGTATAATTATGTTTACATTCTCTGAGTTTTGTGCACACTAAAACATAGACAAACGTTATAGCTCAACGCTTTGTAGCTGTATATTAACTATATCTCTACAAACTCCTTTTTTGTGTGTATGCCTATGTTCTCTAAATTTTCTGCACATGGAAATGTGGATTTATGTTATGTTCAAAGCTTTGTAGATGTATGTTTCTATATTTATACAGTCTGTCTGTCGTTCTGTGCATGTGTTTGTATTCTCTACGTTTTGTGCACATGCAAACATGGACAAATATTTTGCTCAAAGCTTTGTAGCTGTATGTTTCTATATTTTTACAGTCTGTCTGCTTTTCTGTGTATATGTTCATATTCTCTAAGTTTTGTGCACATGGATACAAGGAAAAATGTTATGCTCATAGCTTTGTTGCTCTATATTTTATGGTCTGTTTTTTTAGTATATGTTTACATTCTCTGAGTTTTGTGCACACGAAAACATAGACAAACGTTATGCTCAACGCTTTGTAGCTGTATATTAACTCTATTTTTACAAAATCTCCTTTTGTGTGTATGCCTATGTTCTCTAAATTTTCTGCACATGGAAATGTGGATTAATGTTATGTTCAAAGCTTTGTAGCTGTATGTTTTCTATATTTTTGCAGTCAATCTGTCCTTTTCTGTGTGTACGTCTGTATTCTCTAAAGTTTGTGCACATGCAAAACATGGACAAATATTTTGCTGAAAGCTTTGTTGTTCTATGTTTTCAAAATTTTATAATCTTTTTTGTATACGTTTATATTCTCTAAGTTTTCTGCACATGGATATATGTACAAAATTTGTTATGCTCAACTCTTTTTAGCTGTATGTTTTCTACATTTGTACAGTCTGTCTGTCTCTCTGTGTGTATGTCTGTATTCTCTAAGTTTTCTGCACACGGAAACATAGACACATATTTTGCTCAAAGCTTTGTAGCTGTATGTTTTCTGTATTTTGCAGTCTGTCTTTCTGTGTGTATGTCTGAGGTCTGTAAGTTTTCTGCACATGGAAACGTGGACAAATGTTATGCTCAAAGCCTTGTTGTTGTATGTTTTTATATTCCACAGTCCATCTATATTTCTGTGTGCATGTTTTTATGTTTCTTTGCACACACACCACACACACACACGCACACACCACACACACACACACACACACACACACACACACACACACACACACACACACACACACACACAAACACACACACACACACACACACACACACACACACACACACACACACACACACAACACCACGCACCACACACACACACAGCAATCACACGGACATACATCCCCCCACACACACACACACTATCAACATCAACATGATTCCACAACACGGAATTAATTCAAACGTTCTTGAGAAGCAATTATCCATTTTTTGCTTTATTCCAATGAAACCATCATAAGTAGGCATAAGGAACCCTAAGAGGGCTGCTTTACTAGCGCTTGGAAGAGAGTGACAGAGCCTGGAATCAACAATCATTAATAGAAGCCATCAATGAACAGAATTACATTCCAATGGCACACAGCTTTGCAAACGATGGTTTCATCTTCGAGAAGAAGAAAAAGACAGACAGAGAAAAATGCATTCTTGAGGGAAAAAAGGAAAAAACTTTCCGGGGCCTTTAGATTAAAAATTATCTTTTTTTGGGGAAATTTTGCTAAAAAAAAAAAAAAAAGTAAAGGATTCCCAAAACCCTTTTTGGGGTTTTCGAAAGGAGCGGGGGGGGGAAAGACCCTTTTTTTTTCCCCAAGGGGGCCAACATTTTGAGGGCGGCCCCCTTTCCCCCCCCCCCCCTTTTGCTTTCCCTTCCCTTCCCCAAAAAAGGGGGGGAAACCTTTTTCCCCCAAGGGAAAAAACGGGGGGAACATTAAAAAAAACCCCCAAAACGAAAAAAATTTTTCCCCCCTTTTTTTAAAAACCCCCTCCCCCCGGGGGGCCCCCCTTAACCCTTAGGAAAAAAGGGTCGCCCCGAAAAATCTCATTTTGGGGAAAAACCTCGGAGCCTAGCCGAAAAGGGGGAAAAAAAAAAAATAAAAAAACAAAAAATTGTTGGGGCTTTTTACAGATTTTTTTTTGGAAAAGATTGTTTACAAAAAACCACGAATTTTAAACAAAAAAGGGGAAAAAGAGAAAAAAAAAAAATCCGTGCCCCCTTTTCCCCCCCTCTTCTTACAAACCCCAAAAAAAATTTTTTTTTCCCAAATTTGAAACCCCAAGAGGGGGCGCCACTTAGTGCTTCCAAGGGGAGCAACCCCCACTCTTTTTTAAAAATTTGGGGGGAGGGGAAAAAAGGGGGAAACAAAAAAAAGGGGGGGAGAATTTTTTTAAAAAAAAAACCCGGGGAAAGGCGGGAGGGGGGAGTTGCCCCCCTTGCAGCACCCCCGGGGTGGGGGGGGGGGAAACTTTTTTTTAAAAAAAAAAAAAGGGGCCGGGAAATTTTTTTCTTTCCCCCACCAAAAAAAACCCGGGGGGGGGTTTAAAATGACTTTGCATTTCCCTTTTTTTCCCCCAAAAAACCTTTTTTTTAGCCCCCCCCCAATCTCTTTTTTTTCTATTTCCCCCCCCCTTTTGCCCCTTGTTGGGTCTGTCCCCCCCCTTTCCCCCTCTTTTGCCCTCTTTCTCCCCCCGGTCTTTATTTTGGGTTCTGTCTCCCCCCCAATGTGTCTCTCTTTACCTTTTTTTTTTGGGGCCCACCCAAAAAACTGTTTTCTTTTCTCCCCCTTTTTCCTCCCCCTCTCTCCCCTCTTTTCTCCCCCCCCCCTTTTCCCTCTCCCCCCCTTCCCCCCTCCCCCCCCCTCTTTTTCCCCCCTTTTTGGGCCTTGTTCCCCTTCCCCCTCTTCCCCCCTTTTCCCCCGGGGTCTTTTTTATCCCTTTTCCCCTTTTCCCTCCCCCCCCCTCTTCTTTTTTTTCCTTTTTTCCCCCTTTCTCTGCCCCCTTCCCCCTTTCTCTCTCTTTCTCCCCCACCCCCCTCCCCCCTTTCCTCTCCCCCCTTTTCCCCTTTTTCCCCCCTTTTTCCCCCCCCCCCTCTCCCTCCTCCCCCCTCTCCCCCCTCTTTTTCCCCCCCCTTTCCCTCTTTCCCCCCCCCCTCCCTCTCGGGTCTCTTCTTTCCCCTCCCCTCTCTCCCCCTCCCCCCGTTCCCTTTCTGTCCCAAACCCCTTTTCCTTTCCCCAAAATCCCTCTCTCTCTCCCCCTTTTTTTCTTCTCCCCCCCCTTTTTCCCCCCTCTTTTCTTTTTCCTCTCCCCCCTCCCCCTCTTTTTTCCCCCCTCATTCCCCTCTCTTTTTTTTTCCCCTTTTTTTTCCCTCTTCCCTTTTTCTGTCTCTCTATCCCCCCTTTTCCCCCCAAAACCAAAACCTCTCCCCCTTTTCTCTCTCTCCCCCTTCTCCCCCCCCTTCCCCCTCTTTTCCCCTTCCCCCTCCCCCCCCCCTTTTTCCTCCTCTCCCCCCTCCCCTTTTCCCCCCTTTCCCCCTACCCTTTCCCCCCCCCTTCCCCCCCCCCCGGTTCCCCCCCCCCCCCCCCTTTCCCCCTCTCTCTCCCCCCTCCCCCCCCTTTTTCCTTTTTCCCTCTCTCCCCCCCCTTCCCCCCCCCCCTTCCCCCTCCCCCCTTTTTCCCCCCCTTTTCCCCCCCCCCTTTTTTTCCCCACTTTTCCCCGGCCCCCCCCCCTTTTCTCCGCTCCCCCTTTCCCCCTTTTCCCCCCTTCTCTCCCTCTCCCCCCCCCCTTCCTTTCCCCCCCTTTCCCCCCCCTTTCCCCCTCTCCCCCCGCTTTCCCCCTTTTCCCCCTTCCCCCCCTTTTCCCCTCCCCCCTTTTTTTCTCACCCCCCCCCCCGCCCCTCTCTTTTTTTCCCCCCCTTCTCCCCTTTTTTTTCCCCCCTCTTTTCCCCCCTTTTCTCTCTTTTTTTTTTCCCCTTCCAACCCCCCTCTCTCCCCGCCCCCCTCTTTTTCTCTCCCCGCTCTCTTTCCCCCTCTCTCTCCCCTTTTTCCCCCCTTTTCCCTTTCCCCTCTTCTCTTCTTTCTCACCCCTCTCTCTCCCCCCCCTTTTTTCTCCCCCCCCCCTTCCCCCTTCTCTCTCTCTCTGGGGCCTCTCCCCCCCCCTTTTTTCTCTCGCCCCCCCCTCTCCTCTCCCCTCTCCCCCTTTTCCCCCTCCCCCCCCCTCCTCCCCCCCTCTCTTCTCTCCCCCCTTTTTTTCCCCCCCCTTTCCCCCCCTTTCTCCTCTTTTTCCCCCCTCTCGCTTTTTTTTCTCTCTCTCGCCCTCCTCTTTTCCAATTTCCCTCTTTTTTCCCCGGGTTTTGGGGGACTAGTTTCCCAAAGACATAAAACAAAAAACACACACACACACAAAAACCACACACACCCCCACACATACACACACACACACAAAACCACACACACACACCACAAAAAACCACACAAAAAACACAAACATGATATTAAATTTAAACGGAAAAAATAAACCACAACGCATTCCTTCTGCTCAAAAAATTTTTTTAAAGCGCCATAGTAAATTTTTTAAAAAAAATGGAGAAACTTTTCCCCCCAAAACACAGAGGGGGGAAAGTTTGGGTTTCATTCCTTACCCCCTTTTTCTGTTCGCCTCCCTTTTTCCTTTTTTTTTCTTTTCCCTCGTTTTGTATTGTTTGGGATCTGATGGTTGATCCCGAAAAAAAATTCTGCGGGGAGCGAGACAGAAAAGAGAGAGAGAGAGGAGAGAGAGGGGGAAAAGAAGAGAAAGAGAGAAGGGGGAGGAGAGGAGAGAGGAGGGGGAGGAGAAAGAGAGGGGGAGAAAAGGGGAGGAAGAGAGGAAGGAAAGGGAAGGGCAAAGGCAAGGCAAGGCAAAGTTTTTTTTTGGGGAAAATAGATAAGCACTCGTTTTTTTTTTCCCACCCTTTTTCCCCCCCTTTTTTCAGGGAACATAAAGATGAAAATACAAAAAAGAGAGGAGAGAGGGGAGGGGAGAGAAAAGGGGAGGAGAGAGGGAGAAAAGAGAGGAAAAAAGGAGAGAGAGAGAAAGAGACAGGGGACAGAGACAGAAAACAAAGGAGAGATCATGCACGAGTTTTTTTTTCCATTTGGACAATTTTTTCCAAAGAAAATCATCTTTGCGGGGAGAAAGGAGGGGAGAAGACAGTTTTGGGAAACCCAATTTTGACAAAAAAATTTGGGGCACTTTTTAAAAGGGATCAACTCCGGTCCACATATTAGCACTATAAAAGGGGGAACTGTAAAACCCCTTTAAAATGAAGTGTAAAACTACGACATAAAAATTTTATATAAATAAAAGATAAAGGAAAGGGCGAAAAAAACAAACCCCGTATCTGTTTTTTAAACTTTTTCTTTTGTAACCCCCCGAAAAATTTTTTTAGGGGTGGAACACAGTTAGCGCCATTTTAGTTTTAAAGGGAAAAAAGGGGGGTACTCTCATCTTTTTTTCCCCACACAAAAACGGGGCGGAAAATGCACAAAAAAGACAAGGGAGAGAACGTTGTGAACAGGAAGGGGGAAATTTTTTTTTCTTTTTTAAATGCAAAACTTTTTTTTAAAGGAAATTTTTCCCATGAAGTATTTTCTTTGCGGTGAGAAGATTGAAGAAAAAGTTTTTGATTTTTTGCACTTCCTTTCCTGCTTTTTTCCTTTTTCTCTTCTTCACTTCACAAAATTGTACAGATTTTTCCCCCCTTTTTCCCCTTTTCCCCCGGTTTTTTCCCCCCCCCCTGGTATCTTATTAATTTTGCCTGTTTTTTTTTTTTGGGGTTGTGTGTTCGTCTTCTGTCTGTTTTCTACGTTCGTTTGTATCTGTCTTGGGTTTCTTTTTCTGTCTGTCCTTTCCCCCCCCCCCCCTTTCTCTCTCCCCCTTTTTTTTTTCCTTTTCTTTTTTCTCTTTTTTCCTCCCCCCCCCCTTCTTTTTTTCTTTTTCCCCCCCCCCTTTTCCCCTTTTTCCTTCTCCCCCTCCCCCCCCCCTCCCTCTCTCTTCTTTCCCCCCCTCCCCTCCCCTCTTTCTCTCTCTCTCCCCCCTTTTTTCTTTTCCCCTCTCTCCCCCCCCCTTTTCTCCCCCCCCTCCCCCTTTCCATATTTTATCCCTTTTCTGTTTTTTTTTAAAACCCTTTACCCTTTCTGAAGCATTTTCATTTTAAAAAACCAAGAATAAAGGAAAAAAAAATGAAAGGAAAAAAAATGAAAAATTTATGTTCCCGACCCCCTTTTTAAATTTTTAATTTTTTTTTGGGTCAAAATTTTTTTTTCCCTTTTCCCAGGGATTTGCTTGTTGTTCTCTTTCAGTGTTCTCAGTGCAATTCCATGGGGTTTATCGGGCTTTTTTCTTGTTTTTTTTCCCCCTTTTTTCACACAGTCCCCGCCACTTAAGTCCCCCCCAAAACACAAAAAATCGTGCGGCGGGGCCCAACACCACCACCCCTAT
>CM060335.1:395525-398025 GCA_030674155.1 Stramonita haemastoma
GGGATAGGTGGGGGGAGGAGGGGGGTAGGTGGGGGGAGATGAGGATGGGGGGATAGTGGGGGGATAGGTGGGGGGAGATGAGGATGGGGGGATAGGTGGGGGGATAGGTGGGGGGAGTGAGGATGGGGGGATAGGTGGGGGGATAGGTGGGGGGGAGAGGGGGATAGGTGGGGGGAGATGAGGATGGGGGGATGGTGGGGGGGATAGGTGGGGGGAGATGAGGATGGGGGGATAGGTGGGGGGGATAGGTGGGGGGAGATGAGGATGGGGGGAGTAGGTGGGGGGATAGGTGGGGGGAAGGAGGATGGGGGGATAGGTGGGGGGGGAAGGAGGATGGGGGGATAGGTGGGGGGAGATGAGGATGGGGGGGATAGGTGGGGGAAAGGAGGATGGGGGGATAGGTGGGGGGAAAGGGGGAGATGGGACAGGAGGGGGATAGGTAGGAGGGTGGAGATAGGAAGGGGGGCGTATATTGGGGGAGGGAAAGGTAGAAAGGGTAAAGGTGGTGGGTAAAGGAGGTTTAACAGTGGTGGTTTGGGGGATAGGAGGAGGGGGTAGGATGCTGGAGAAGCTGGGCTTGTGGTTAAGTTGGTAGGGAGAAGAAGGTTATGTTTGGTCTGTAATTGGTGGTATCATTGTCTCAATTACCTTCTGGTGAATCTGGTGAATGAACATTAATTAATAAACTAAGGAGAAAAAACAACAAGCAAACAAACAAGGAACGCCTCTCATGCTTATTATATTATAATCACTTAGAAGGCATGTCTGCATGATAGAAAAGAAGTATTACAAAAGTGGGTAAACAGATGGACAACATGGTGTTTCCTATGCCAGTATTGTTCAGGAGTGTCCAAAGTATGTGTATGCTGAGAAAGATGCTGTCACTCTCATTTGCAGGTTTTGCCCAATATCCTTGCATTAACCAATGGGCTACAAACCTAAGACCACTTTATTCTTTTCTAAATTCTTTATGCCGAGGTTAATGGAATAAGCACTCATGTGCTTTTTTTTTTACATCCAGTCCCCTGTGTGTATGCAGTTTTGTAAATCTTGTCATCTGTTCCCACTGGCAAATAATGGCCTACTCTTACGAAAAGCGGAACAGGATTTAAAGTCTGGGCAAGATGTTTTGCGCGCCTTTGTATACGGGGCCTCGGTTTAAAGTCTCATCCGAAGGACTTGTGGGGAGAGTGGAGTCAGCACTGATGGTAACTCCGGGGGGAAAAATCCCCTCAACGGGAATCGAACCCGGCTCGTCAAATTGCGAGAGCAATGTTCTGACCACTAGGCTATCCCGCCCACAGACACTGATGCAGGAGTGAGTACTTGGCTTTCGGCACAAAGAGTTCTGTCAGTCTCACCATTCATTAATTTTTTTGTTTAAAGTTTGGTGGTTTGGGGGTTCTTTTTGTTGTTTTTGTTATTGTTGTATATCATATACCTTGTGTGTGTGTGTTGTGTGTGTGTGTGTGTGTGTGTGTGTGTGTGTGTGTGTGTGTGTGTGTGTGTGTGTGTGTGTGTGTGTGTGTGTGTGTGTGCGCGCGCGCGTGCGTGCGTGCGTGTGTGTGTGTGTATGTGCGTGCGTGTGTGTGTGTGTATGTGCGCGCGCGCGTGCGCGCGTGTGTGTGTGTCTGTGTCTGTGTCTGTGTTCCTCTCATTGATTTTAGACAGAAAAAAAGGTGTATGGAAGTTGAGGTGTGGGTGCAGATCCTACAGAAAAGTGTGAGAAAAAAAACTAGTGTACATATCTAAAAAAAAAAATCCTGGCAACGCAAAAGCAACATTTTATGAGTTTTGTTAATTATGGGATAGCTCAGTGGTCAGAGTGCTAGCTTTCCCCCAGCCAAAGTTAAGCAGCGTCGAGCGTGGTTATCAATTGGATGGGTGACCGTTTGCGTGCCTTAGCTTCAGTACAGTCCCCCCAGTTCACCCAGCTGTAAATGAGTACCTGCCCTCTTTAGGGTCAGGAAAGATAAAGCAGCGAGGGAGATGAGATGGGCGCCGCCCTCAATATGCTAACCCCTAGAGAAGCTGAGGTCTCTGATGCCTCGCTTTCCTACGACCACGCAGGTTATGAGACACCTTTACCTTTTACTTTTAAATGATGAGAAAAAACAAATAAAACGCACATAAAAACAAGTCATTAACCTTCGGAAAAGTACGACACGTTCTGTAGGACTGTGCCAAAGACCTTTCGCAATGTCAAATGCCAAATTTCAATTATTGAATATGATACTGAGGGAGGTTTAAAAAAAAAAAAAAAAAAACGGGGGGAAAAAAATTGAATACTCTTACATTCGAATATCAAATAATTATTGAGTATTAGAGATACTTCTCCCACACAGACGTTTACTGTTCCTGCTGAGTTTGGTTGCGAATGCATTAAAGTTTTATTCTATAAAACAAACTATTCACTCGTCTTGCTGTGGAAATATTTGTACAAGTCTTAAAATAGTTCATGACTCTTTCATTGTTGGTAATGATCTCAACCCCCGGTTTC
>CM060335.1:407585-415085 GCA_030674155.1 Stramonita haemastoma
TAATCTGTATACAAACTGGCTTGCTGTCACTCTTCATGTCAGCATTTAATCCTTGGCGGTTGTGCTATTGAAATAAGTGTGTCTTGATGTTGGATTTAAAAGTGTCATAAGTAGGCTTTTGCAGGAGGGAGAGAGGGAGGTCGTTCCAGATCAATGGACCAGAAACAGAGAAAGAACGGCGGCCAACTGTAGATAGGTTGAATCTAGGTATTCTTAAGAACAAAGTATCTGCGGCCTAACGGAAGGAGCGAGAAGGTGTGTACAAGTGAAGATATTCACAGAGGTAGGAGGGTGCAGTATTGTGGAGACATTTGTAACAGAGGGTATTGATCTTATAGTTCACTCTCTGTGGTACGGGTAGCCAGTGGAGAGATTGCAAGAGAGGGATAATGTGCTCAGATTTTTTCTGGTACACTGGTACGTACACTGGTGTTATATTTTATAAGACATCAGTATCGAAGTAGGAATGAGGCGACCTAACGGGCAGGCGAAAAACAGTTGAGATCGAGAATGCTAACAATTTAACCCCTTATTATGCAATGAATCAAAATTTCAAGAAAAAAGGAAAGAAAGAAAAGAGGTAAGTCATGAGTTAAAAGCAAATAACCCCCTGACAATAGCCATCCAACAAATGTTTTATCCTCCCCCCCTCTACCACCGAAAAAATGTCAATAGATACGTTTGTTCCTGTGACAGATGACAAATGAAGGACGCCTAAATATACATCAATAAAATAACCAAAGTGACTTCTTTTCTTCCTCCGATAAAAAGCATAATTAGCGAAAGAGGTATCAAGTGAACGAGAAGACTATACAACACACAGCTAGCCCCTCCCCCCCCCATACACACACTAAAAAAAAAAGTATTCGGTATGACATATGATTTGGGACAAAATACTTCTATCTTTCTCTCTGTGTTTTTGTCTCTATGTCTGTCTATCTGTCTGTCTGTCTATTTTTATCTCCCTCTCTCATTATCTGTCTATCTGTCTGTCTGTCTGTCTGTCTGTCTGTCTGTCTGTCTGTCTGTCTGTCTGTCTGTCTGTCTCTCCCCCCCTCTCTCTCTCTCTTTCTTTATCTACCTCTGTGTCTCTCTGTCTCTATATCTGTCTGTCTCTTTGTCCTCTCTCTCTCTGCTTCTCTCTATGTTTGTCCGTCCATTTGTCTATCTATATGTTTGTCTGTCTGCCTGTCTGCTTGTCTCTATGTCTGCCTGTCTCTCTCTCTCTTTTTCCCTCTCTATCTGTCTGTCTGTCTGTCTGTCTGTCTGTCTGTCTGTCTGTCTGTCTGCCTCTATCTATCTATCTATCTATCTATCTATCTATCTATCTATCTATCTATCTATCTATCTATCTATCTATCTATCTATCTACCTACCTACCTACCTAACTACCTACCTACCTACCTACCTACCTACTTACCTACCTACCTACCTACCTACCTACCTACCTACCTACCTATCTATCTATCTATCTATCTATCTATCTATCTATCTATCTATCTATCTATCTATCTATCTATCTATCTATCTATCTAACTTAACTATGTTCTTAACAAACGTAGCCACAAAAGGTTTTAATTTTTTTTGTAAAGGACTGTTTTTTTAGGGACTGTTAAGGGGGACGGATAGCCTAGTGGTCAGAACATTGAACTGGCAATTTGACGACCCGGGTTCGAGTCCGGTCGAGGAGATTTTTCTCCTGGAGTTAACATCAGTGCTGACTCCACTCTCCCCAAAAAGTCCTTCGGATAAGACTTTCAACCGAGGCCCCGTGTGCGAACGCACGCAGAACACCTTGTGCACACGTTAAATCCTGTTCCGCTTTTCGTAAGAGTAGGCCATCGTGTGCCGGTGGGAACAGATGACATTTACAATATTGCATACACACGGGGACTGGATGAAAAAAAAGCACAAGAGTGCTTATTCCATTATCCTCGATATAAAAAAAGAATAAATCAATTCCCCCCTCCCTCCCTCCACCCTCTCTCTCTTCTCCTCTCCCCCCTCTCTCTCTCTCGCCCTTCTTGCTCAGATTGTTTTCAAACTTTAACTCAGTCATACATTACTATGTCAACATTTTGTTGTTGGGTTGTTTTTTTTTTGCTTAGAATAGTGGGAGTGTTTTCTAATTGATTTACTAATTATGAAAACCCATTGTTTTCACACTCACTCACTCAGTCCCATGTCCCAAAGGACGTAGGGGGGACATGAGAGAAGACGCAGCAGAGATCTTTTTCCATGCTTCACGATCCTGTGTGGCTAGTAGGAGGTGTTGCAGGGGTTGGGCGGTCCAGTCTTTGATGTTGTCAACCCATGATTTCTTGTGGCGGCCTCTTCTTCTCTTGCCCTCGACTGTTCCTTGCAGGATGGTTTTTGCTAGGGTGTTGTGTCTTGTGGTGTGACCAAACCACATCAGCTTTCTCCTCTTTATGGTGGAGAGCAAAGGCTCTTGGGGGCCCACACGCTTTTTGATTTCTTCTTTCACATAGTTATTGGTCTTGTGTTCTTTGTATGATATTTTGAGGAGTCTTCTGTGGCACTTGTTCTCGAATGCTTGGATTCTCCTCTCTAACTCTGCTGTCAGAGTCCATGATTCACAGCCATATAGGAGGATAGATATCACGAGGGATTTGTAAAGGTATTATTGTTTTACAAAAAAATTAAAACCTGTTGTGGCCACATTTGTGACGCTCCACCACGAAATGAATCGCTTAGCACCTCGCCCACTTTTCCGCTAGGAACCATTAAAGGCAGGTGGGGGGACAAGCTGTCGTTTTTTGAGATTTTGATATATTATAAAGCTGTAGCCATTACTCTCTCTCTCTCTCTCTCTCTCCTCTCTCTCTCTCTCTCTCTCTCTCTCTCTACCTTGTAGTGAAATGTCAAGGAATATTTTTTTTTGTCTTTTGCCTTTAAATTTGTCTTAAAAATACCCAAGCCTTCTCTCTGTCTACCTGTCAGGATGCTAAAATTGTCCATTTCTCATTTTGTCATTTCCTACAGTCTATCATTTTAAGTTGTAATAACTTTTCATAGAATTGTCCAATTTTCAATCTGTTTTTTGTGTTGTATAGGCATTTTATTGCACATTAGTAACATGTTAATAACGAAAAATTGACCTCAGGTGTAATGCGACTCACTATGTGGTGGAGCGTCATGTGTGCGTGTGTACGTGCGTGCATGTGTACCTTTTTATTATTTTTTTTAATTATTAAAATTAAAAAAAAAATCTTTTATATCGAGGATAACAGAATAAGCAATCATGTGCTTTTTTTCATCCGGTCCCCATGTGTATACAGCTTTGTAAATGTCATCTGTTCCCACCGGCACACGATGGCCTACGCTTACGAAATGCGGAACAGGATTTAACGTGCGCGCAAGATGTTCTGCGTGCGTTCACACACGGGGCCTCGGTTTATTGTCCCATCGTAAGACCGTACGTGTGTGTGTGCGCGCGTGCGTGCGTACCACCTGGTCTGAAATTTGAGAGGGGTGGTATTATTTTTGCCCAGCACCTGTGCTTAAAGAGGAAGAAGGCTGGACGGTACAGTGGTGATGATGATGGATCCTGTTCACCCATGGCAATGGTCCCATATGCCGAAAGAAAAACAGCCTCTATCTCCCTTCCTTCCTGCGTCACCGATAGCAGTGCTGTGTTTGTGTCTCTGTGTGTGGCCTTTGTGTGGCCTCTCTGTGTGGTCTGTTTGTGTGGTCTGTCTGTGTGTGGTTTTGGTGTGGTTTCTATGTGGGTTTTATGATTGTGGTTTCTATGTGGTTTCAGTACACCATTTCATGTGTTTTTACATACTCTTTAAAACAAAGTATCCCTAAGTACACATTACTCGAGATATGCTGGTGCATACGGTTTAATATCAGATTGTACACATTGTTTGGTATCTTTTTTTTGTACACTATTTCATGTTATATTAGGATGTACAGTCTTGCATTTGTTGGCAGACGCTGATCAATAATTATTCATACACAAAAAATCAATATGTCTTAGTACACACTATTCAATATGTTAGTTCACCTTGTGCAATATCTCTCAGTATGCATAGCTTGACGGGATAGCTCAGTGGTCAGAGAGCTCGCTTTCCCCTAATCAAGTTAAGCAGCGTCGAACGTGGTTACCAGTTGGATGGGTGACCGTTTGCGCGCCTTGGCTTCAGTACAGTCTCCCCAGTTCACCAAGCTGTAAATGGGTACATACCCTTTCGAGGGTCAGGGAAGGTAAAGCAGCGAGGGAGAGGTGGGCGCCGCCCTCAACATGCTGGTCCCCTAGAGAAGCTGAAGTCTCTGACGCCTCGCTCCCCTACGACCATAAAGGCTATGGGAAACCTTTACCCTTTTTATGCATGGCTTAATATTTGTATACCTTTTATTAACCGCCATCAAATCCCCCGTGGAACACACATATTATAAAGAGAGCAGTAAAAGGTAGGTTAAGGTAAAAGTGTTCCATGACCTATGTGGTCTTCAGAGAGCCAGGCATCAGAGATCTCAGCTTCTCTAGGGGCCAGCATGTTGAGGGCGGCGCCCATCTCCTCTCCCTCGCTGCTTATCCTTCTCTGACCCTAAAGAGGGCAGGTACCCATTTACAGCTGGGTGAACTGGGGGACTGTACTGAAACCAAAGTGTGCAAACGGTCACACATCCAATTGGTAACCACGCTCGATGCTGCTTAACCCTAGCTTGGGGAAAGTGAGTGCTCCGACCACTAAGCTATCCAGTCCCCAAGAGAAAAGAAAAGTAGTTTTTCTTTTGATAAACTTTCCTTGTTATTCGCTAAAAGCAGAACAGTTCTTGCCTCTGAATGAGTGATAATTGTCTCTGGATGTTTTAAGTGGTGCCGAAATGGAAAACAACCCACTGCTAATAGTTTTCTGATTAATATATTGTTTTCCCTTTCTTTATTTACTTTTTTGTAATTTCCTTCCTGAGTTCGTCTGTTTCTAGTGTGTTTTTTATGTTCTTCTTCTTTTTTCTAGTACCTTGTTCCGCTTTGTGTTTTTGCCCTTCACTTAACCATCCATTCTATCCCTCAATTTGTCTGCCTTTTTGTTTATTTTAGATAGGACTCCTTACCTGTTTTTGTTGTTTTTGTTGTTTTTTTTTATTTTAATTTTTTTTTTTACATCTTTTTCTTTTTCGTTTATTGCCTTGTCTGTTTTCTCTGTGCATTTTTTTCGGCAGTTGTTTTTTTAAATTTTGGTCCTTTATTTGAAAGTATTTTGATGTGTTTGTCTATTTGGGAAAAATGATGATAAGAAGTTTAGCCCATATTTTTCATATATATATATATATATATATATATATATAAATATATATAAATATTATATATATATATATTATATATATATATATATATATATATATATATATATATATATATATATATATATATATATTATATATATATATATTACTTTTTATTTATTTTATACCACTTTATGTCACAGCAGATTCTCTGCGTGAAATTCAGGCTGTCTCCCCGGGAAGAGCGCGTCGCCACAAGTGCAGCGCCTACCCATTTTTTTCCCCCTCAGGGATGGTGTCTAAACACGACACCTGTGTGCATGCTGGTTTTTTTTTAATTTTGTCATCCGCTCCTACCGGCACACGATGGCCTGCTCTTCCGAAAGGCGGAATGGGTTTTTAACGTCTTCGCGAGATATTCTGCGTGCGTTCGCACAAGGGGCCTCGGTTTATAGTCTCATCCGAATGGCTTTGACATTCAGTTCGATTTGTTCGTCAAACTGGGAAGAAAGGGCGAGGCTAGGTACGAACCCAGAAACTCACGGTTTACTTGTTGGCAGGCGAACGTCTTAACCATCCTTTATATATATATATATATATATATATATATATATATATATATATATATATATATATATATATATATATATATATATATATATATATATATATATATATATATATATATATATATATATATATATATATATATATAAAGTCATCCGCAGTTACTATCACGAACGGCTACGTTTCCATACTGCAGATCGGGTTTCAATGTGTGCACAAGATGTTCTGCATACGTTCGCACAAGGGAACTGAATCTATAGTCTCATCTAAAGAAGTTAGGGAAGAGGAGTCAGTACTGAGTTTTTTTTTTAATAATTCTTTTATTTCGAGGATAATGCTATAAGCCTCCATGTGCTTTTCTTTAACGTGTGTATGTACTTTTGTAAATTTTGTCATCCATTCCCACCGGCACACAATGGCCTACTCTTCCGAAAAGCAGAACAGATTTTACCGTGTGCACAAGATGGTACACGTGCGTTCGCACACAGGACCTAGGTTTATTGTCTCATCGAAAAGACCCCCATGGGAGGGGGGTAGGGGGGGGGGAGGAGTCAGCACTGATGTTAATTCCAGAGAAAAAAAATTATTCGTTTTGGAGGAGATTCGAACCTGGCTGAACAGATCACGAGCGCATCACTCTAACCACCAGGCTATCCAGTTCCTCCGCTTAACGTGTTGAACACCTTGTGGATGAGACTTTAAACCGAGGCACCGTGTGCGAACGCACTGTTCAGAACATCTTGCGCACACGTTAAATCCTGTTCAGCTTTTCGTAAGAGTAGGCCATTGTGTGCCGGTGGGAACAAAAGACAAGATTTACAAAACTGCATACACACGGGGGGCTGGATGTTAAAAAAAAGCACACGAGTGTTTACTCCATAATCCTTGATATAAAAGAAAAATGTATCCAAAAAAAATTAAAAGAGGGAGGGGGGAGATGGGGGAATCCCTTGAAATGGGTGCCTCGGTTGTGGCTAAATCATGCACCTCGATAAGTTCAATCACATTTAAAAAACAAAATTATTCTTTTATATCGAGGATAATCGAATCAGCACTCATGTGCTATTTTTTTTACATCCAGTCCCCATGTGTATGCAGTTTTGTAATTAATGTCATCTGTTCATCTGCTAAGAGAATGCTCAAGCCACCAGGCTATACTTTCCCCTCCTCCCCTTCCTCCCTCTCAAAACTGATGACATTTAATTCATGTAGTGATAAATATGACATGTTCTGTAGATGAATAACCGTGGTGTGTGGATTCATTTGGGGGTCTAATGGTCTAGACTGGACGTGCTTGTTTTCTAAGCGAGGAATTCTGTCAGAATTTGAACTAACCCCCACCTCGCCCCATCTCCGTCATCAAGATGGCAACACCCCCACCCCTCCCCAACGTGTGCGCACACATACACGCGTGCGCACGCACGCACGCACGCACACACAAACACACAAACACACACACCACAGCACAGCACAACACTACACAACACATCACAACACACCACACAGACAGAGACAGACAGAGACAGACAGACAGACAGACAGACAGACAGACAGACAGACAGACACACACACACACACACACACACACACACCACACACCACACACACACACACACACACACACACACACGCATGCACGCACGCACGCGCGCGCGCGCGCGCGCGCGCACACACACA
>CM060335.1:420085-425085 GCA_030674155.1 Stramonita haemastoma
ACATGTTACAAGATCTATTACGGCCAAATACCATGATTTTTGTTTTGACTGGATTCAGAACAAGTTTCCATTGAGAACAGTAAGCATACAAATTGTCTAAAGCATCTTGTAACCCCTTCTTTGTATTAGAGAATAAAATAGTATCATCAGCATATAGCAAAATTAGAAGTTTAACATAGTTCGTTAGCATTTCTCCATCAGATGAAAGCTGAACATTCAATGGTGAACAATTTCTATCTGTCAAATATAGTTCCAAATCATTCAGAAACATAGAAAACAAGACAGGAGAAAGACTATCACCTTGACGAACACACACACACACACACCAACACACCAACACACATACACACACATATACACACACATACACACACACACACACACACACACACACACACACACACACACACACACACACACACACACACACACACACACACACACACACACACACACACACACACACACACACACGCACACTCACTCACACACACAAATAAAGTTTGAAACTGCTTTTTTCCCCTACACATAGAGATAAGTTCCTCCCAGATTGTTATTTCCAAGGAATTGTCGGGGATTTTTGCTTTCAAAAACTTTATCAAACTTGAAGATAAAAGAAAAAAAAAATAGGCCAGTGCCATGCTTTTGTTGTACATATCGTTCCAAGGTTTGGCTCTGCTTTTTATTTTTTATTTTTTATTTTATTTATTCTTTTAGGTCAAAGATAATGGAATAAGCACTCATGCGCTTTTTCCACATCCAGTCCCCGTGTGTTTGCAGTTTTGTAAATCTTGTCATCTGTTCCCACAGACACACAGTGACCTACTCTTACGAAAAGCAGAACGGGGTTTAACGTGAGCACAAGATGCTCTGCATGCGTTCGCACACGGGGCTACGGTTTAGAGTCTCATCCGAAGAACTTAGGGGGAGAGATGAGTCAGCACTGACGTTAACATCAGTGGAAAAATCCCCTCGACTGAGAATCGAACCCGGGTCGTCAAATTGCGAGCGCAATGTTCTGACCACTAGGCTATCCCGTCCACGTAAGATGCACAAACAGCATTGCTGGATACTACTGACCTCTGGGCAATGATGGGGGTCTTTTTCGGATTGTTAAAGTGGCTAAGAATTTCTGACAAGAACAACCCTTTCAACCTTAAGATAGAAACGAGTAGGTCAGTCTCATGCTTTTGGTTTAAAGCACTGTAACTTCTTCGTCTTCGTCTTCGTCGAACACTTAGACAGCAAATACTCTTCTTTCTCTTTCTGTCTCTGTCTCTGTCTGTCTGTCTCTCTCTGTCTCTGTCTGTCTCTCTGTCTGTCTCTCTCTCTCTCTGCCTCTCTGTGTCTCTCTGTGTGTCTGTTTCTCTCTCTGTCTCTGTCTCTTTCTCTGTCTGTCTGTCTGTCTCTCTCTGTCTTTGTCTCTATGTCTGTCTGTCTCTCTCTCTGTGTCTCTGTCTGCCTCTCTCTGTGTCTGTGTTTCTGTCTGTGTGTGTGTCTCTCTCTGTATGTCTCTCTCTGTCTCTCTCTGTGTCTCTCGAGTGGCTTCCCTTGCTTGGCTACCAGCAGGAAGGAATTTTGAAACGCAGTGAGTAATTGTGGTGATATTTTGCATCAAAAACGTTCAATATGCCAGTGACAGGGCTGCCTTCCCGCTTAGAGTGTGTTATGAACACCTTTTTGCAGGAAATGTCCATAAAGTCGTTTAAAATAGAGAGTAAGGACGATCAAACAGTTATTGTGTTGCGTCTGACACCAACTGGCCAACCTGTTGCACACACAACTGACAGTGCTGTGTATCGTAGAAAGTGTCCAGCTGAAGTTGCTAGGGACAGAAGGAGGGCGGAGGCACACAGGACATTAAGGACACAGCAACGAATGCAGGCAAGTTATTCTTCACCTCTCTCAGGCCTTTTTCTCCCTACACCGCCAAGTCTTTTCTATACAACACAGAATGGCACTGCACATGACACTTTCTATGCCACAGACACACACAACACGGCTCCATGTGTGGCTGAATGTGCACGTGCAGCACGGCAGGACAACCAGTCTCGTGATTCAGTGTATGAGGCGGAAAATTCCCTGCCAGTGAAAACACACAGTGGATGGGAGTGTAAATGACAGTGATGATGGAGAGAAGGGTGATAACTGGAGTGACGAAACAGAAGAGTTTTCTGAGGAGGCGATGACAATGTCACAGACACTGACAGAACACACAGCAGGGGAAGCTGAGGATGAAGACAAGGAGACAGCCACAGGGAGAGGTTGTGATGTGGAAGATGTGTCGTCTCCCGTCTCCCGTAAGCAAGTCAAAAGAAAGCAACAAACTGTCTAGTGAGGAATGCAGACAAATCATTGAGTGTATCCAAGAGATACAAAGGGACATGGAAGAGATTAAAACCTTCCGTTCAAGAGAAGATAGACTCAGTCCAGCAAATGGCGAAAATGGAAACCTGTCTACACCATCCAGAAAACAGAGGACAACGTGGCCACACCGATAGAGACACGACTTGGACAAGCTTCACTTTCCTCTTCAGGCAGTGATGACAGCGACAATGAAAAAAAAGATGAAAAAAAACCCAAAACATTATCGTTGTAACATGACTTGTGAATATTTACCGCGATCGGACATCCATTCGCGAAGATCCTATGAATGTACATTGCTCGGTTTGATATGTAATTATCGGAGATTTCGATCCCCCTCCCCCATGTGAATGGGCCCAAAGCCTAACACATTAAACTATTTGTCATTGTCTCTGTGTCTCTCTCTGTGTCTCTCTCTGTCTCTCTCTCTATTTCTCTCCCCCCCCTCTCTCTCTCTCCCCCCCCCCCTCTCTCTCTGTGTAAGATTCTACTGTTGTCTGTCACATGAGCAAAACTGTGGCGTTGCCGTTAGGCCCCTGACAAGTCAGGCCCAAAGCAACAATGCAGATAATTATAAAGATAGGGATAGAAAAGAGGGAATGCCTAGCACAGAATTTCCAGAAGGTGGGAGATGCTATTTATACTGACAGGGTCCCAGCATCCCAACGGGGAAGATGCACTGTTGGATGTTTAAATTAGATTTGTCAATAAACTGTTTCTTTGGGCTTTTTGCCTTGCTCTTTGTCTCTCTCAATCTCTCTAGTTTCTGCATTCTTAATTTTTTACCACGGGGGTCAAAATTCATGGGTGTAGCTTTTATTTATCAGCACCAAGTTCAACAAAAAAACGCCAGATCATTACTGCTGCCTATAAATCATTTTTGACAAATGCCCTCTCTTTTTAAAGCGTAAAACCAAGATTTCTACGCAGATTTCAGCAAGGAAGTAGTTCTTTGTTTGTACACAGGTTTGCTCAACGAGCCATTGTGTGCGCACTAATTCATGTATACCGACAGATATTGTTCTGTTCTCTACCCACTCGGGTGGTGTTCAGATTGTTGACCGAAACGCAAGTAGAAGCAGAAACCGAATGCTGCTGTGCAAACAACTTGTTGAAGATATGAAAGGGGGTGATAAAAACCGATTCACTATAGGAGGATTTAGAAGAAAAGAAAGTCTTTTCCATGCATGTATACGTGCATGTATACTCTAAATCACCTTGTAGTGAACGGACATTAAACCAATGAGAAGAAAAATACGTGCGTGTGCGAACGCGTGCGTACAATGCGTAAATAATGGTAATCATATGTCTTTTCTAGTCAATATTTTATATTTAAGAACATTGCATCTAAACATTGGTGTGTGTGTGTGTGTATGTGTGTGTTTGCGTGTGTGCGAGCGCGTGCACGTAGAGTGTGAGTGTTTGTGACATTTTTATTTGAAGTTATCATATAATGTCTGAACAATTAATATGAAACGTAGCCATTTCGTGTGTTTGATGATGATTTGTATCAATATGCCTGTCAGTATTGTAATTGCCCTTCAGGGATGATTAAAGTGTTTTTGACTTGACTTGATTATGGTACTGCAGAGGACAGGATAGCTCAGTGGTCAGAGCACTCGCTTTCCCCCTAGCCAAGGTGAAGCAGCATTCGAGCGTGGTTACCAAATGGATGGGTGACCGTTAATGCATCTTGGCTTCAGCTCAGTCCCCCAGTTCACCCAGCTGTAAATGGGTACCTGCCCTCTTTAGGGTCAGGGAAGGTAAAGCAGCGAGGGAGAGGAGATGGGCGCCGCCCTCAACAGGCTGGCCCCGAGAGAAGCTGAGGTTTCTGACGCCTCGCCCCTCTACGACCGCCTAGGTTACGGGACACCTTTTACCGTTTACCTTTACCTGAATGTACACGGGATAGATTACGGAATAGCTCTGTTGTCAGGCTACTGGCTTTCCCCAAGCTAGGATTAAGCAGCATCGGGCATGGTTAATTTAAACTGGATAACTATCACCTACTGTTTCCTTGTTTTGGAACTTTTTTCACAGTTCTAAACTTTCCTGTTTGGTGAATTCTCGCCCACGTACCAAGTTCCAGTCAAATGAGCACTTGTGCAGTTCATGTCTGCCATTTTGTTCCCACAAGGTTTGAGGGGAAATGTACCGGAAGGCGGATGGATGACGGGATTGTGTACTTCCTGTTGTCAACATAGCGGCGAAAGTGTCAAGAGTGGTGACGTTGGTGTACCATGGCTGGTGTTGAAGACTTCAGACAGGGAGGTGGAGAGTTTGAACGTGTGTTCCCTGTTCACAGTAGTTTCACTAATTTGAGTAGTTTTATTCTTGCCCCAGTGTGAAAGTTTTGTTTGTTTGTGTGTGTGTCTGCATGTTTGTGTGTCTGTGTGTCTGTGTAATTTTATTTCTTTATTTATTCTTTTAAATCGAGGATAATGGCATAAGCACTCGTGTGTGTGTGTGTGTTCAATTTCTTTTCTTTTAACGTCTTTTCACAAATTGATATATTAGACGGACTCTGTGTGTGTGTATGTGTGTGTGTGTGTGTGTGTGTGTGTGTGTGTGTGTGTGTGCGCGCGCGCGCGTGCGTGCGTGCGTGCGTGCGTGTGTGTGTGCATGAGGATTTGTTT
>CM060335.1:430085-435085 GCA_030674155.1 Stramonita haemastoma
TATTTTTTTTTTTTTACATGTTTACTGTTTTTATGTATGGCTTGTAACCCGCCGGAATTTCTCTGGGTTTTTTTTGTTGAAAATAAAGTATTTTGAATTTGAATTTGAATTGAATTTGAACTACATACATTTTTCACAGCTCAACTGACAAAAGAAACTACTACAGGACTATAGGAATTTTACAAGATTTACCTCTTGTCTTTGTTCAGTAGTTAGAACAGTGAACTCTTGGCTGAAAGATCGTGGATCGACATCCTATTACAAGCAATGATTTATGGAATGTTTTCAAATCATGGATGGGGGTGTAGTTTTTCGTATCAACACCGGAATAATAGAGTGCCAATACAAGCAGTCAGTCTGATGGATTACGATGATGATAGAGGACAACCCACCCTCTCCCTCCTCCCTCCACCCACCATCACCACACACACACACACACACACACACACACACACACACACACACACACACACACACACACACACACACACACACACACACACACACACACACACACACACTGCCCAAAGACAAACAGCCATCTTGTTCCACTCACGTCAGTTCTTTTCCTGGAGGCTGGCTAACGTTGTCCACAACAGCCTGTTTCACACGAACCTTCCATAATGACGTCCGTCTAACCATCTGGTCTCTCAGTCATTCTGCCCCTCTACCCCACCCCCACCCCCCACCCCCACCCCTTGTTATCCCCAACTGCTTTGGATACCATCTACTACACAAATAATATAGTCATTTAGTTCATGTTATTTCATTACGTGTATAAAAACGGAAATATAGTCATTTAGTTCATGTTATTTCATTACGTGTATGTAAAAGAAAATATAGTTATTTAGTTCATGGTGTTTCATTACGTGTATAAAAACGGAAATATAGTCATTCAGTTCATGTTATTTCATTACGTGTATATAAACGAAAATATAGTCATTTAGTTCATATTATTTCATTACGTGTATATTAACAGAAATATAGTCATTTAGTTCATGTTATTTCATTACGTGTATGTAAACGAAAATATAGTCATTTAGTTCATGTTATTTCATTACGTGTATGTAAACGAAAATATAGTCATTTAGTTCATATTATTTCATTACGTGTATATAAACAAAAATATAGTCATTTAGTTCATATTGTTTCATTACGTGTATATAAACGAAAATATAGTCATTTAGTTCATGTTATTTCATTACGTGTATGTAAACCGATTTGAATGCAAGCGTGATCGAAATCTCAACGTTGACAACATTTTCCCCACTTGCATAAAAAAATGGTTTCTCGCTAAAAAGAAAAAAAGTCAGTCAGGTGCGATGCTCATTTCGTGGTGAAGGGTCACAGCTTTAAAACTCGCTAAAAAAAAAGAAAAGAATAATCATGGTGAAGCTGTGGATGAATACTGAGTATTTCCGTTTTTTTTAAACTATCAATTGTTATTGATTGCGTAAGTGTTGTATAGGTCGAAGGCAATCGCTTTGATTTGTTATTGCAAGATATAGCGTTATATAAATTCCATGTATTATTATTATTATTATTATTATTATTATTATTATTATTATTATTATTATTATTATTATTATTATTACAATAATAATAATAACAACAAAAACACTACTACTACTACTACTACTACTACTACTACTACTACTACTACTACTACTACTACTACTACTACTACAACTACTACAACTACTACTACTAATCCATGACAGAAATAACATCACAGCTATCAGTTTCTTCCATCATTCAGCTACTCTCAGCTGCTATCCATTCCACCCTATCCTACCCCAGCTGGTGCTAATCGTATAATATAGCAGGAACTGACCACACCTGGACTTGGTGACAGGAAGGGGCATGGTAGTTTTAAGCTCTGGGCCCTGGACCCTTGTCTGAATTGTGCCGGATTTGCACACTGTAAAATATTTGAAATCGAGAATACTTTTCATTGTTATTGGTTGTATGTATAAGGAAAGGCTGAATGCAAGCGCTTTGATTTGTTGTTACAATAAAGAGCGCTATATAAACTCCATCTGTTGTTGTTGTTGTTGTTGTTGTTGTTATTATTATTATTATTATTATTATTATTATTATTATTATTATTATTATTATTATTACTATTATTATTATTATCATCATCATCATCATCATCATCATCATCATCATCATCATCATCATCATCATCACCATCATCTTTAACCTACACGTGAGTCAATAAGAAATACAACAGGTCTGCACATAAGCTGACCTGAGAAATCGTAACAAAACCATCGTTGATTGATATTACCCAAACCCGCCCTGTCTGAAGCCCTGTGCCTTCCACTTCACAACCACTTGGGAGGAGAATCTCCCTCCTTTACCTTGTTACATCAGTGGTCTTCAGGAAACCTACCTACCTGAAAAGCAAGGATTCGATCCTCGTTTGTGCCCCAACTTTTCTCCCCTCTGCAACATGTTTGAGAGGCGGTCTGCGCGCTAGTCTTTCAGATGAGTCTCTCTCTCTCTCTCTCTCTCTCTCTCTCTCTCTCTCTCTCTCTCTCTCTCTCTCTCTCTCTCTCTCTCTCTCTCTCTCTCTCTCTCTCTTCTCTCTCTCTCTCTCTCCGGCAAAAGCCTACTTATGACACTTTTAAATCCAATCTCAAGACACACTTATTTCAAACCTAAGTTTTTCTCCTTCCGCTTCCATCTCTTACCTGTCCCTGCCTTCAACATCCACCTGCCAAAGTGCATAACGTTTGTAGGCGTGTGCGCGCGCGCGCGTGCTGCGTGCGTACGTGCGTGTGTGCGTGTGTGTGTGTACATTCGAATTTGCTAAAACTGTAAATTGTTGTTGATTGTGTGTTGTGTAGGTCGAATGCAAGCGCTTTTGATTTGTTTTTACAAGATATAGCGCTATACAAATTCCATGTATTAGTAGTAGTAGTAGTAGTAGTAGTAGTAGTAGTAGTAGTAGTAGTAGTAGTAGTAGTAGTAGTTGACAAAAAAGGTCCCGTGTGCAACACATAACTAAGGGTAAAGGTAGGTAAAGGTAAAGGTGTCCCATAACCTGTTTGGTCGTAGGGGAGCGAGGCATCAGAGACCTCAGCTTCTCTAGGGACCAACATGTTGAGGGCGGCGCCCATCTCCTCTCTCTCACTGTTTTACCTTCCATGACCCTAAAGGGGGCAGGTACCCATTTACAGCTGGGTGAACTGGGGGAACTGTACTGAAGCCAAGTCGCACAAACGGTCACCTATCCCATTGGCAACCACGCTCGATGCTGCTTAACTTGACTGGGGGAAAGCGAGCGCTCAAGACATAACTAGCGCATGTAAAAGAACCCACGGCAATAGGAAAAAATGTTACTGGCAAAATCCGGTAAAAGAATAAAAACACTCTGAGAGAGTAGGAAAATGCAAATTCAAACGGGAAAATTTGTAAAATTAAAAATAAAGAAGAAAAAAATGTGGCGCTGCTCTTAAGGTGACGGGATGTCCACGACTCAGTAGACTCAGAATAATGCAGAGAAATCTACTGTGAGTAAAAGTAGAATCCACCAATTCCATCATCAATGGGTGGCGCTGCCCTTGTGGCGACGCGCTCTCCCAACCCGAGGAGAGCAGCCCGAATTTCACGCAGAGAAATCTGCTGTGACCTAAAGTGGTACAAAATGCACAAAACACGTACAAAAAAATCAACGTAAAGTCCTCTAACATAACGGCCTCTCTAACTCACTAACATAGCTGTTATCATCGTGGTGTTTCCGGAAATCACTTTGTTCCCATAATGCCAGAGGATATTTGCCGGAAAAAGCAAAGTATGCCCCCCCCCCCCCTTGAAAGTTGCACACACACACACACACACACACACGCACGCACGCACGCACGCACGCACGCACGCACGCCCCACACACACACACACACACACACACACACACACACACACACACAAATAGAAGATGGAGATATAGAAAAAGAAAAAAAAGAAGACGTAACTGAGAGTGGACAAATCATGATCCTTTCTGATTCCCTTTGGGTTGGGCAGTCATTTCGAGGGAAAAATAGTACTCCCTCTCTCTCTCGCACTCTGTCTGTCTGTCTGTCTGTCTGTCTGTCTGTCTGTCTGTCTATCTGTCTCTGTCTATGTCTGTCTCTGTCTCTCTTTCTTTCTTTCTCTCCCATTGTCTATGTTTGTGTGTGTTTGCTTGTTTGTGTGTGTGTGTGTGTGGTGTGTGTGTGTGTGTGTGTGTGTGTGTGTGTGTGTGTGTGTGTGTGTGTGAATCAATCAATCAATCAATCAAATTTTTATTTCCAGATGGTACATTGAGTAAGCAGCGATCTGCTTTTTTCCATCAAGCCATCTATCTAAAGAAAAGAAAAGAAAAAAATCAAAACAATAGCAAAAATCAAATCCAAAACAAAACAAAAAACCAACAAAAAACAAAGCAGAAAATCCCTAGCAAACAATAAAGCCAACAAAAGAACGAAAAGGGGAAAAAGCAAACAAACAAATAAAACAATAACAACAAACATTTCACCAACATTAATTTGCTAACATGATTTCAACAACTTTAAAATAAACTATGCCTATAAATAATACAAGCAACTACTATAACAACAACCAAACGAGAAAAAAAAAAAAATATATATTTTTTTTTTTAATCTACTCAAAAGCCATACACACATATGCACATACACCCACACCCACACCCACACCCACACCCACACCCACACACACACCCGTACACCTACACACACACACACACACACACACACACACACACACACACACACACACACACACACACACACACACACACACACACACACACACACACACACACACACACACACACACTCACACGCGCGGTTTGCGCTCATCCACTCAGCTCGTATACTCGTAGGTACATGCACACATTTAAAGTGTGTGTGTGTCTGTGTGTCTGTGTGTCTGTGTGTCTGTGTGTCTGTGTCTGTGTGTCTGTGTGTCTGTGTGTCTGTGTGTCTGTGTCTGTA
>CM060335.1:447585-450085 GCA_030674155.1 Stramonita haemastoma
ACTCCACTTACCCCCAAAAGTGTTTCAGATGAGATAATGAATCGAGGATGATACCTCTATCCCTTAAGTCTTTCGGATAAGACTTTAAACCGAGGCCCCATGTGCGAACGCACGCAGAACATCTTGCGCACACGTTAAATCCTGTTCCGCTTTTCGTAAGAGTAGGCCATCGTGTGCTGGTGGGAACAGATGACATTTACAAAACTGCATACACACAGGGACTGGATTTTAAAAAAAGCACGAGAGTGCTTATTCCATTCTCCTCGATATAAAAGAATATAACAGAATTTTTTTTAAAAAGAGGTCCCGTGTGTGAACACACTTTTTTTTTTAGGCCACTATGAAGGTATCTGTGTTTCCACTTCTGGAATGATGTATAAATACAACGCCAGTGTCCATTCTTTTCAACACGAAACATGGCGTCCATTCCTGCCACCAGGCAATAGCCTTCTCATCACACAAGACCAAGGTAAAGGTGTTCCATTACCTGTGAGGATGTAGGGGATAGAGGTGTCAGAGACCTCAGCTTCTCTAGGGGGCCTGTATATTGAGGGCGGCACCCATCTCCTCTCCCTCGCTGCTTTACCTTCCCTAACCCTAAAGAGGGCAGGTACCCATTGACAGTTGGGTGAACTGGGGAACTGTACTAAAGCCAAGGTACACAAAAGATCACCCATCCACTCGGTAACCACGCTCAATGCTGCTTAACCTTAGCTTTGGGGAGAGTGAGCGCTCTGACCACTGAGGTATCCTGACCCCATGTAGAACAATGACACTTTGATTCAGATTGTATGCTGCAATGGATTACCTAGAAACTACCAAGGCTTTTCCCATCTTAGATAGTATGTTGTTCTCTTTAAGCTCAGACCAGTAAGAGAGTTGTACGTGTTTTTTTTTCTCCATTTTTGATCGATGCTTGTGAGGCAACGGTTTGTCACAAACTGAAACTCCGCCATTACAGTTTATGTTCAGGAATACAGTGCACCAGGTTAGCTCTCGTGAAAAGGTGAACATGAAGGAGATCAATCATTTACCTCTGACAAAGATTCCATAAGTAAATTCAGCATTGGGAAGGAGTGCAACAGAAATAAACAACACATCTAGCATGCACCACTTAAGGTAACAGTTTACAAAATTAGAAAAGTAAAGGGTAAAGGTGTACCATAACCTATGTGGTCGTAGGGGAGCGAGACATCAGAGACCTCAGCTTCTCTAGGGGGCCAGCATGTTGAGGGCGGCGCCCATTTCCTCTCCCTCGCTGCTTTACCTTCCCTGACCCTAAAGAGGGCAGATACTTATTTACAGCTGGGTGAACTGGGGGACTTTACTGAAGCCAAAGTACACAAAACATCACCATCCACTTGTCAACCACCCTCAATGCTACTTAACCTTAGCTGGGGGAAAGCGGGTGCTCTGACAACTGGGCTATCCAGTACCCTTACAAAATAACATTTTTATAACGTAGGCATCGGCAGTTAGCTGACATCAATAAGTGACAGAGCTTTCAGCCTGGGACATCGTATCATTTCCTGAACTGGAATTCTCATGAGAAAGAAAGGTGTGTTGTGGGGAGTCAAAAGGAGTGCTTTGGGTTTGTTTGTTCTTATATATTCATACCACTTTATGTTACAGCAGATTCTTCTGCGTGAAATTCGGGCTGCTCTCCCCGGGGAGAGTGCGTCACCACAAGTGCAGCGCCACCCATTGTTATTTTTTCGTTTTTTCCTGTCTGCAACTGTATTTGTTTTCCTATCAGAGTGGCTTTTTTCTACAGAATGTTGCCAGGGATAGCCCTCTTGTTGTCGTGAGTTCTTTCACATGCGCTAAAATAATGATGTATAACACACAGGACCTAAGTTTATCGTCTCATCCGAAATACTAGTACCCAGACCACCACTCATGATCTAATGGATGGGGGAAGAAAAGTTTTGGGCCCAAACGGGATTCGAACTACCACAAACTCCGACCCGGACTTTTCGCTTTCTAGGCAGGCGCGTTACCTCTAGACCACCGATCCACTTTTCAATGTTCTCCCATGGATTTGATTTGATTTGATTTATTCTTTGATATCGAGGATAATGAAATAAACACTGTTGTGCTTTTTTACATCCAGTCCCCGTGTGTATGCAGTTTTGTAACTGTCATCTGTTCCCATCGGCACACGATGGCCTACTCTTACGAAAAGCGGAACAGGATTTAACGAGATGTCACGTCCCCGACTAGGGGAATCTTCCCTCCATGCATGCTACGCCACACATTGGATGGGATTTTTTCCCCTGGAGCTAACATCAGTGCTGACTCCACTCTCCCCAAAAGTCTTTCGGATGAGACTATAGACCGAGGCCCCGTGTGCGAACGCACGCAGAACATCTTGCGCACACGTTAAATCCTGTTTGGCTTTTCGTAAGAGTAGGCCATTGTGTGCCGGTGGGAACAGATGACAGTATTTATAAAACTGCATAAACACGGGGAATGGATAAAAAATAAGCACATGAGTCCT
>CM060335.1:454732-487624 GCA_030674155.1 Stramonita haemastoma
TTATCTTGAAAGCCAACTTTGGTGTGCGTGTGTGTATGTGCGTGAGTGTGTGTGTGTGTATGCCTGCGTGCCTGAGCGTTCGTGTGTGTGTGTGTGTGTGTGTGTGTGTGTGTGTGTGTGTGTGTGTGTGTGTGTGTGCGTGTGCGTTTTCGTGTGCGTGCGTGCGTGGGTGTGTGTGTCTGTCTGTGTATTTGTGTAACTGTGTTTGTGTGTGTGTGTTTTTGTGTTTGTGTGTGTGAGCAAATGCAAGAACACCTTGATTCCAGCCTATGACATAGTATTTAATGCTTCTCTCTCTCTCTCTCTCTCTCTCTCCTCTCTCTCTCCTCTCTCTCTCTCTCTCTCTCTCTCTCTCTCTCTCTCTCTCTCTCTCTCTCTCCCTGTCTGTCTGTCTGTCTGTCTGTCTGTCTGTCTGTCTGTCTGTCTGTGACTCCAGTGCCAAAGCGCTGTGTGAAGAAGGGTCGTGATGTGGAGGAAGACAGTCCAGCTGAGGACATTCCCCTCAACCCCTAGATCTTGGACCATGGTCATCTCTTCTGGCTGGGGTGAGTCAGCTGTCTCTGTCTCCCTCCTTCCTCCCTGTATGTGTATGTGTGTGTGTGTGCACGCGTACGTGCGTGCGTGTGTGCTTGTGTGTATGATTTGTTGTAATCCAAGTTAAAGTCTATGTACATTGGGTAATATTAAACTAAAGAAACAAACAAACAAAAGCATCACCATAGATCATTTATAGAAGACTTGCAAATAATCCTAGCTACATCAGTAATCAACGGTTTTCGCAAAACTGAGTTCAATGTTTCCATTTGAGTTTAAAACTAAACATTGAAAAAGAATATGATCAAAAGATAGTGGCTTAAAACAGGAGCAAGTCACATTTTGAGAATAATGATCAAGTCTTTCAAGAATTTGATGGCAACTTATTGATGATGTTATAAGTATGTTTTAGATAGCCAAGTATTTCTATTTTCCAATGAAAGTTATCTTTATGTACATGATGTGCATGCGTGCAAGTGTGTGTATGTGTGTGTATGTGTGCGTGCATGCGTGTGTGTGTTTGTGTGAATGAGTGTGTGTGTGTGTGTGTGTGTAAATGTGTGGGTGGATGGGTGGGTGGGTGTTAGATATGAACACATTTATTTCTATTTGTGGCAGATATTTCCAGGACGAATCTTCTGGAATTTCCAGCAGGAATCGGAAACGGACTACGACATGTGCCACTTCTCCTTTCCCTAGTTTGCCTGCAACGTTCAGCTGTCAGCCCCTCTGCTTAGACTGCAAGGACAGACTGTCTGTCTGTCTGTCTGTCTGTCTGTCTGTCTATCTGTCTGTCTGTCTGTGTGTGTAGGAACCTCAGCACTTTTTCTGCTCTGTGCTGCTTTTTCCTCCTGTCAGCCCCCTCCTTCTTTCCTGTTCCTTTTCTATCTTGAAGCCTCCAGCTCTCTTCTTCCTTTTACTGTCATCCTGTGATTGTCTTTTGACTTTAATTCTCTGTGTGTTCAACGTTGCTATGTCTTTCTTTCTTTCCATTCATTCCAGGTAAACATCTTCCCTACAATAAACTTTCAGTGCAAAGAGAAGATGAAGCTGACTTTGAGTTTTTGTCATGGAGAAGCTATGAGGACAAATCTGTGAGTGTGTGTGTGTGTGTGTGTGTGTGTGTGTGTGTGTGTGGTGTGTGTGTGTGTGTGTGTGTGTGTGTGTGTGTGTGTGTGTGTGTGTGTGTGCGTGTGTGTGTGTGTGTGTGTGCACGCGCACGTGCGCGTCCACAGGAACATAAATATGTATCAAAACGAATGTAAATCTTTTTTTAATAGAATAATACATTGAAAACAGCTTTGCACTTGCCTTTTTCATCAAACCACCCATCCCACTCCATCACCCCCCCCCCCCCCCCCATTCCCGATTTGAAAATGAATTAATAATGAAAATCAGACTAAAATAACCCAAAGAATAAAGAAATTTAAAAAACTATGCAAAACAAGGAAGAAGAAAAAATGCCATGTTTACACATTCTTACAATGGCATCAACAACCCCTTTCTTCCCCTCTCCTCTTCTTCCACAAAACACATACATATGCATTTACAGACTGGGCCCTCACTGCTAGTAGCATGGCAAGGTGTGATTAATGACACCTTCCCTACCCTCCACAAACACACAAACACCCTTGGGACAAGGCTTGATATATCCAATCCAGGCGGGGGCTTTTTGGAATTGTGGTGTCGTCACAAGAACAGTGCCACCCCTGTGACGCAAACACAACCCCCCTCCCCCCCCCCCCCCCCCAAAAAAAAAGCATATGCCCATAATCGCAGAGATGTGACAAAGTACCGGTTGGAGCCCCCTCCTACCCCGACTTTCGCACTGTAACAGACCCCAAGGCAACATGACCGTGGTCCCTCCTAATGCTGGAACACTGTGACACCATCCGTCACGCGGGTGGCGCTGTTCTTGTGGCGAACCCCAGCTCCGGAAAAGCCTGCCTGATTTGCATATAGCACGCCTTGTCCCAAGGAAAGCTTGATACCGCCTACGCAACAATGCCTGGTATTAAAAAGGTTAAGGTAAAGGTGTTCCATAACCTAGGCGGTGGTAGGGGAGCCAGGCATCAGAGACCTCAGCTCCTCTAGGGGCCGGCATATTGAGGGTGGCGCCCATCTCCTCTCCCTCGCTGCTTTACCTTCCTTGTCCCTAAAAAGGGCAGGTACCCATTTACAGTTGGGTGAACTGGGGGGGGGGGGGGGGGGGGGGGGGGGGTTTATACAGAAGCCAAGGCGTGTAAAGGGTCACCCATCGAATTGGTAATCACACTCCTGGCTACTTAACTTGACTGGGGAAAGCGAGTGCTCTTACCACTTAACTATCCCTCCCCCTGCCTGTTATTACGCATAATATTAACGGAAACCAGCTATGTCTTGCACCACAGGGCAGTGCAGTGTCTTCCTCACACACACAAACACAAAAAAAACCGCACTGACAAACACCAGCTCGTGCATGCCTATGCACGTGCATATCCCCCCCCCCCCCCCCCCCCCCAAAAAAAAAAAGCATAAATAAGCCCATAATTGCAGTTTGTTTGTTTTGTTTTGTTTAATGTCCTTCACTACTTGGTGATATAGACACACCCGCATTCAAACCATTACCTCTCTCTCTCTCTCTCTCTCTCTCTCTCTCTCTCTCTCTCTCTCTCTCTCATATATATATATATATAATATATATATATATATATATATATATATATATATATATATATATATATATATATATATATATATATATATATATAACACTACAGTAGAGGTCTTACTGGAGAAGAATATATAACCTCAGCCACTGATGTTATGAACTGCTGAGAGTCATATAAAACTTCTTGAACAGTGGCATATCTTTTTTTTAATATCTAGTCCTCTCCTTCTAAACAGGTCAATAAGAATTGGGCAATCAAACAATAAATGGTGGATTGAAAGAGGTTGAGAACAGCAACATGACACATTTTTAGAATATTTGGTACTCCATGCATTTAACCTCAGTTCATACAGTAAAATTTACAGTTTACGAGAACAAGAAATATGTTCAAAATGTGATGTTTTCATTTTGGAATGCGTTCTATTCATCAATTTAGCACTAATTTCATACGACGACAGTACAAGTTTAGAATTAAACGTTTCAATGCTACAATCAGAATCACCTTGTTTTGCTAAAGAATCAACCAACTCATTCCAATAAATTCCACAGTGAGAAGGGGCCCAACAAAAAGTCATTTGGATGCCTCTGCTTGCAATACAATGTATCAAAAATTTCATCTCAAATATAATATCTGTCCTTATTTTCCCCTGCCAGTTCTTTAGTGCCATCAATACTGCTTTTGAATCAACGCAAAAAAGTATGTGGTAAATATCAAGAGCCGTATTAGACCAAAAATTTAAGGCCATAAGACTTGCAAATAATTCAGACGTAAAAATAGAAAAATCATCTCCTAAATGAAATGACTTTTGCACTTTTAAAGCAGGAATCACAAATGCTGACCCACTTCTGCCTGATTCCAATACAGATCCATCAGTATACACTTTTAAATGATTGAAATAATTACATTCAATATGGCTTTTTACATCAACAGTGAGAAGATTTTGATCTTCATTCTTTTTTACATCCGTGTAATCAATGTCAAAGTTAGCTGAAATATGTTCCCATGGAGGCATTAGGGGAACCATTGGTAAATATGGAATCGTTGCTATATCAATGCCATTTTCTTTCATTAATGAATCAATATAATTTTTAATTGGCAGCAGAAATGAAATATCGCATGCTCGTTTTGGATAATCAGTGTCTTGATCCATAAGTATTTCATCTTTTACTGTATTTGGAATAGAGAGACTTCGAATCACGTACATTGATACCTCCAATCTTCTTTGATCAGAAAGAGATAATAAATGTGCTTCTTTATAGGTATTAGCTGTGTTAGCATGGGCTGGAACACCAAGTGCTATCTTTATGGCTTTACTGTCTAAACTTTGTAATTTTTTAAGCAGATAATCAGCAGCAGAAAAATAAACTTCTTGTCCATAGATTAATTTTGAGCGTACTAAAGATTGAGCCAAATGTATCAGTGTTTTAGTATTTTGACTCCATGCCTGATAACTTATTACTTTTAAAAAGTTAAGTCTTTTTCTTGCCTCGGTTATTAAGTGGTCGATGTGCATCTTCCAGCTCAGCTTTCTAGTTAAAATTACACCTAAGAATTTGACATATGGTTTATACTTAAGCACTGTTCCTTCTAATTTTAGAATTGGTAATTTTGACAGATTTTCACCATTATTAAAGAGCACAAGACATGTTTTTTCTGCAGATAGTTCTAACTTATTCTCGTTCATAAAGCTACAGATTTTATTTATTTTATCTTGATATAAATTTTCAACATAACTGATAACTCTCTTTTTGGTGTTTTTCCTGACTGAAGTATTTATCCATATAACGATGTCATCCCCATACTGAACGACTTGAGTATTAGTTGACAAACAACTAGGTAGATCATGTACAAGAATAGAAAACAATATTGGAGCAAGCACTGATCCCTGCAGTATACCTAAATTGATAGACTTATAGGATGAGTAAGCTGAACCCAATTTAGTGCAGATTGATCTATTATATAAAAAATTGTGAAGATATTTATATAACATTCCATTGATACCAATATTCTTTAATTTATGCAACAGTTTTTCATGACAGACTCTATCGTATGCTTTCTTCACATCAAAGAATGTAGCAAACACACTTTTCCTTCTGGCAAATTGTTTTTTAATTTGATGAGTTAATTTAACTAAATGATCAGAAGTACATCTTCCCTTTCGAAAGCCAGCCTGATTAGTTGGTATAACATTATTCTTCTCACAATAATGAAACAGACGCTTATGTATAATTTTTTCCATTACTTTATCCACTTGTGAAGTTAGAGAAATTGGTCTATAACTATCTATTGATGACCGCAGCTTACCTTTCTTAAGGATTGGAACTACTATAGACTGCCTCCAGATATTAGGAAGAGTGCCATTTATCCAACACTTTTTGAAAAATGAAAAAAGTAGTCTTTTCCATTTTAAAGGCATATGGGCCAGCATTTGATAGGACACACCATCAGGACCAACTGCCGTCTTGTTATGAGTAAAAGAATCTAAAGTTTCAATAAATTCATCAAATTGAAAGGGAGCATTCAAATAATCCGCATTACATGATGATAGATATTCTAATTTGTCTAACTTTTCTGAATGGTCATTACTTTTGATGTTTGATTGAAGCTTTAAGGATGAACTATTACCTGCAAACATTGTAGCGAAGGCTTCTGCTTTTTCAGCTATGCTTGGAAATCTGTTATTTTCAAACTTGATAGGATATGATGGAAGTTGAAATCCGTTTTTCATTTCAGCGACTTTTTTCCAAACTTTATGCATGTCCTTGGATTCTGAAACTTCATTAAAACAGAATTCTGTCCAATACTTGTTTTTCGCCTGAGCAATTATTTTCTTACAATATTTGGCATATTTCATATGAATAAAGTTTTCTTCTGATTGGTTTTTTAACCATATCTTATACTGTTCCTTTTTATAGTTTACTGCATCCTCACATTCTTTAGTCCACCATCTGTTGCCTGATCGTTTTCCATTCTTCCTCATTTTGCGTTTGGGAATAGAAAACTCAGCTGCTTGAATGAGCATTGCCACAAAATTTGAATAAAACTTATCAACATCATCCTCTGCAATCGTTTCAATATCAGTAGCTTGGAGAAACGAATGAAAAGAACTCCAGTTAGCTAATTTATATAAATTGAGGGATTTTATCATCAATATGTGGTAGATCTGATGCTGAAAGGTCCTCAAATGACAATGTAATTGGGAAATGATCACTTCGGAGACAATTTTCTTCAACATTCCAGGTGCAATTAATTGCTAAACCTGGAGATACTAAAGCTAAATCAATGGCACTGGGTTTATGGGTAGAAACCTCAAGGATTCTTGTTACTCTACCATCATTCAATAAGTACAGCTTTGAATCTACAATATTTTCTACTAAACGATTGCTAGTGATGGTGGAGCATCCAGAATCCCAAAAAGGGGCATGAGCATTGAAATCTCCAAGAATAATCCATTTATGCTCAGTGAAGTCGGTGTTTTTTAACCAGTCAGTGTTGTCATTTTTCGGACCTTGGGGTAAATAAACAGAAACTACATTTAGTATTTTATCCTTGTTAAGTTTGACTGTCACCCCAGTGTGATACATATCTGCTGTTCTTTGCACAATAGGAGATGTACCTAACTTTTCATAGTCTAGACCCTGCCTAATATATATGGCAGATTTTACCCTAGAGTTATTATCACAATCACATAATGGTGGATAATAATAATAATTTGTCAATTTAGGCATTTTCAGTTTGTCCACATTCAAAGACTGAAGTGTGACGGTGTAATTATTAGTTGTCAAAAATTGTGTCAAGTCCAACAAATTGGTGGCTATGCTCGGAGTGTTCCACTGCAAAATTTTAACTCCTCTAGAGAGATGTAATGTCATATCCAAGCTTGTATTCATGTTATACATTTTTTGTTATACAATTTTGTGTTCTAATGATTGTAGTCAACAATACTAAACCCATTGAAAAAAAAAAAAGAAGAAAAATAATGACCCCCTCGCATACACACATACACACGCAAGTTGGTAACAAGAAAGAGTGGAGTGGGGGAGAAATTTAAGACACAGTCAAGAGGCGAAGATACTGAAAAGTCCAATGTGGAAGACGGCAATGGTTGGGAAAATCCTGGTCTGGAATGATAATTATGTACTGCCATGAAGGAACGTGAGTCTGTGAGCCTCTGTGGGAGCACGAGTAGGCCTACATGAGTGTCAATGATCTTAATGACGAAACGCCCATGGAGGTAGCGGGTACAGTGCAGGCGGCAGTGGGTGTCCAGGTCTGTCAGTCCATGTATTACCACAGAAAGTACGGCCTGCGTTGTTGACGCCGAAGCCCCTGCGTCTCTGTCGTCTTTGTGGACGTTCCCAGAACAGCTGACATATGTGGTGGCCCAAGGCTCTTGCAACGTTGCCAGCGCCGTAGTTATTCAAGTGAATTTCATCTTGAAGATGTTTGGATCGATGAATATTCTCATATGCCAGGTGGGAAATGTTGTTGATATTTGCATTTGACTATTTCTCCACTGTTGGGGTCATTGGGGGGTCACCCTCTAAAACTTTCCATTACACTTAAACAAAATATGTTTGAACCATTTATCATCACTCAATACATTTCACATATATCAAGGAAACAATGCGAGCAGAAACAAGACCCAGAACAGAAAATTATGTTTATGAGAGAGAAATTTCTGGTGAAAATGGCCTAAAAATGGCGACGAAAAACCGGAACGCTTACCCCTACTCGCTTCTAAAGTTCACTACTGCAAAGATCGTAACCCCTAGTCAAAAATTCTTTCATAGAACTAAAGATTAAAGATGCATTGAAATACTCACGTAAAAAACTGGTGTTTTTAAATAGTTTTCTTGACAAACAAAGATTGTGAATTTCGGGTTTCTACGTTACCAGCCACGTCACAGATCATGACCAACTTTTTGCTTTCAGCACCAAGTCAGCAGACAATAATTGCTCAAAATTTGGTTACAAATCGATTATTTATCGAGCGAAAATTACTATCAAGCTGCAGTTTCATGCTTGAAATCAAATGAGTAAATGTAGTCTAAAAAAATCCGTTTTGTGTCACAGATCATATACACGTTACTGGCAGAATTAATGTGCTTAGCAAAATTATATCACACAGGGCAGTCCACTGTTTGCTGTTTGCCTCGATGAATTGTGGAATAGAACACGCGTCTGTGACGTTTTTCTGCGAATTTGACGGGAGAAAGTGACGTATTAGGTAAAAATGAGTGCTGTGTCACACCTTCTCTCTGCTGGAAGTGCACTGTTACTTGTGTGTGTGGAACAATAGTCTTGAGGACAAATCAGCAAAATAGTTATTTTTGGTAAGTGTACTTCTCTGAATTTGTAATGGATTAGGCAAATAATATGTTTATGCATGTTCTTGTGTCAGTATTCTTTGTTCTGTGAGTCTGTTGTGTTGATGTGGTTGACAAAAATGAGATGTGTGGAAATGTAAAAAGGAGTCATATGAAATGAAGGTTTGCTCTCATTTCATATTTCTTTACTGGCACCATCTGTTGAACTTTTCTTTACATTATCTTGCATATTTTATCATATTCAGCGGTTGTACATTGGCCAATAAACATAAGAAGAGAAACAAAATCAGTTTGAAGATTGTTGGGTAACGTTGCCTCCATTCAGTCTGTGACGTCATCGGGAAAGAGCAGACAGTGACAGGAGCTGTCAACACTGACCTGTTGAACCCTTCCTCTTTCTCTACAGTCTACCATCCACGGCCACACTTCTCTCCCCCCCCCCCCCCCCTCCCCCCCAATTATTACCTTGTTTTCGGCAGGTGCCTGTAAATTGTCATGGAACCAGAGCTGTTAGCTCTTTCCAACCACCACTCCACCCATCTCTCTCTCTCTTCCCTGCCCCCCCCCCCCCCCACTATGTCTCCACTCCCTCCCAACACACATACACACAATTCTCTGTCTCCCTCTGTGTGTGTGTGTGTGTGTGTGTGTGTGTGTGTGTGTGTGTGTGTGTGTGTGTGTGTGTGTGTTTGTCTGTCTCTCTCTCTGTATCAGTCTGTCTGTCTCTCTCTCTGTATCAGTCTGTCTGTCTCTCTCTCTGCACACACACACACACACACACACACACACACACACACATAAAGAAGAGTTTCTCTCTCTCTCTCTCTCTCTCTCTCTCTCTCTCTCTCTCTCTCTCTCTCTCTCTCTCTCTCTCTCTCTCACACACACACACACACACACACACACACACACACACACACACACACACACACACAAATGGGAGATTTTTAAATAGTGGACAAAACTTAAGAAGTACTAACAGGAGTGCTCTTCATCAGCTTACATTGATTTATGCTTCTTGTACTGATGTTTGTGCCTTTCTGCTGTATTGTTTTGATTGAATACAATTTTTTTAAATTTGTGTTGTGACACATGATTTGTACCATTAAGACTTACTTTCTAGTCTGCTCACTGTGTTGTTGTGTGTTCCCCAAGTGTAACCTTCTGGGGGTCACCCAGAGAGTGCACTCTGACTCACTCATCCCACCTGGGAATCACTGTGAGATTGAAATTGCACACTGAATGAGCAGTTTGCATGTATGACTGTTTCCATGTACCTCACCATATAAGCAGCAATACTGCAACTTCAGAGGAATTTTTCTCCTTTAATTACAGGAGAGTGCATGTTGTTATTAAGAGCTTGTCATGGCTGAAGGCAATCTCAAAACAACATTTTACAACATTACAACATTCTAGTGTAGGCCTTGGCAATTAGCTGACATCAATACCCCACACAGCTTTTGGCCTGGGCCAAACTCACTGCCTTACTAAACATAAACAAATTAAATTGTCTTTATCCATAAAAAAAAAAAAAAATTCCAGTCAGTTAATTATCTTTTTATATCTGAACTACTTGTTGATTTGTCTTGATTTTATTGCTTTTGTATGATTCATGTCAGTTCACCATGTTTTATACATGAAGAAAGGTTTTGTTTTCTTTCTTTATATTTCTTTGTTTTTCTGAACCATGTACACAAACAAATGAAAATTTTTATCATAATTCTTGTTAGTTACTGTTCATGACCATGTAATCATCAATTCTGTAATAAAAGTATTGTTGTACATCAACAGTTTGCTTTGTTTTTTATTCAAATGTCATAATTGGTGTCACGTGTAATGTTACCACACAAACTTTAAAGGCCCATATCAGAGTTGTGTTTTGCACAATCTGTTTTCCATTCCATGGCTTTAATCTACATGCAATAACTAATGATGCTGAGGTATTCATTGAATACTGGTCCAGAATGTCTTGGCTGTGTGATATTGTCATGACCCCCTTGTAACATGCATTACAGTGTCATACTTATTGCCGGTACCTACTCCCATAATTAAAAAATTGTTTTTGGTTTCTTTGTGTCTAGTGGTTGGCACTAAGTAGTAACTTCACTTCTGAATACTGTTTGTTGTAAATACATGTTTTCATTTAAAGTTATAGGCACAACAGTGTCACAGTGAAATGCTGTTACATTTTTTGGAACATGTGACTTCATTTGCATATATCTGAAGATACGAACCACCTGCTGCTGTTTTGATAATGGCTACAAAATCTTTAACCATTTGGCTTTTCAAAATTAACAGAATAAAGCCTTTATCACAATATTTAGAAATTGAGCCATTTTCCTGTTTTTGTTGCCAACAGTGGAGAAATAGTCATTTACTATTTCGGAATAAGTGTGGGCATTATACACGACCCGTCTTGCTTCTAAATGCTGTTGTTTCACTGGAGTGGCCCTGCTGCATACGACATGCGACTTGGGAAAGATCTTCTGAACGGCCTTTACAGCTGCTGCCATGGATTTGCCACATGTTGCAGGATCCTTCCCTTTGATGTGGTTGATGCCTGCATGCAGCACGACGCACTCTGGGGCCGGTTCAAGCTCCTTGCTAGCTTCTTGGGCCACTTTCTTTATGTTGTCAAAGGTGTAAGCTTTTTTCTTCGCCACCTGAAGACCGTATGACATTGCCAAACGAGATGCATTTATTTTGTTCATTGTCCAGTCGTGCAGAATGAGGACGCGTGGCATGTCTGATTCAGTTTCTTTGACCTGAAAAGTCGACTGATTGGAGAACCCTTTCTTCTTTTCTTCATTTTGCGTCGTTCTTTGGTTTACGTCACTGAACTTGACGTCATTCCTCGACTCTGGTTTTGCTTTTATTCTTTTTTGTTTGCTGTATTTTTGTCTTTCTTTTCGTCCTGCCCTGCTCTGGCGCTGCTCAAGGCTTTTGGGGATGGGTGTGTGATGCCTGCATTGAGTTTGACAGCATCCGCGTAAGAGACAGGGGGAGATTTTACGGATTCTACATGTTGTTGTTTGGCAGTCCGACTTTCTTTCTGTTGGCAAAGAGCTAGGAGATTTACGATTTTTTCATTCTGTTCGCCAACAGTTTTTTTCTAAGTTTTCAATACGCTCACATAAGACCGTGATAATATTTTTAAGATCTAAAATGGAGCTCACTGTGACAGATGGCATAATAGAGGTGTCCAGTAAGCCAGGGGAGCCTTCCATCGTAACGGCTTGCTTGTTGGATGAGCAGGATGTCGAGTCGTCCGTCGAATCTTTGTTGTCCGTCTTGTCGGAGCTTGCCCTTGGCTTTTTCTTGGAGCTGTTCTTCTCCATAACTGCGGCGGTTGTTAAATTTGACCGCTTGCGTCTAGTTCTTGTCATTTTTCTTGTTTTTCTTGACAAATATTTCTTCAGAGAAATTACTTTGCAACCTCTTCGGCCATTTTGACACCGGAAGTCCCATAATCGCAGAGATGCGACAAAGTGTCGGGTTTTGAGCCCCCTCCTACCCCGACTTTTGCACAGTAATAGACCCCAAGGCAACATGACTTTGCTCCCCTCTATGCAGGCACACCATCACACCATCCGTCGGGCGGGTGGCGCTATTCTTGTGGCGACACCACAACCCAGAAAAAGGCCGCCTTGCTTGAAAAAAGCGCGCCTTGTACCAAGGAAAGCTGTTACGGCCTCCTCCGCAACAATGCGCGGTATTATGCATAACATCAACGGTAATGAACTGTATCATGCACCACAGGGCAGTGCAGGGTCAGTGCCACACACGATCACAAAAATACGCACTGACAAACATGAGCCGGGAATTCATACCAGGGGCATACCCCCCACTCCCACCCCCAAAAGCGAGAGTAGGCCATTGTGTGGGTGGGAACAGATGACAAGATTTACTAAACTACGGGGACTGGATGTAAAAAAGTACACGAGGGCTTATCCCATTATCCTCAATATAAAAGAATAAATAGAAGAAGATGAAGAAGCGATGGTCTTGTGGCGACACCACAGCCCTGGAAAACCCACTTGCAAAAAGGGCACCTTGTCCCAAGGAAAGATTGTACAGCCTAGGCAACATTTTTACTTTTGGTGGGGGTGGGGGGTGGGGTGAGGTCTGGTGCCACAATGTCCCGCTCCCCAAAAGGAAAAGTGACGCTTTGCATACCTCTCCTTTCCAGGTGTAGTGATGGCGGCAGGGCCACTGTCTGGCTTGCCAGGCAGGAGGTCTCTTGCCTATGGCCTCTCCTATACCACTGCGTCCCTAGCAACACCTTCACGTGGTATCCCCTGTTTCCACAGAGTTGCTATGTCTTGGCGTGACCGAGTACCCGGGGTATAACTGGGCCCCAGCTGTGGGTTAGGCAGTGAAGACAGGACGACCCCACAGAGGACCTGGCAGATGAGGAAGCTTTCCCAGTGGCTGGGAAGGGGGATGAGGTCGGACAGTTACAGGGTAGGGGGAGCTCTGATCCTTGGCTGGAAGTCCCCCTAGGAGAAAGAAACTCTGAAGCAGAAACCTGCACCTGTGGGCCTTTGTTCTACACGTGGCAGCATCTGCACCTGCTGGGGCCTTTGTTCTACACGTGGCAGCATCTGCACCTGCTGGGGCCTTTGTTCTACACGTGGCAGCATCTGCACCTGCTGGGGCCTTTGTTCTACACGTGGCAGCATCTGCACCTGCTGGGGCCTTTGTTCTACACGTGGCAGCATCTGCACCTGCTGGGGCCTTTGTTCTACACGTGGCAGCATCTGCACCTGCTGGGGCCTTTGTTCTACACGTGGCAGCATCTGCACCTGCTGGGGCCTTTGTTCTACATGTGGCAGCATCTGCACCTGCTGGGGCCTTTGTTCTACACGTGGCAGCATCTGCACCTGTGGGACTTTGTTCTACACGTGGCAGCATCTGCACCTGCTGGGGCCTTTGTTCTACACGTGGCAGCATCTGCACCTGCTGGGGCCTTTGTTCTACACGTGGCAGCATCTGCACCTGTGGGACTCTGTTCTACACGTGGCAGCATCTGCACCTGTGGGACTTTGTTCTACACGTGGCAGCATCTGCACCTGCTGGGGCCTTTGTTCTACACGTGGCAGCATCTGCACCTGTGGGACTTTGTTCTACACGTGGCAGCATCTGCACCTGTGGGACTTTGTTCTCCACGTGGCAGCATCTGCACCTGTGGGACTTTGTTCTCCACGTGGCAGCATCTGCACCTGTGGGACTTTGTTCTACACGTGGCAGCATCTGCACCTGTGGGACTTTGTTCTACAGGTGGCAGCATCTGCACCTGTGGGACTTTGTTCTCCACGTGGCAGCATCTGCACCTGTGGGACTTTGTTCTACACGTGGCAGCATCTGCACCTGTGGGACTTTGTTCTACAGGTGGCAGCATCTGCACCTGTGGGACTTTGTTCTACAGGTGGCAGCATCTGCACCTATGGGACTTTGTTCTACACGTGGCAGCATCTGCACCTGTGGGACTTTGCTCTACACGTGGCAGCATCTGCACCTGTGGGACTTTGGGCGTCAGTAGGGGAAGAGGGTGGAGATGGGACTGCACAACCCCTCTTCACTTTCAAAACTCCCCTGTGCTGGTCAGGCGAATAGGTTCGCGGGAATGAATAGGCGCCTTCCCTGTTACCAGCCACTACACCTTAGTCTTGCGTAGGATGGAGGGTGGTGACGGGGGCAGGTAGAGGATGCTACTGGAAGCTGCTAGCCACGATTCTGCACGTAGGCGGCTGTGAGATGATGGTCGTCCGTTCGTATTCCAGGGGCAGATGCGACGCCTGTATCCACTCACAGCGTCAGAGCAGCCTTTTTCGAGGACAGCACTGCTCTACCCATATGGAGAAGGGGAGATAAAAGGATCCCTAAAGAAAGCCTGCCCCTCCCTGCGCCTGGCAAGAAACCGCGCCTGCATGGGCATCCAACCCTGCTGTGGAAAAGAAAGAACAAAGAAACAAAACAAGCTGCTAACTTATGGGGCATGGAACGTGAGAACTCTGTTGGACAGCTGACAGACCAGAGTGACGAACTGCCCTCATCGCCAGAATCCTGGGCAGCTACGACATAGACATTGCAGCCCTGAGGGAGACGAGACTTGCAGGCCAGACACAGCTGGAGGAGATTGGTGGTGGATACACCTTCTACTGCACTGGGAAGCCCGAAGGTGCCCCAAGAACATCAAGCATTGGATTTGCCATACGCACAGTTTGCGAGACAACTAGACAGTCTGACCCGTGGCATCAACGATCTTCTCATGACACCCCGCCTGAAGCTCACCAGGGACAGCTTTGCAGCCATCATTAGCGCCTACGCTGCAGCCATCATTAGCGTACACTCCAACCATCATTAGCGCCTACGCTGCAGCCATCATTAGCGCCTACGCTGCAGCCATCATTAGCGCCTACGCTGCAGCCATCATTAGCGCCTACGCTCCAACCATCATTAGCGCCTACGCTGCAGCCATCATTAGCGCCTACGCTCCAACCATCATTAGCGCCTACGCTGCAGCCATGACAAACCCAGGTGAAGAGAAAGAAGCCTTCTATGAGGACCTGAACCAGCTCACCTCGGGAGTCAACCGCAGAGACAAGATCCTCCTCCTTGGGGATTTCAACACAGGAGTAGGAGTAGACTACACCTTCTGGCCAAACGTCCTTTGGCCAATTGGCGTCATGGCACCGGCAAGTGCACCTCCAATGGCCTGATGTTGTTTGTCCCTGTCACTGCTGTCAGTGTCCACCACTTTCAGCTCCTCTCAGCTGCTGATTATTCTAGCCCAGCCCAGCCCAGCTGGTGCTAATTATAGCAGGAAATGATCAAACTTGGACCAGATAAAAGGAAGGGGCGGCTAATGTTAACACTTTTGTCTAGGGAATATTGGAGTTGTGCGCTAATTTTAGCCCTTTTGTCTAAGGGATGTTGGAGTTGTGCGCTAATTTTAGCACTTTTGTCTAAGGGATATTGGAGTTGTGGCTGTGCTGTGTGCTCAGCATGAACCCTCCATCCCCACCTCCCTCTTCCAGCAAGCAGACAAGTTCAAGAACACTTGGATGCAGCCCCGCTCCAAACAATGGCACTTGATTGACTGCGTCATCGTGTGTCAGAGGGACAGACGGGACATACACATCACAGGCTGCATGAGGGGAGCTGACTGCTGGTCTGACCACCACCTTCTAAGGAGCAAGATGGCCATTCAGCTTTACAGGAAGCACAGTGCACAAATCCAACATCGCTCAGTAAGGCCTAGTCCAGAATGCTGCATTTAGCGCTCTTCTTCCTTTTACATAGTCCATGTGTGGTCAGTTCCTGCTATAAAATTAATAACACCAACTGGGCTGGGATGGGATGGGATTATTAGCAGCTGAGAAGACTGATTATGGATAGAGTGACTGCTAATGAGGGTGTTCAGTGGCTTGTTGTACATGATGAAAAGAATGGGTCCCAAAACTGATCCTTGTGGTACGCCAAACGAGAGGTTTGCTGGTGAGGACTTGAACTCATCTACTAGAACGGTTTGCGTTAGATAGTTCTGAAACCACTTTTGTACTGTTCCACAGACACCAAAGTGTTGTTGGAGAGCTTGGTAGAGAATGGTGTGATCGATTGTATCAAATGCAGCTGATAGATCCAAAAGAGTGAGGACAGAGATCTTTCCATCATCTAGAGCAAGTAAGATATCATTTGCAACTTTCAAAAGTGCTGTTTCAGTGCTGTGCAAGGGCCTGTATGCTGACTGGTTTGAAGGTAGAAGAGAATGTGAGACAAGATGTTCAAAGAGCTGATCCAGTACAAGTTTTTCAAGGATTTTTGACAGGAGACTCCTGTATGCCAGATCTTGTTGCAGATTTTTAGTACAGCATTGATCATGGCTTCCCCTCCAGCTTGAACCATGTTGTCAGCCCCTGCTGATTTCCCCTTATTCAGCAATCTAACTGCTGTTTCCACTTCTTGGAGGATGGGGTGACTGTCTGTATCTGTGCTTGTGGGGACATTGAGAACTTCTGGGTCTGTACTCTGGGTCTGTATTACAGTCTCATAGTAATTTGATATAGACAGTTAGACAGAGTCTTATCACTGAAATTAATTTATTGGTACATTTTCTAATTCTGAGGGGTTCGACTGTCACTTTCTGCTGAGTTCTATCTCACTATGGTCTTTATTTTAATGAAAAGGTTGACAAAACAGCTTAAAAGGCAGCAAAACATTCTAGCTGTTCAACCGTTTTTGATATTCCTCTTTCTCTTCATGAAGGTTATGCTTTGCTTCAAAATGTTTGCTGGAACATGTAAAAAAAAAAAAAAAAAAAAAAGAAACATGAAGAGGCTGGCTATCCCCAGCGTAATTATTCAGTTCTGGGTATTGAGAATATTCTTTGTACTCAGTTCGGCTTTCGAAAATCCAATACTAGAAAGAAAATCTCTAATCCAGACTGAAATGAAATGCATTTCGAGCAAAATTTGCCCCCAAAAATATGATGCACATGTGGTGAAAAACTTTCCAATGTTCATGTTTTGTATCAATTTCAAGGTTTAAAAAAGTTCCTACCATCATTGCAAGATGTCTTGAACTTGAAATTTTCATGATTAAGACTGTTCATCTGTTCATTGTTCATTAATGCTAGGTGACTTGAAACTTCTGTCATGGCATGAATGACACAGAAGCATCTACAAAAAGTCTGTTGCAAGCACTCGAGTCGCACAGGGAGGGAAGATCCTCCCAGTACTTGTCCAGTCGATTTTTGAAGCTGTTGATGGTTGGCGCCAACACCACAAAGTCTGGCAGACTGTTCCACAAGTTGACGACTCTGTAGGAAAAGCTGTTGCTGCGTAGGGCGAGTTTCTTATGGTGTTTCTTCGGCAGTTTCAGACTGTCTCCTCCAGAGTCTTTATCCGGTTTGCTGATGGCGGTAAAGCGGGGCGGTGTAAAGCCCACGCATGCACTTCCATGGGTCAGTCATGTCGCCGCGTTTACGACGGTGTTCCAGGCTTGGCAGCTTCACTGTGGCAAGACATTCTGCATATGGCTTGTCTGGGATGGATGAAAGGAGTCTGGTGGCACGACGCTGCACATCCTCGATGTCGCTGCAGAGCGTCTTGTGCTGGGGTTGCCACACTGAGTGGCCGTATTCTAGTAGCGGGTGTGCCAGGCTCTTGTAGTGACGAACAAAGAGATCCTCTGACAGAAAGTTGAATGTGCGCCTGAGGATTCCCACTCCTCTGAGGATTCCACTACTCTGATGACTCCCACTACTCTGATGATTCCCACTACTCTGATGATTCCCACTACTCTGATGATTCCCACTACTCTGATGATTCCCACTACTCTGATGATTCCCACTACCCTGTTGGCCTTCACTGTGCTTTTGGCGACATGCTCTTTGAAGCTGAGGTTGTTGTCCACGAAGATGCCAAGGTCTTTCTCCACTTCATGTTCTTCTCATGTGATGTCCTGGTCCTCTCCATCCCTCTTTCCCCGCATCGTGTATGTAGCTTCTGATTTCCTGTTTCCAGCTTCAGCACACTGCATTTCTGGGGATGGAAGCATAGAAGCCAGTGGTTAGACCGCTGTTCCAGACTGTCTAGATCCTCTTGCATGGTAGCTGGGGCGTTGTCTGTGTTGCTCTGAGTATACAGCTTGGTGTCATCAGCAAATAGTTTCACCTCGTACAAACCCTGGGTAGGTCATTGATGTATGCAATAAAGAGCGTTGGTCCGACCACGCTACCCTGAGGAATGCCGCTGGTAACGGATGCTGGCTGGGACTGGACTCCATTGACTACTACCTGCTGTTCCCTGCTGGACTGGAAAGCCTGAATCCACTCCAACAGTCTGCCCTGGATGCCAGGCGAGTCTCTGCCCGAAGTATTCATCATTCCAAAGTTATTGCGTGAGATAGCATGGTCTCTGATGACATCCCCAGTATTCTCTTTTTTGTAAAGCATGACCCCAAATTTTAACACTGTTACTGTCCCGATCTACATTTTGCTTTATTTCACGGCAACCTTTTCACGTCGTTAGCAGTTGTTGGTTTTACAGTTTTAGAGTGGTTTTCCATTGTTCTTTGTTTGTGTTATTATTTGCGTTTCTTATGCCATGTTTTTCAACATTGTGTTTGTATGGTTTGGTATCAGTCTTTTTATACGCATACACACAAACATGCATGTCTTTTTTTAAGCCCTGATCTCATTATGCCCCACCTGTTTTTTCTAATATCACTTTAAGTAAGCAGACCCAAAATCAAAGACACACACATAGAGCCTGGTTAATAGTCTCATCCCAATGAATTTGACATTCAGTTTTCTGCCATGCTGGGTTACTGCTGGTAACACTGCCATATTTGGTTACTGCTGATAACTATGTCATTTCTGCCATGTTGGGTTACTGCTGATAACTCTGCCATTTCTGCCATGTTGGGTTACTGCTGATAACTCTGCCATTTCTGCCATGTTGGGTTACTGCTGATAACTCTGCCATTTCTGCCATGTTGGGTTATTCCTCATAACTCTGCCATTTCTGCCATGTTTGGATTACTGCTGATAACTCTGCCATTTCTGCCATGTTGGATTACTGCTGATAACTCTGCATTTCTGCCATGTTGGGTTATTCCTCATAACTCTGCCATTTCTGCCATGTTGGGTTATTCCTCATAACTCTGCCATTTCTGCCATGTTGGGTTATTCCTCATAACTGTGCCATTTCTGCCATGTTGGGTTATTCCACATAACTTTGCTATTTCTGCCATGCTATATTTTTGTGGAAGGTTGCAAAAAACAGGCTGTAAAAACAACTCCGTTGTTTATGTGGTCTCCATAGGAGATAGCAAGGAGTCTCCGGAAGCATTTCATCTCTACCGTCTTTACACTTCTCTCCAAATCTGTAGTCAGGGTCCACGATTCACAGGAGTACAGGAATACGGATATGACAAGGAAGCACATTAGTCTGATCTTGGAGTTGAGTGAGATATTTTTATCTTTCCAAATGGTGTTCAGCTTTGACAGTGCTGGTATTCTCTGTGCAATCCTGCATACTACCTCTGGCTTGGACCCCTTGTCTGATACAACAACTCCCAAGTACTCGAAGCTTTGAACCGTTTCCAGCTTCTGGTCATTGACCCTGATATCAGTACTGATGCCCTTGGTGTTATTGGTCATCAGTTTCGTCTTCTCTGCATTGATTTCCATGCTGTGTGTTTTAGAGGCCTTATTCAGGTGTTCTGTTAGGCTGGCAAGCTCCTGTTCTGATCCTGCTAGTCCGTCAATGTCATCTGCAAAGCGAAAGTTTGTAATCATTTTGTCACCCATGCTGACTGATTATTTATGCTGTTCCAGTGCATCAGCCATGTTTCTCTCAAGGAAGATGTTGAAAATAGTGGGTAAGAGTAGACAGACCTGCCTTACTCCAACTGTTGTTCAAAACCACTCTCCATTGTTGCTCTTGTAGTACACTGCGCTGGTGGCCTTGTTGTACAGCTCTTTGATGACTCTGGTCAGGTTTGCATTGATGCTGTACAAATTTATGGTTTCCTACAAAGCTGCATGCCACACCCTGTCGAATGCCTTCTTAATATCAATAAATACTTGGTAGAAGTCTTGTTCGTGTTGAAGAGATCACTCACAGAGTATTCTGAGGTTGAATATCTGTTCAGTTGTGCTACGCCCTGCTCTGAAATCTGCTTGTTCCTCAGCAATGATGGTCTCTGCTTGTGGTTCCAGTCTGTTCAGTATAATCTTCAACATGACCTTGCTTGGGTGGTATATGAGGCTAATTGTGCGGTAATTCTGGCACTGCTAAAGGTTTCCTTTCTTGGGGAGGGTGATGATAAGCAAATGCATCCATGGTTTGGGCGTTTTCCTGTCTGCTAGATCTTGTTGCAGATTTTAAGTAGAGCATTGATCATGTCTTCCCCTCCAGCTTGAACCAGCTCAGCTGGAATGTTTTCAGCCCCTTCTGACTTCCCCCTTTTCAGCGATCTGATTGCTACTTCCACTTTTTCTTGGAGGATGTGGTGACTGTCTGTATCTGTGCTTGTGGGGACATTGAGGACTTCTGGATCTCCTGTGGTTTTGTAGTTATACAGGTCGGAGCAATATTCTGCCCATCTGTTCAGAATTTTCTGGTCATCAGTGAGGCATTTCCCATTTTTGTCTTGGATTGTTGAGCTTCTTCCCTGTTTTGTGCCAGTCAGGTCTTTCACCAGTTGTTATGCTTTTTTCCTGTTGTTTTTCTTGATGTTTTCTTCAATGTTCTGGCACTGTTCACCAAGTCATTTCTCTTTCGCTTCTGTCATCGACTTTCTGATTCTTTTGTTGGGTGCCCTATATTGTTCTGCTCTTTCTTCTGTTTCAATTTTCCTTTTCTTCAACTCTACATTTATCGCATAGTTGTAGGGTGTGACCCAAGGTTTTTTGACTGGTCGATGTTTGCCAGGAAGTTTGCTTGCTGTTTCAGTCACTGCTGTGTTGAAACCATCCATCAAGCTATCTATATCCATATCATCTGAGTCTATCAGAGTGAGTGCTGCAAACTTCCCAACTATCCTTGCCTGAAAAATGTCTGCTACCTCTGGATCTTTCAGCTTCTCGAGGTCAAACTTGACCCTGATGTTGTTCTGCTTGTAAATGTTTTTGAGACGATGTCAGAATGTCATCATTACAAGATCATGGTCACTCCCTATGTCTGCTCCTGGAAAGCTTCCTGTCCCTGCAGTGTTTGCAAAGGATGGGGAAGGGAAAGGGGCATATGGGGGATGATGACCATTGTCAGTGTTATTCTCTTTTACATGAAGGAAGGAAAGTGTTATTCTATTCTCTACTCTACTCTATTCTGTAGCACTTTCAGTCACAGCAGATGTCTGTAAAATTAGGGCTGCTCTCCCTGGGGAGAGAGTGTTGTTACAAAAGCAGCACCACCCAGTATGGAGGCTTCCCTGATCCTGTCTGTATGTGTCTGTGTTCCCTGTGAGAGTAACTTTTTTCTGCAGCCCTTTGCCGGGGAAACTCTCTTGTGGCCTGGTTGGAGTTTTGTTGTTGTTTTTTTGTATGGTAAAGTGTGTTGTTCACTGAACCTTGGTTTATTGTCTCATCTGAAAGACTGGCACCCAGACCCGAGTCTTACTGGATGGGGAAAGTTGTGGTTCAGGAGAGGATGGAACCCACGCACCTCTCATCTCCTCCAGAGGTGTCTTCTTTTATATCTAGATAATGGAATAAGCACTCCTGTGCTTTTTTACATCCAGTCCCTGGTGTATGCAGTTTTGTAAATCTTGTCATCTGTTCCCACCGGCTCACAATGGCCTACTCTTTTGAAAAGCAGAACAGGATTTAACGTGTGTGCAAGGTGTTTTGCGTGCATTCCCACAAGGATTTATAGTCTCATCCAAGGACTTTTGGGGAGAAGGGAGTCAGCACTGATGTTAACTCCAGGGGTGCAATGTTCTTACCTCAAGGCTATCCTGTCCTCTCTATGTATGTGTGTGTGTGTGTGTGTGTGTGTGTGTGTGTGTGTGTGTGTGTGTGTGTGTGTGTGTGTGTTTAATGATTGAATCTTATTGTTTTGGGCGATAAATGTTTCTGTTTATCATTTTTAGATGTAAATATGGCTTGCGATCAGGCGAATTCCTCATTGATAAAGTGCTGGTATTGGTATTGTCTTCTAGTGTATGGGAGGGTCTGGATGCATACTGTGCTGTGTTATCAATATTCCTCTTTGATAAAGTGCTGGTATTGGTATTGTCTCATAGTACATGGGAGGGTCTGAATGCATACTGTGCTGTGTTATCACCGTGATAAATGTTTTTCATATTTACTTTTTTATGTAGGGCTTGTAACCCACATGAATTTCTCTGTTAACTTGTGAGATAAGAAATCTTTGAATTGTGGAAGGGATGGGAGGATGGTTGCCATGGAGTATTTCACATGGCTTTCTGACAACCAGGGAGGGGGGAGATGGGGAGAGAAGGGATGGGTGTCGCTGGGATTACACTCCTTGAAAAAGAGAGAGAGGCTCCTTGTGTAGGTCAGTCTGAGGTCAGCAGGCCAAGCTTGCTGACTGGAGGTTTGGTAATAGGTCAGTCCGAGGTCAGCAGGCCAAGCTTGCTGACTGGAGGTTTGGTAAAAGGTTAGTCCAAGTTTTAGGCGAAGGTTGCAGGGGTTAATTCTTTTGTTTTAGGGTGGTGGTGGGTGCCTCAGTACGTCTTTATTTTTAAAGCTGGTGTTATTTTGGATAGTTTATCAGAGGACAGTTTTCTTTGTGCAGTGAAGAGTTTTGTTTGTCAAGTCTGGTCCCAGCACTCCTACAGTGAGGTGGCTGTAGTCAGGCCAGCTGTGCTATCTCTGGGGTTTGCTGTCAGTTCGGCTAACTTGTTACCCACTCCTGACGTGTGTGCCTTCAGGTGATGCCAGCTCTATGTATCTATGTCATTTCTGCTGCTTGCCTTGTTAACACTCTTTTTAGGAGTCAACACTTCGAGTGATGCAGAATTTATTATTTTTAATTTGTATTTTGGTGGGGGTGGGGAGGTTGACAATAAACCCAGCATCATTCTTGAAGGGACCACTGGAATATATATTATTCTTTTATCTGTTTTTGTTGTATGTTTCATCATTTGGGGGTGGGATAGTTAAGTGGTCAGAGCACTCCTTTCCCCCAGTCAAGTTAAGCAGGGTTGAGCTGGTTACCAGTTGGATGGGTGACCGTTGGCATACCTTGGCTTCCGCACAGTCCCCCCAGCTATAGATGGGCACCGCCCTCAACATGCTGGCCTCTAGAGAAGCCAAGGTCTCTGACCCCTTACTCCCCTAGGACCTTTACCTTTATTTCAACATTTTATATTATTGTATTTTACCTCCTTTGAGGGGAGTGGATAGCACGGACTTGCAGTCATAGCTTTGTGTGTCAGCTGGCTGGATGTCTACCTGCTGGTGCCTTAGCATGGTTTTCAGGTGTAGATATTTCTGGTATATAGCCGGCCGTTTTCCTTGTGGTAATTCTTTGTAGGTCGAGTTGACAGCTGTGCTGGTCTGTGTAGCTGTGGAGTTATTTTGTATTGTGACCAGATATTAGTTTACCTGTGTGGCTGTGGAGATATTTTGTGTTGTGACCAGAGATTAGTTCACCTTACTGTGTGGCGCTGCTGCTGTTGGTTAGGGCGTTGGACTCGTAATCTGAAGGTTGCGGTTGGATCCCAGCTTTTGGCTATGGCGTTGTGCCCTTGGAAAAGGCACTTTTTGGCTATTTTCTCACCCCACCAAGGTGTAAAAGGGGTACCAACCTTGGGGGTTAACCCTGTGACAGACTGGCTTCCTATCCAGGGGGGAGTCTATGACTCTCAGTCGTTTAACACCACATTAACACCACAGAAACCAGGATAAGCACCAGCCTGATGAGCCTTAGGCTCGGGACAGACTTTTTTTTCACTTTACTGTGTGGCAGTGGAGATATTGTTTTGTATTGCGTGACCAGATATTAGTTCACCTTACTGTGTGGCAGTGGAGATATTGTTTTGTATTGTGTGACCAGATATTAGTTCACCTTACTGTGTGGCAGTGGAGATATTGTTGTTTTTTTTTGTGTGTGTGACCAGATATTAGTTTGCCTTAGGCTGCGGCCATAGTAAACCCAGACATTTTGATGCCGTTAATTTTGCCGGGCGGGGTGAAAAATGCTGCGGGGCTGAATTACTCTGTGGCATCACTGAATACGGCTGTGCATGGCCATAGTAGAGCCGGCCGGTCGTTTTGATGTTCTGATGTTCAAGCGACACGTCCGTTTGCTGGGTTGACAGAAAGGAAAATAATCAAGAAAAACTTATTTCTGGTGCTTCAAAAATTCTGACTACACACAATAGTAAATTGACCCTTCCCAATTACATTCCAGTGGTTTAGATAAAAGTTCTTGTGGGGGGATTTTACGTAAAAACACTATGTCAAACTATTTTCTGTTGACAGGGCAGCTTCGACAGGCAGCTTCATTTTTGCGTCACTCGCAGTCTCGGGGTGACCACATTGTCAGAGACAGGCCTGGTTGGGCCTGGTTGACTATGGCCGCTTTGATGGATTCATTCTACTGTTAAAGTGACGGCCGTCAAAACAACGGGACGGGCTGGGTTTACTATGGCCGTAGCATTCCTATGTGGCTGTGGCCGTTTTGCATTGTGTGACCAGATTTTAGTTGACCTCACTGTGGATGGAGTGACAGTGGGTTGTTGTCTGTGATGCCATTGTGACTGAATACCTGTTTTTTATGTATAGCTTGGTTTAGATTGGCAAGTGACCACCAAAGTAGATTCCTTGCACATCTCTGTGCCTGTGGCTGCCTTTATACTATAGGGGTGTGGGAAAACATCTACATATATACTGTTATATGTATATATATTGTTTTATATATATATATATATTTATATATTTAATTTTGGGCTTTAAGTTGCCGTGAGCTCGTGTTTTCATTTGCAGAAGCCACAGCATTGCTCTCTTCAACTTTTTCTAGTTTCTTTAACTTTTTCTCCAGTCTGTCTCTGTCCCTCCATTTAGAGTCCCTTGTATATTTTCCGATTTTTCCCAATAATTCATTAGTCACGGCAACTTAAAGCCCAAAATTATGTATATATATATATATATATATATATATATTTATATCTTACATGGGCATGGCTTGTGAGTGATATGCTACCAAAGAACTGATGAACTTCCTCTTCACCTCTGTGGGGTTTGTTTTGTCAATGTAAATGCACTGTTTCTTTGGATTGCACTGTTTCTTTGGATCGACACCTTTGGTGACTGATGGTGACAGCAGAGCATTTGGAGTATTTCACCTGTGTGGTAGCCATTTTATCTGTGTGGTTTAAGTGATGGTAATTTTTAGACAGCTGTCTTTTAGCCTATGTAGATGGTAGTATTTTAGTCATTTTATTTGTGTAGATAAAATGTCAGCGTTTTCAGATGACATGCCTCCCCAAAATCAAAATGCGACTACCTTCATGGCGAGCAAAATTGGTCGAATACAAAAAATCTCACCATTGGTGAACCTCAGAGCTCTAGCAGGGAGTTTACTGATCTCTCTCCCTCTCTCCCTCTCTCACACACACACAACTCGGGCATGTGCACGCACATACCCCTCAGAAAAAACAAACACAAGTCAGGCGTGTGCATACAGAAGCTCGCAAAAAAAAACAGTCCAGTCTGGAAATGAACACGTTGAGAGGCAGGAGAGCGGGGGTGGTTGTAATGACACTTTCTTTTATTTCAGCAGTCACATCTCCTGCCTCCCAACACGATTCCTGTTGCAAGATGTGTGGCCATGGTTTGATGCGATGATGTGTTGCAAGATGTGTGGCCGTGGTTTGATACACACTTGTGCTGCCCATTGCCCCTTCCATCATGGACAGACACCATCTGCACACAGCAACAACAGGGACACATCAGTCACCACATCACACATAGCATCAGTGACATGTCAGTCACCACATAACACAGTATCAGTGACACATCGGTCACCACATAACACATACCATCAGCAACGTTGGCTCAATGATCTAATCATACTACACCAGTCTAGAAAGTAAGGAAGGAAGGATATTTTGTGCACCTAATCTCTTTAACAGGGGTGATTTTTAACTTTGTTTTTTTTACCAATAGTGAACTTTTTTTTAACCATAGCCAGCCCATACATGCTAGCCTTTATCAAATAATCATCGCAAACAAAGATGTCTAAAGCTGTAAGTGAATACCTGAAATATGCACTACATGAATAACACAGCAAAGCAACCAGGGTTTCTAGAGTCGCAATGAGGAATATGAATGACAGTGGAAGAGTTCAGGGGAGAGGTGTGACCCCTCCCCTCCTAAATGCGAGAGTCAGGGGCTGTGCCCCCTCAAGCTGAAGCCTTTTTATTTTTTTTTTTTTTTTTTTTTTTAAAGTTGACAAACTTTCTCAAAATGAAAACCTATCATGTGTGAAAATATTGAACATCCCTTTACTGTCTGAAAATATCCACAGTCAAGAAAGAGAAGTACTGGCAGCATTGTTGTGTGAGCTAGCCTGAGCAGGAAGTCTGTCAGCATGTGTGGGATTGTGAGCACAGGCCTGAAGACTTTTCATCATTAGATATGTACAGGGTTCAGACACGTCTCTCAACATCAAATTCGATGACTTTTTTCAAAGAGTTTTCATGGAGTTTTTGAAGACATTCATGTGTGTGCTTACAAACAAACATCAATCCTTCATGTCCACTAAGTCGTAAATTCAAATCTCAATGTCATCAGGCAATTTAAGGGTGGAGATTTTTACAATCTCCCAGGTCTACCTCTAGTGCCTTAGTTTCATGCAGAGAAATCTGTTGTGACATAAAATGGTATAAAGCATTTTTTTGTTTAGAATAACCACCTGTCCAGTAGATCCCCATTCAGCAAGTCCTGACTTGTGTCTCTGCACAGTCTTCAGCTGTCTGCATGTGCCAACCCTGTGAATACACAATAAATACTTTAGTCACTGACAATGTAGTGCGCACGCACGTGCACACACACACACACACACACACACACACACACACATATGCAAAAAAAAAAAACAAATTCCCCTCATGTTCCTGCCTGTAGAAAGATACTAGTTGGAAGACTAAATGAATATCACACTCACCTGTGCACACCTAAATAAATAAACATTGAGTAAAATACCAGACAGGCCATTTGTGCTGGTTAGTAAAAACATGACCAACAAAAAGGAAGTGCCAATGCAATGATGTGTGGAGAAAATAGCCAGCCTCTGACTTTCTCACCTTTCATCTTCCTGTCACAGGTAAACACACACACATAACACACATACACGCACGCACGCGCACACACACACACAGAGTGCACTTAACTTGTGATGGAGATGGCAGCCTCCTATCCTGATCCCTTCAGTCTTGGTTAATCAGCCCTGTAACACACAGCAGTCAATATGTAGAAACAGCAGCTACTTCACTACATAGATGAAGCACTCTCACTCACTCACTCACTCACACACAGACACACACACAAAATTGGCAAATATAACAACTACTTTGGAAAGAAGAAGAGCAAATAGCTGACGTGACAATATTGTGACTTGATTTTTGAGGGGGGGTCCTTTTTTTTTCTTTCTCTTATTCAATTTAAAAGGCTTTATAATGGATGTTATTAATGATGGGATTATTAGCACTATCATAATTGTTATTGTTTTGGTTTGATAGTCTCACTGACTGTGAGCTTTGGGTTTGGTTTTGTTTATATCATGTAGGGGTTCTTGTTTGTTTGTAAAACTTTTATATATTTTTATTAATTTTTTTTTGTTGGTTAATTGTGTTCCCCCCCCCCCCCCCCCCCCTCATCCTTTCCAAATTACTTTTTTAGTTATTGTTGTGTTATTGCACTTAGTGGTATAATGGGTGATTATCATATTATCGTACCATTATTATCATAATCATTGTTGATTCCCTCGACTGATTTTTTGGTTTGTTTGATTGTTATGGTATAAGTACAAATTTGGGGTTTTTCGTACCTGTTTTTGTTTTTTGTCTTTATGAGGTATAAACCTAAATGCATGGATGATATTCTAACCCGATATAACTTTTTTGTTTGACTTTTCATAATGTTTCTAAAATAATTTCTTTTTAATCTCAGTGTGGGCATGTGCGCGCATGTATAAACATTTATGTGCGTGTGTGTATATGTGTTTTATTTATTGATTCTTTCTTTAATATTGAGGATGATGCAATAAGCACAGAAACACAAAGACAAACACAAGCTTTTTATAGTCTAAAATACACCAAAGTGAGGTGAAATCCAACACAACATTGTATCCGAGTCTTTTCAATGATCTAAGTCTTTCTTTAAATAGGTGGCACTGCTCTTGAGACGACATGCTCTCCCTGGGGAGATTACACTGACTTTCATGCAGAGATCTCTGCTGTGACTGACAGAGGTATGCATAGCACTCACCTGCATGTAAATCCCCGTTCAGCAAATCCTGACTCCTCTCTCTGCACAGTCCTCAGTTGTCTGCATGTGCCAACCCTGTGAACACACAATAAATACTTTAGTCACTGACAATGTAACGCGTGCACGCACACACACATGCAAAAAACAAAATTCCTCTCATGTTCCTGCTTGTAAAAAAATACTAATTTGAAGACTAAATGAATACAACACTCAGCTGAGCATACCTAACTAAATAAACACAACACTCAAATAACACACTCAGTAAATCCCCCCCCCCCCCCCCCCACCGGACTGGCCATTTGTGTTGGTTAGTAAAAACATGACCAATAAAAAGAGAGTGACAATGGATTGGTGACATGCTTTAAGGTGAAGAGAAAATGACCAGCCTCTGACCTTCTCACCTTTCATCTTCCTGTCACAGGTAAACACACACGCACGCACGCAAACACACACACACAAACAGTGCACTTAACTTGTGATGGAGATGGCAGCCTCCTGTCCTGATCCCTTCAGTCTTGGTTCATCAGCCCTGTAACACACAGCAGTCAACATGTAGAACAACAGCTACATCTTTAACATGCATGAAGCACACTCACCCATACACAACAGAGACAAAATGCACGCACACACTCACAAACTTTTTTTTTGCTAATATGCAACAAAGTCATATAGATAGCAACAAATTGCATTTGCAACATATTCTTCTTCCCTGGAATATTAAGAAAATGTCTAACCTCAACAGGGAGCTGGTGACAACCACAATGAAATTTGATAAGAGCGTAGACACATACATGTGATAGGCAATATATGCATTTTCCAAACCAATATTGAATTTATAGTTTTAATAATAAAGACATCTACTATTGTAATGAAGCTCATTTCTCCAATCACTAACAAAACATAAAAACAAATTTTAAAAGCTTTTAATATGTGAGCTTGTAGAATTGATATTTGAACAAAACTGTCTTGACATGTATAAAAAAAAATATTTAAAAAAAACACTACAAAAAGACACTTTTTCCTGGCAACATTCTGTACAGAATCACCACTCTGATAGCTAAACAAATACACATGCAGACAATTTTATTTTTTTAATTTCAAATGGGTGGTACTGCTCTTGAGACGACATGCTCTCCCTGGGGAGAACACACTGACTTTCATGCAGAGAACTCTGCTGTGACTGACAGTAGCACACACCTGTATGTAAATCCCTGTTCAGCAAATCCTGACTCCTCTCTCTGCACAGTCTTCAGCTGTCTGCATGTGCCAACCCTGTGAACACACAATAAATACTTTAGTCACTGACAATGCAACGTGCGCGAATACACACACACACACAACAAAATTCCTCTCATGTTCCTGCTTGTAAAAAGATACTTATTTGAAGACTAAATGAATACAACACTTACCTGAGCATACGTAACTAAATAAACACAACACTCAAATAACACACTCAGTAAATCCACCCCCCTACCCCCCTCATGACTGGCCATTTGTGTTGGTTAGTAAAAAACATGACCAACAAAAAGAGAGTGACAATGGATTGGTGACATGCTCTTTAGGTGAAGAGAAAATTACCAGCCTCTGACCTTCTCACCTTTCATCTTCCTGTCACAGGTAAACACACACGCACGCGCGCAAACACACACACACAAACAGTGCACTTAACTTGTGATGGAGATGGCAGCCTCCTGTCCTGATCCCTTCAGTCTTGGTTCATCAGCCCTGTAACACACAGCAGTCAACATGTAGAAACAACAGCTACTTCACTACATGTATGAAGCACACTCACCCATACACACAGAAACAAAATGCATGCACACACACACAAACTTTTTTTGTAATATACAACAAAATCAGATGGATTCCAACAAATTGCATTTGCAACATATTCTTCTTCCTGGAATATTAAGAAAAAGTCTAACCTCACAGGGAGCTTGTGACAACCACAATGGAATTTGATAAGAGCGTAGACACATACATGTGATATGCAAGTTATGTATTTTCCAAACCAATATTGAATTTATAGTTTTTATAATGAAGATATCTATTATTGTCATGAAGCTCATCTCTCCAATCATTAACAAAACATAAAACAAATTTTAAAAGCCTTTAATATGTGAGCTTGTAGAATTGATATTTGAACAAAACTGTCCCTCAAATGTAAAAAAAAAACCACCCAAACCAAACACTGCAAAAAGAGGTTTGTTCCTGGCAACATTCTGTGCAGAATCACCACTCTGATAGCTAAACAAATACACATGCAAACAATTTTTTTCTTAATTTCAAATGGGTGGTGCTGCTCTTGAGACGACATGCTCTCCCTGGGGAGAACACACTGATTTTCATGCAGAGAACTCTGCTGTGACTGACAGTGGTATGCACAGCGCTCACCTGCATGTAGATCCCCATTCAGCAAGTCCTGACTTGTGTCTCTGCACAGTCTTCAGCTGTCTGCATGTGCCAACCTTGTGAACACACAATAAATACTTTAGTCACTGACAATGCACTACACACACACACACACACACACACACACACACACACACACACACAACAAAATTCCTCTGATGTTTCTGCATGTACAAAGATGCTAATTTGAAGACTAAATAAACACCACACTCACCTGTGCACACATAACTAAATGAACGCAACACTGAAATAACACAACTGAGTAAATGCCCCTCCCCCACGACTGGCCATTTGTGTTGGTTAGTAAAAACATGACCAACAAAAAGAGAGTGACAATGGATGCCTACACACAAATACCTGAAATCCCCCCCCCCATTCACCTCTCCCCTCCCCCCCTCCCTCCCCCTCCCCTATGGGACTAGACACAAATGTACAGACTGAGTACTTACCGCAGAAAAAAAAAAGTTGGCGCCATCAGTCCTCAGCTATCTGGGAACACCAACGCTGAAACGCACAAACAGAATATATAGACAACATCTATACACAATCCCTCCCCACCCCCCACCCACCCCAAAATGTAGAAACTGAATACTTACCACAGAAAGATGGCACCAGTCCTTGATCATCATGGAACACCAACCCTGAAACGCACAAACACAAATTAATATACATAACAGCTGAGGAAAAAGTAGTGAGGAAAGACAAGTGCAGGTACCAACTTCTCAATCATTTTGAAAATGACTTATCAAAGATTCAAAAAACGAAAACAAAAAAAACAAAAAAAATACATAACAGCTGTAGAGAAATGCATGGGCTTCAGCACACAAGATGACAAACACCTGTGACAAACCTCTCTCATTTACAGCACAAATCATTTCAAGGTTCGACAGATGCCACAGTCAAGTAGTTAAGACCCTCCAACTTCAATACCATGAATCCAACAAGTCGTGGGTTTCAAACTGCAATGCAGTCTGGTGAATTGAAGTGTGGGGATTTTTATGACTACCCATGTCAACTTCAAGTGCAGACCTGCCAGTGCCTTAATGCTTTTCATGTAAATACACATGCAGAAGATGAAATATGCATGTTCAAGACCCCGTAATTCATATCAGCCTTCAGTGGGTTATGGAAACATGAACATACCCAGCATACATCTCAAGCCGGAATGCGGCTACCTTCATGGTGGATGTTTAAAAACAGTCACATACACAAAATCTCACCATTGATGAACCTTGGAGCTCTAGCTGAGAAATGGCAAAAAATGTTCAAGGTTCGACACGGAAGATGACACGCACTTGTGTCAAACCTTTCTGATTTATGACACACATCATTTTCAAACCCCCAAATAAATCCATCCTTTTCTCCCCTTCTCCCCCTTTTCCTCTATCATTTTTTTTACAAGGAAATAAATAGTTGGGTTTTTTTAAAAAGGGGAGATTAAAAAAAAAAAAAAAACCCAGCCAGCTAGAACTCTCTCATCAAATTCTGTGGAAACAAGCTACTCTGCCAAATGAACACACATACACACACACATACAAAAAAACAAACAGTTTGCGCACATGTTAAAACCCGTTCCTCTTTTCAAAACAGTAAGCCATTATATTCCAGCACGAAGGAATGACAAAATTTACAAAAACACATAGCACACATGAGTGCTTATTCTGGTATCTTCAAAATAAAACAAATGAATAAATAAAAATACAAACAAACACACACACGCACACAGTACTTTCATGTAACACACAGAAAAGAACAGATGTAGAACATGCCTACACACAAATACCTGAAATCCCCCCCCCCCCCATTCACCTCTCCCCTCCCCCCCTCCCTCCTCCTCCCCTATGGGGCTAGACACAAATGTACAGACTGAGTACTTACCACAGAAAAAATGTTGGCGCCATCAGTCCTCAGCTATCTGGGAACACCAACGCTGAAACGCACAAACAGAAAATATAGACACCATCTATAAACAACCCCCACCCCCCACCCCCACCCC
>CM060335.1:487724-500224 GCA_030674155.1 Stramonita haemastoma
TTCCCCAGCTAGCATGGCTGCAGCCCCAAACTGCGGTTTCTTCCTTGTATGTTGTCATAACAAGGTGTCGAGAGGAAGAGCCCGAAACAGCGACACATTTCTCTCCTGACGATCTCCTTGTCGGATTCCGGTTCACGGAGAAATTGCTTGTCAAGCAGCACACGCGGCTGTTTTCATCGGACTTTTCGACGGCGGACGTTTCGCCGACAGTCGTTTCGGAGCCGGACGTTTTGCCGACCGGACCTTTAGCCGATGGACCTTTAGCCGACGTACGTTTCGTCGACGAACATTTCGGCGCGGGACCTTTAGCCGACGGACACTGACACTGACGAGACGATTTCAGACTTCCTCGCCTACTTTGAAAGTACATGGCTGGGCATTGTGCAGCGAGGACACCGTCGACGCCCGAAATTCGACGTCGCCATGTGGAACGTCTACAATCGTGTGGAAGATAACCTGCCCAGGACTAATAACTCGGTCGAAGGCTGGCACCGTGCCTTTGATCAGCGAATGTCTGTCACGCACCCAACACTTGGCAGGCTTGTCAGCAAGTTAGGCAGGGAGCAGGCAAGCACCGAGCTTATGATATAACAGCATGCCATGGGCGTCAGAATGCGAAAAAACAAGCAGTATGAAGTAGTCAACACACGACTGCAAGCTTGTTGCAAGGTACGCACAGGATGATGTTTTAGTATTTCTCAAAGCTGTTGCCCATAATCTGTGACAAAATCAAAGTGAACAGAAGTGTTGTAAGTGTGGTATATACTTTTATATTGTGTTTATATTAAACTTGGAGTGTGTCATGTCACAAGATGATGAGAATGTTTTATATTGTTATATGTTATATACTTTTATATGTTGCCCATGCAAAATGCATCGAAAAGTCTGTCTGCACGTCCGGTCGACGAAACATCCGTCGGCGAAACATCCGTTGGCTAAAGGTCGGCAAAATGTCCGACTCCGAAACATCCGACGGCGAAACGTCCATCGGCGGAACGTCCGCACACTTCAGGATAGGCCTAGCTCAGTGGTCAGAGCACTCGCTTTCCCCGGCCAAGGTTAAGCAGCGTCGACCGTGGTTGCCAATTGGATGGGTGACCATTAGCGTAGTTTGCGTCGTAAATTACCACGAACCGTGCTGTTGGGACGAACTGTGGCAGAACAGGGGGTCTGCTGCATGGGTAACAGTTTGCCCCCCCATACTTACTTACCCAGGCTTTGCTCTAAAGACTAGAGCACGTAGCATTATGGGTGCCCACTACTACTACTACTACTACTACTACTACTACTACTACTACTACTACTACTACTACTACTACTACTACTACTTATTCAGTAATAGGCCTACTCTCTGGATCGGGAGTAGCATGCAAACAGCTTAAAAGTCAGACTGTTGTATTCAGAATTTCTCCTCTGAGCATCATCACACACACTTGTATGCACCGCAGAAGTTCGCATACCCACCGACACCAACAGCCCTCTCTCTCTCTCTCTCTCTCTCTCTCTCTCTCTCTCTCTCTCTCTCTCTCTCTCTCTCTCTCTCTCTCTCACACACACACACACACACACACACAGGTGCGCGTGCGCACACACGCACGCACTCATGCCTGCACGCTCACACGCACGCACATACTGCATACCCACGGACACTTGATATTAAAAAAAAAAGAAGAAAAAAAGAAGCACAAGTGCTTATTCCATTATCTGGAAATAACAAAAAGATAATAATAATCACACACACACACATACGCGCGCGCGCACACACACACACACACACACACACACACACACACACACACACACACACACACACATGTAAGCACGCACGCAGCACATGCCTGCGCGAGCCGCGCAAACACGCACACAGATACAAACACGCGTTCGTGCGAGCGCTCACACACACATACACACACACTTACACAGCCATATACACGCACCCACCCTCGCTCGCGCGCGGGGGTGTGTGTGATGATGATGATTTTATTTAAAGTTAGGCTATCTTGGAATGTTGACACCAATATGAAAAGTACCTACCTTGTCTTCGCAATTATTATTCCTATTAATATGCCTGTCAGTATTGTAATTGCCCTCAATAGGATAATTAAAGTGTTTTTGACTTGACTGGTGGTTGACTAAAGGTGTTTACTTCGATCTTTAGTAGATATTTTATTCCGTGTAATTGTCAGTTGATGTTTGGATTCACCACTTTGCAGAAATATCATTTCGGTGTGGATTATAGGCTGTACCATTGCGAGATTCACCGCACATTTTGAACGTCTGCTATGCCAGGCCTACTCTAGGCTTGCGGCTGCTGTGCATGTAATCTCAGAATGATTAGGCCTATGATAAACACCAAGTACTATTTTCTGTCAATGCTTCCGATAGGCCAGTACTAGGCCAGTACCGACCAACCATTGTTTTTCGTTTAGACTACCGCGAAAAGAAAAACAAGATGGCGAACAACATGTGAGTTTAATGATAAGATGGAAATCAATTCACGAGTGAAAATCAACTGTAGCATTAACAGAGTGCTAGAGTTTAAATGTGGCGTTTACGAAGGATTTTTCCTTTGTCACTCCATTAAAATAAGTGATTTGGTTCCTGCATGCTTGACTGGGTGAAATTAAGGTAGGTTGGACAAAAGTCATGATTTTTTTTTTTTAAATGATTAGGCCTGTTTATCAAGTGCCAGCTCCCATAAAAGAAGCTATCGAATTTTGATGGTGTCCAGTTGTATAAAGATCAGAAGACAAAAATAAAAATGCAGCTAAAATTAATATCATCTCAAGTTTGTACAGATCTCTGTAAGGTGGCTGGAGGAAGGGAGATAAATCACCTCTTTTTTTCACTTCAAGGGCACTGGCTTGAGTGTCTCCCTTTAAATAAAAAATATGGAATTTAGCTTTGACAAGTTTATCTTGTTTGAAGTTACATTAGTCTTATTCTAAAATAAAATGTCAAAAAAAGTTTTCTCACTAAATTTCTTAAAAGTTAGGAACTCGTGCACCCCCCCCCCCCCAACCCCCAGAGCTGTGAGCCCATGTTTTTGGGAATTCCACTATATAAGCCGCCATTTTATCATTATTATTATTATTATTATTATTATTATTATTATTATTATAAACTAATGATAGTTATATACTGAACTCTCTGTCTGTCTGTCTGTCTGTCTGTCTGTCTGTCTGTCTGTCTGTCTGTCTGTCTCTCTCTCTCTCTCTCTCTCTCTCTCTCTCTGTTTGTGTGTGTTTGTGTGAGTGATCATGCATGCATATTAGTATAATGAAAAAAAAAAACCTGCTTTTAATCTCCTTTGGGTTTTTGTTGGGTTTTTTTTTGTTTGTGTTTGGTTTCTTTTGCTGTTTTTTTTAATTTATTAATTTTTTGTTGTTGTTTGTTTTTTTGCGTGAATATATTGTGGGTTTTGGGCTGATTTTACTATTATGATATATTTGTATTGGATTTATTTTATTATTATAATGTGTACCTTAGGGCTGGATGTGAAAAAAGCATGTTGGTGCTTATTCATTATCCTTGAAATTAAAAAAAAAAAATTGATCTCTCTCTCTCATCAAGCAGATTAGTTGTTGTTTTTTTTAAATTTTATTTTTTAAGTTCTATTTTATAATTAAACTTGTACTTAAAGTATATTCTTTCCAACAGTTATAGCATGTACTGATGTAGGCAATTGATGTGAACACATATATGTTCTTCTCATTGGTTTAATGTCCATTCACTACAAAGTGATTTAGACAATGGTACATTCACATTAAGAATATACTGAAAAGGGAATGAGGGGAACAGTGAAAGGATGAAGAATGTAATAGATGATGATAAGTTTATAAAATTTTATTTACAGTAACTCACAACTGTCCTACTCGTGACTGGCAAATACTTTCTGCAACTGATACTGGGACATGTGACTCAGAATCATACAGAACACTGGATATTTCCATGTTTTTTTCTTAGATCTATTCCTTTGCTTTTATTCGAGGCAATGTGCACAAGGCAATCAAACAATATATGATGGGCTGATATAATAGCAGAACAAATGCAGGAAATATTTTTTGAATAGTTAGTTTTCCAAGCATTTAGCCGTAGTTTATGAATTATAATTTATATATTTCGTGGGCAACACAAATGATTTAAGTGAAGTCTGGAGCGAGTTGGCAGATTCTCTGGCAAAACGCGGTGCTTCAGAATGTACAAGTGACATAGTGATTAAAAGTATAGGTCTATGTTTATCTCCATTTGAAATTATTTCAATTCTTGCAAACTCTATGTATTCAAAGTTTTTTAGACTTCACTTTTTGTCAATTTTTATCAGCAAATGGTTCTTTCTTTGATGATAATGAACTTTCCCTCTCTCTCTCTCTCTCTCTCTCTCTCTCTCTCTCTCTCTCTCTCTCTCTCTCTCTCTCTCTCTCTTTCTCTCTCTCTCTCTCTCTCTCTCTCTCTCTCTCTCTCTCTCTCTCTCTCTCTTTCTCCCTCCCTCTCTCTCTCCCTGTGTCTCTGTCTCTGTCTCTCTATCTTCCTGTCTCTCTCTCTCTCTCTCTCTCTCTCTCTCTCTCTTCTCCTCTCTCTCTCCCTCCCTCTTCTCTTCTCTGTTCTCTGTCTCTGTCTCTCTATCTCCGTCTCTCTCTCTCTCTCTCTCTCTCTCTCTCTCTCCCTCCCTCCTCTCTCTCTCTCTCTCTCTCTCTCTCTCTCTCTCTCTCTCTCTCTCTCTTCTCTCTCTCTCTCTCTCTCTTGCTCTCTCAGGAAAAACTGTTATTACCGACAAACAAAGTATTGAACAACTGCCTTTTGTCACACACTCAGTCTCAAATACAGTCTTCTGTTCACAGACAAAGAAACGCATTGTTATCACCTGATCAAGACATCAGACTGTCCATTTCACCCTGAAGATTTCAGTGACTCAGGTTGGTGTGTTTGCAGGATGGACAGACAGACAGACAGTGGCAGTGTGAGCAGCTCAATCACAGTCAGTGACGCTGGCTGCACTGTAAATGTAAGTCACTGCTGTTCCAGTACAGCATGTGGCAAGGTATATGTGATTTGGGGTCAGTTGAAACTTCTGCCTGTCTCTCCTGGTGTGTGTGTGTGCGTGTGTGTGTGTGTGTGTGTGCGTGCGTGTGCGTGCGTGCGTGCGTGCGTGTGTGTGAGAGATTCTTTTATTTTGGAGATAACGGAATAAGCACTTCTGTGCTTGTTTACATCCGGTTTCCGTGTGTATGCAGTTTCATAAATTTTGTCATCTGTTCCCACCAGCACACAGTGGCAAATTCATCCGAAAATTGGAATAGGTTTTAACATGTGTGCGAGGTGTACTCTGCGTGTTCACGCATGGACCTTGGTTTATAGTCTCATCAGAAGGACTTTGGGGGATTGGGTTGGAACTGATGTTAACTCCAGGAGCAGATATCTCCTTGAGTGGGATTCAAACCTTGGCAAGCAGATCACAAGCGCATTGCACATCACTCTAACCAACAAGGCTATCCTGTCCCGTGTGTGTGTGTGTGTGTGTGTGTGTGTGTGTGTGTTTTTATTTATTTATTTTTTATATTTATTCTTTTTCTATCCAGGATAATGGAATAAGCACTCGTGTACTTTTTTACATCCAGTCCCCATGTGTATGCAGTTGTGTAAATATTATCATCTGTTCCCACCGGCACATATTGGCCAACTCTTATGAAAAGCGGTACAGGATTTAATGTGTGTGCAAGATGTTCTGCGTGCGTTCACACATGAGTTCTCGGTTTATAGTCTCATCCGAAGGACTTTTGGGGAGAGTGGAGTCAGCACTGATGTTAACTCCAGGGGGAAAAATTGCCTCGAACAGGAATTGAACCCGGATCGCCAAATTGTGAGCACAATGTTCTGACCACTAGGCTAGCCCATCCCTTGTCACTGTGTGTGTGTGTGTGAGTGCGTGTATTGTGTATGGTTTTTGTGTGTGTGTGTTTGTGTACTTTGTATGTTTTTATTTATTTATGTATTTACTTTTTAATGTTCATGATAATGGAATAAGCACTTGTGTGCTTTTTTACATCCAGTCCCCGTCTGTATGCAGGTTTATAAATCTTGTCATCTGTTCCCACCAGCACACAATGGCCTTTTCTTATGAAAAGTGGAACAGAATTTAAAGTGTGCACAAGGTGTTCTGTGTGCGTTCGCACATGAGCATCAGTTTATAGTCTCATCTGAAGGACTTTTGGGGAGAGTGGAGTCAGCACTGATGTTAACTCCAGGGGGAAAAAAACCCTCGAACCACTAGGCTATCCCGTTCCCCCATATGTGTGTGTATGTGTGTGTGTGTGTGTGTGTGTGTGTGTGTGTGTGTGTGTTGTGACCGTGTGTGTGTTTGTCTTTGTGTTTGTCTTCGTGTTTGTGTGTGTGTGTGTGTGTGTGTGTGTGTGTGTGTGTGTGTGTGTGTGTGTGTGTGTGTGTGTGTGTGTGTTTGTATGTTCATGTTTGTGTGTGTGTGTGTGTTGTGTGTTCATGTTAGTGTGTGTGTGTGTGTATGTGTGAGAGAGAGAGACTGTGTGTGTGTGTGCGCATGTGTCTGTGTGTGTGCGCACGTCTGTGTGTGTGTGTGCGCGCACGCGTGGGTGCATGCATGCATGCGTGTGATGTGTGTGTTGTGTTGTGTTATGTGTGTTGTGTGTGTTGTGGTCTGGTATGTGTGTGTATGTATGTGTGTGTGTGTGTGTGTGTGTGTGTGTGTGTGTGTGTGTGTTGTGTTGTGTGTGTCTGTGTTTGTGTTGTTTGTGTGTTGTGTGTGTGTTTGTTATTGTTATTGCTGTCTGTATATGTCCAAGAATGTATGGCAGAACCAACTCCCCACCTGTCAACAAAACCCAAGTACACAGAGCTGTGGCGGCCCTGCCTGTTGTATGGTTCACAACCCTGGGTCCTGTACTGTCGTCAGCTGATCAAGCTGTTGGAGCGCTTCCATCAGCGCTGCCTTCCTTCCTTCCATCAACGCTGCCTTCCTTCCATCAACGCTGCCTTCCTTCCATCAACGCAGCCTTCCTTCAACGCTGCCTTCCTTCCATCAACGCTGCCTTCCTTCCATCAATGCTGCCTTCCTTCCATCAACGCTGCCTTCCTTCCATCAACGCTGCCTTCCTTCCATCAACGCTGCCTTCCTTCCATCCTTGGCGTCGAGTGGCAAGACGACGTCAGCAATGAAGAAATTCCTCACCGAGCCAACCTGCCTGGTCTGCAGTCCATAGTGCAGCAACCTGCCTGGCCTGCAGTCCATAGTGTAGCAACCTAGCTGGTCTGCAGTCCATAGTGCAGCAACCTGCCTGGTCTGCAGTCCATAGTGCTGCAGCAACCTACCTGGTCTGCAGTCCATAGTGCAGCGACCTGCCTGGTCTGCAGTCCATAGTGCTGCAACCTGCCTGGTCTGCAGTCCATAGTGCTGCAACCTGCCTGGTCTGCAGTCCATAGTTCTGCAGCAGCAACCTGTCTGGTCTGCAGTCCATAGTTCTGCAGCAGCAACCTGCCTGGTCTGGAGTCCATAGTGCTGCAGCAACCTAGCTGGTCTGGAGTCCATAGTGCTGCAGCAACCTGCTTGGTATGCAGTCCGTAGTGCAGCAACCTACCTGGTCTGGAGTCCATAGTGCTGCAACCTGCCTGGTCTGGAGTCCATAGTGCTGCAGCAGCAGCTTGGTTGGGCTGAAGATGGAGCAAGTATGGAGGACGCAGGAAAAACTGAAGCTGTCTTCCTTGGCCAGCTGAAACAGGGCAAAGGTCACTGCTGCATTCCCAGGAAAGGTTTCAGAGTCTAAGTGAAGCAGTAGCTGTAATAGGCAGAAATCCAGCACCAAACATGGCATGGGGACAAGTGTTGCTATTCCACCCAAAAAGCCAGCAGAAAGTTTGAACTTCAGAGAAGCATCACAGCAAAAGAGAAGTGTAAGAGGTGGGAGTGTGCAGTGGGTTGATAGGTGAAGTTGGCTGTAAGACAGTTCTGAAAGCCCCCTTGTTCATGCTAGAATACATTGGTTTGGGATTCCCTTTTCTCAGTCCCCCCTTTCAGTTGATGATATTTCTGTGTTAATATTATGACTTCAGTTCAGGTAGTGGTAGGTAAGCCTGTGGATTAACCGCATTTTTCAGCGCTCTGTGTGTCTGTTGTTAGTATATTTTATTTATTTTATTTTTTAATTTTATTCTTTTATTTCAAGGATAATGGAATAAGCACTCGATGTGCTTTTTTTTTACAGCTGGTCCCTGTGTGTATGCAGTTTTGTAAATTTTGTCATCTGTTCCTACTGGCACACAATGGCCTACTCTTCTGAAAAATGGAACAGGCTCTAATGTGTGCGCAAGATTTTCTGCATGCGTTTGCACACATAGTCTCAGTTTATAGTCTCATTTGAGGGACTTTTGGGGGAGTGGAGTTGGTGCTGGTGGTGTGTGTGTGTGTGTGTGTGTGTGTGTGTGTGTGTGTGTGTGTGTGTGTGTGTGTAGATGTGTGTGTGTATGTGTGTGTGTGTGTGTGCATGTGTGTGTGTGTGCATGTGTGTGTGTGCATGTGTGTGTATATGTGTGTGTGTATGTGTGTGTTGTGTGTGTGTGCACGCACATGTGTGAGTAGATCACTACATATGCGTGTGTGTGTGAGAGAGAGTAGGGGAGAGAGAGAGAGAGAGAGAGAGAGAGAGAGAGAGAGAGAGAGAGAGAGAGAGAGAGAGAGAGAGAGAGCCCAAAGTTATATACCTGTTAGAAATCAGCTGTGTACATTTTGTTTCTTTGTACTGTTGTTGTACAACCTTCCCCAACTCCCACTCTTTGGCCTTTCTCCTGTTGTCAAGGATTCCATCTGTCCTCAGTATAACTGTTCACAGTCTGTGTGTAGCTGATGCCATCATGACAAGTTTACTGATTGTCAGGATTCCTTCTGTCCTCAGTACAGTCTGGGTTGATAGGTCAGTGTGTTATATAATTATCTAAAGTTAGTACAGTCTGGGTTGAGAGGTCAGTGTGGTATTATCCAAGGTCAGTACAGTCTGGGTTGAGAGGTCAGTGTGGTATTATCCAATGTCAGTACAGTCAGGGTTGAGAGGTCAGTTTGGTATTATCCAATGTCAGTACAGTCAGGGTTGAGAGGTCAGTTTGGTATTATCCAATGTCAGTACAGTCAGGGTTGAGAGGTCAGTGTGGTATTATCCAATGTCAGTACAGTCAGGGTTGAGAGGTCAGTTTGGTATTATCCAATGTCAGTACAGTCTGGGTTGAGAGGTCAGTGTGGTATTATCCAAGGTCAGTACAGTCTGGGTTGAGAGGTCAGTGTGGTATTATCCAATGTCAGTACAGTCAGGGTTGAGAGGTCAGTGTGGTATTATCCAATGTCAGTACAGTCAGGGTTGAGAGGTCAGTTTGGTATTATCCAATGTCAGTACAGTCAGGGTTGAGAGGTCAGTGTGGTATTATCCAATGTCTGTACAGTCTGGGTTGCAAAACTCCTGGTGTGTTGTGGCCTGAGTCGCCCTCTCCTTTGTTCAATTCTTTATCATCCCCCATAATCCTCTTCAGTTTGAGAACAGCTCAACGTCTGACGTCAGCTGACTACCCCGCCCCTTGTGCCCTGGGTTTTTGTTGTTGTTTTTTTTATCTGTGAGGTCTACCCCTGGATCAGTTGTAGAATCTGACAGGCTTTTCTTTTTAGGAACCAAGCTGATTTGGATTGTTGTAGACATAAACGTTTCTGTTTCTTAGCTTCTTGATTTTAAATGCTTTTGAACTGTAAGATACATTTTCTGTAAAATCCTTTTGAATAGATTAAATGTTCAGTTGCCTTGAAGATAGTACTGGTTTTTAATACTTCAGTATATTTCTTGCTGATATATATATATATATATAAAGTATTCATGACTTTTCAGGGTGTGGGTCAGGCTGGGCACTGTTCAGTAACATAACTCTGTCCAGTATGAACCAGAAATTCTCTCCAGCAGTCTGCAGGATATTGGCACCAGCTGTTAGCTCCGTCATGGAGTTTTTAGCTAGCAAGAATCAGGGACTTACGATAAATAAATGAATGAAAATTTAAAAGAAAAACCCCACACAGACATAGAGACAGACACAGAAGCATGCATGCACACACACACGCACACACACATGCACACACACACACACACACACACACACACACACACACACACACACACACACACACACACACACATACACATACACACACACACACAGCAAGACATTTTGACAGGTATGTTGTTGAATGTTTATAATTATATTTATTTTTTAATAAAAATACTCTGTAAAGTGACAGTTTGTTTAAAATGCAAGGCTGTGTCTTAGTAAGCTTTGGTCAGTGATGACAGTCTTCAGATGTTAGGGATGACAGAGTTGTTGAATGGACCTTCAGATGGACATAGGCAGAGAGCTGTTAACTCGTGTTCAGGTTCAGGAGATGACTGAGTGAGGCTGGAAAAAGCCGTCCAAATGGCCGTGATTGGCTTGTAACTTTATTTCTTTTTCTTCTTCATTTAAAGAAATAGTAGTTTTGATGTTTCTTTTTCTGAGATACAGGCTGGTCTATGGGACACACACACACACTCACACACACACACACACACACACACACACACACACACACACACACACACACACACACACACACACACACACACACACACACACACACACTGTGCCACTTGACTCCAGATACATGATTGTATCTCGTTATCATATATACACAGCTGTAACACTTTTAATTTAATTGTATGGAAATGTAGTATTTTAGACTTAGATACATTGTTATTGTGATTATGCGATACTTCAAACTTGAATGTATATGACTGTAGTATTTTAAATGCAGACTATATTATATCACTATGCAGCATTCTGAATTTAAATATGACTATAACATGTAGTATTGTAAATGTAGAAACATGCCCCCCCTCCCTTCCAGTAAATCTTGTGTACCCCGGAAGCCAGACAGGGATCAGACTGCATGCTTACTCAGTGTAGACTGTTGTGTTCATTTTCTCTGCTGCCTTCTGTCACTTCACAGTGCAGGGACTAGTCCTTTGTGCCAAGCTTTGCTCAGTATTTCCTTAAGGATTTGTGACTGGCTTTTCTCTAGGGTACTACACATCTCCCAGTTTTCCTGACACATTTCCCAATCTTCTTTAATTAAGTCATATGTAGTTCTCAGTGTTCTCTAAGTCATTACACTTTCCCAGTTTTCTGAAAGTCAGTAGATGCTTTACAAGGTTCAGTGTTTGTTTACTGTGACATTTGTGAGGAAGTTTCAGTGAATGCATATCATTGGGTATTTCTTTCATTTGGTTTCTGATCTGATTAGCTCTCTTCTGTATCATCATCTTGTTTCATCCACGCATCAGTCTGAAGAGAATGTCAACACATGGATTTCAGTAGTCATGTCTGTGTAAACTTACCAGTTTATAAACCTCTCCCCCCACCCCCAAACACCCTTACCATGTAAAGACACACACATACGCACATATACGCATATTTAAGCACATATGTTGGTAATTATGGATGCGGGAGACATTAAGAGAGAGATATAGATGACTAAATTTTATTTATTGGTGGTAAAAGATTAGGCAGAAAAATTTTATATAAAAAAATCCTACCCTCAGAGAGAGAGAGAGATGGAGAGAGAGATCAACCTTAGGAATACATTTTTTTCCTTCGCTAGACTTCAAAATTCATTTTCAGAACCCAGTGTTAAAGAGACGCATTTGTCAGCAGTGAACCCCTGTGGTAAGCCACACTCCCTTGCACCCAAAAGCAACTTAGGATTCATTTCTTTCGGGGCTATTAAATGGGGATTCATAACACCTTCACTCAAGGTATGAAAGTCCTTTTCAGAACGCACACATGCACACACACACACACACACACACACACACACACACACACACACACACACACACACACACACACACATACACACACACACTCACATCCGCACTCATTCACACAGATACATACATATGCACGCATGCATGCATGCACACATACCCACCTATCCCCACCCCCACACCACCACCTACTCACCCCATGATGAGGGCACGCCCCACAGTAGTGATGTGGGTGGCTGAAAAGTCCGAGCTGAAAAGCTCGTCCTCTTCCCTTATGTAATGGTCAGAAACGTCAAGCAAGAGCACTAAAAGAGAGCAAGTACCGCAAGCTTACCAACTCTCAGGCTCGAGAAAGCTCCTGTCGTGTTCTTAAGAAAATGGCGCCTGGCCAGAGGCTCCAGGGAAAATGTTTGGGGTCATGTTTGTGTACACACAAACATGCACAAGCACGAGCATACACACACTACACGAATGCACACACCACACGAATGCACACACACACAAACACACACACACACACACACACACACACACACACACACACACACACACACACACACACACACACACAGAAACTTAAGGGGAGGTGGGGGGATGGACTTGCGATGCCTTGAGGGTTGGTTTGTGGTCCTTTGATAGTTCTGA
>CM060335.1:505224-506731 GCA_030674155.1 Stramonita haemastoma
TGTCTCATCCAAAGGACTCTTGTGGGAGAGTTGTGGACACTGTGTACATGTCTACATACACGTTCATTCTGTGAGTTGCAAGGTCGGTGTGCGGAGACAGTGGACAGGACTGGGAGGAAGACAGACAGGACTCTGGCAGAGGTAATCACTCTGTGTGTGTGTGTTTACGGGTGCGGGGGGTGGGGGGGGGGTGGGGGGGAGTGGGTGAATGGGGGAGGGGGGGGGGGGGGGAGTGACATGTCAATCTACTGATAATGGTTTCTGTTGCATTTCCAGGTTTCTCATACCAAGATCAAGGCAGCGAGTGAGGACCCAGTCACAGTAAATGGGAAGGAGCTGGAAGAAGTGGAGGCATTCACGTACCTGGGTAGCATCATGAACATGCAGGGCGGCACAGACGCAGACGTCAGAGCCAGAATTGGCAAGGTGAGGGCAGCGTACTTGCAGCTGAAGAACATCTGGAGCTCCAAGGTGGTGTCGACCTGCACAAAGATCAGGCTGTTCAACTCCAACGTCAAGTCAGTCTGACTGTATGGAGCGCAGACATGGAGGACAACAAAGACCACCCTCAAGAAAGTGCAGACCTTCATCAACAGCTGCCTGAGACGAATTCTCCAGATCCACTGGCCCGACACCATCAGCAACGCAGACCTGTGGCAACGTACCAACCAGCTGCCAGCTGAGAATGAAATCCAGCGCAGGAGATGGGGATGGATCGGGCACACCTTGAGAAAGCCAGCCAGCAACACCACAAGGCAGGCACTATCATGGAACCCACAGGGAAAACGAAAGAGAGGAAGGCCAAGAAACACCTGGCGACGTGACCTTGAGGCAGATACCAAGAAGATGGGATATACCTGGAGACAGCTGGAGAGAATAGCCCAGGACAGAGGACTCTGGTGGACTGTTGTCAGCAGCCTATGCTCCAGGGGGAGTGATGGGCCTAAGTAAGTAACAATCAGGACATCAGGTGGCTGGCACATTTTTATTAGGTAAGTGCTGTTTGTTTATTTTATTTTTATTCTTTTATATCAAGGATAATGGAATAAGCACTCGTGTACTTTTTTACATCCAATCCCCATGTGTATACAGTTGTGTAGATCTTATCTGTTCCCACTGGTACACAATGGCCTACTCTTACGAAAAGCAGAACAGGATTTAACATGTGTACAAGATGTTCTCTGTGCATTCATTCACACATTGAGCAATCGGTTTATAGTCTCATCTGAAGGATTTTTGGGGAGAGTGGAGTTAGCACTGATGTTAACTCCAGGCTTTCCCGACCCCCTGCTGTGTTTGTGCGTGTGTGTGTGTGTACGTGTGTGCGTGCATGTGTGTGTGTGTATGTGTGCGTGCGTGCGTGTGTGCATGCGTGTATGTGTGTGTGTATGTTTGCTGAATGGGGTGCTGGAGACATTGTTAAATGAAAACATGGCATCAGCAATGTTGTATGTGTGTGTTAAAAGGGTTGCTGTCTGGATAATGCGACGGGCGACAGCAGGCAGGA
>CM060335.1:511831-530029 GCA_030674155.1 Stramonita haemastoma
AGCGCCGTATAAATACCATACATCATTGTTGTTGTTGTTGTTGTTGTTGTTGTTGTTATTATTAATATTAATATTATTATTATTATTAGTGTTGTTTAGTGCAGTGCATTACACAATAGCATAGGGTAGTGTAGTGAAGTATTGTTTAGTCAAGTCAATTCTTTATTTTTTTTTAATATCTCAGGACAGTACATTGACAAAGCAAAGCTTTTACTTTTTTTTTCATCAAACCATTTATGTAGGAACGGTGTGTTATGTCATTGTGCAGTGTTGTGTCATATGGTGTTGTGTTGTGCAGTGCAGTGCAGTGGCATGGCATGGTGTGTAGTACATTGCCAGTTCCTTTCAGTGACAGACAGCAGCAGATCCGTTTCCCTGTGGCATGAAGTGTGGATTTCCCTGTGGCATGAAGTGTGGATTTCCCTGTGGCATGAAGTGTGGATTTCTCTGTGGCCTGAAGTGTGGATTTCTCTGTGGCCTGAAGTGTGGATTTCCCTGTGGCCTGAAGTGTGGATTTCTCTGTGGCCTGAAGTGTGGATTTCCCTGTGGCCTGAAGTGTGGATTTCTCTCTGGCCTGAAGTGTGGATTTCTCTGTGGCCTGAAGTGTGGATTTCTCTGTGACCTGAAGTGTGGATTTCTCTCTGGCCTGAAGTGTGGATTTCTCTGTGGCCTGAAGTGTGGATTTCTCTGTGACCTGAAGTGTGGATTTCTCTGTGGCCTCAAGTGTGGCTGCTCATCCCAGGGCCAAGGCTGGTCAGTGACTACAGCAGCTCCACTTTTTCTTCTTTTTTTTTTTATTGTCCTGTGGGCATGTGGATTTTTTTCTGAGGTAAGTTCCATTTTCTACGTTTTTTCCTGGGACAACTCTGTTGTTGTTGTGGGTTCTTTTACGTGCACTGAATGTAGGGGAAGGGGGGGGGGGGGAAGGGTCATGATGCAGAGGTGAAGATGCGCACACACACACTCACACACACACACACACACACACACACACACACACACACACACACACACACACACACACACACACACACACACACACACACCTACACTCACTCACTCACTCACTCACTCACTCACTCACTCACTCACTCACTCACTCACTCACTCACTCACTCACTCACTCACTCACTCACTCGCTCACGCACGCACGCACGCACGCGCGGTGGGGTTGGGGTGAGGAGAGAATTGGGGGAGGGGAGAAGTGAAGGCATTGTTATGTGTCGCTAATCCATTGTCTGTTTTTGTCACTCAGGTCTGTGTGGTGACCAAAGCAGCTGAAGATGCTGAAGTGGAACATCAAGCTGACACATCCAACTCAGATCAGTTTTGTGTACATGTACACACGTGTGTGTGTGTATGTGTGTGTGTGTGTGTGTGTGTGTGTGTGTGTGTGTGTGTGTTCATTTATTTATTTATTTATTTATTTATCTATTCTTTATATAGAGGATAATGGAGTAAGCACTCATTTGCTTTTTTACATCCAGTCCCTGTGTGAATGCAGATTTGTAAATCTTGTCATCTGTTCCCACTGGCACACAATGGCCTACTCTTTCAAAAAGCGGAACAGGATTTAACATGTATGGAAGATGTTCTGCATGGCATTTGCACATGGGGCCTCGGTTTACAGTCTCATCCGAAGGACTTTTTGGGGGAGAGTGGAGTCAGCACTGATATTAACTCCTGGGGAAAAATCCCCTCAAACGGGAATCAAACTCGGGTCGTGAAATTGCCAGTGCAATGTTCTGAGTCAAAGTTTTATCATTCCACGGCTAGAGCTTAGAGGTTGCCCAATAGTCAGATGTTCTATATGTGGCTGTTTTTGCCCACTATGAAGGTGCTGAATTGTGTGTTTTGTGTGTATGTGTTGTGTGTGTGTTATGAATGTATAGGGGAGATGGATTGGATTGCTATCGACATTTTGTTCACACATGTTCAGTGTGTATGTTACAGGGCTCATGTACCGAAGACAGCTGAAGACAAACTGCATGTGAGTGTGTGTATGTGTGTGTGTGTGTGTGTGTGAGTGTGAATGTGAGAGTGAGTGAGTGAGTGCGTGCGTGTGTGTGTTCCTGTTGTGTGTGTGTGTTCCTGTTGTGTGTTGTGCATGTTTGTGTGTGTGTGTGTGTTTTGCATGAATCCTCTGTGTGTGTGTGTCTGTGTGAGTGTGTCGTGTTGTGTCATGTATGTGTGTTGAATGTATAGGGAAGATGGAATGCATTGCTATCATCAATTTGTTCATGCATGTCAGTGTGTTTGTTACAGGGCTGGTGTACCAAAGACAAATGAAGACAAACTGTATGCAAGTGTGGGTGTGTATATGTGTGTGTGTTTGTGTGTTTGTGCCATGACATGTTTTCTTATTTACTTCTTTATGTAGGGTTTGTAACCCACATTAATTTCTCTGTTTGTAAGATAATAAAAATATTTGAATTTGAAGGCATTGAAGCTATTCTCAGCAGGATAAGCTCAGCTTGAACCAAAAGGAAAAAACAAACAAACCACAAAACATGACTTATATTTATGAAAATAATATTGATATATCTTAAATTAATTGTTATATAGTGTTATTGTTCGAAATATGATATTTAATAATAATGATGATAAAAAATGATATTAATAATAATAATAATGATGTTAACATCAACAACATTGAGTAATTGTTATATTGTGCATTTGTTGGAAATATGACAATTATAAGGATAACAATTATAAGGGTAGCATTTATAACATCAATGGATAATTGTTATGTTGCTGAACTTTTAAAATTATGATTATACTTATGATGATAAGAATATTTGTTCTGTTGTCAAGGTTAAGCAGAGTTGAGTGTGGTTGCCAAGTGGATGGGTGACCGTTTGCACGCCTTGGCTACAGTACAGTTCCCCCAGTTCATCCAGCTGTCAATGGGTACCTGCCCTCTTTAGGGTCAGGGAAGGTAAAGCAGCGAGGGAGAGGAGGAGATGGGCGCCGCCCTCAACATGCTGGCCCCTAGAGAAGGTGAGGTCTCTGATGCCTCACTCCCCTACGACCACACAGGTTATGGGATTCCTTTACTTTACCTTTACCTGACAATTTTTTGAAGAAAATTCAGCACATATGTGCACTCACTCATTCACGCATGCAAGCACACACATACGCTCACACACACGCACGCACGCACCCATGCGCACACATACACACACACACACACATACACCACACACACACACACACACACACACACACACACACACACACACACACACACACACCACACACACACACACACACATTGACACGTTTTTCTTTTGTATGCACTATACTTCTATTGTAGGAGGGAAATGGGTTTAGGTATGTATATGTGTGTCTTCAACGATTTTAAAGGAAACTGTACATAAGTTTCCTGTATGTGCGTGCGTGTCATTTCTTCCTTTGGTGTGTGTATTTTAAAAGATTTTTTTTTCATTTGTACGACTTAAATTCTTAAGGTTTTCATTCTCAAATATGCATATATATGATTTATTTTCTTAGATGGATGGCTTGATGAAAAATAGCAATTGCATTGCTTATTGAGTGTACAATCTGAAAATAAAAGTTTGACTTTGACACTTACACTCACACTCACTTGCGCACGCACCCATGCACACGAAGCAGTGGCAGACCAGTTTTCCACACATGCACTGTTTCAGATGTCAGAGCATCCAAAGTAAACTACTGCTTGTTAGCCAACAGAGGGAAGAGTGAAGGTGTCCTATATACCATGTCAGCTGTGTCCTGTGTGAACATTCTGATAGAGATCTGTCTTTCTGCTGCTTTGTTCCACAGAGGGGCAGGAAAGGAAGGAAGGGTCAGCTTAGCCTGGGAGCCCAGGGTCCTGTTTGAGGGAGCAGAGAGAATGTGGCCAGCACCATCTTCAGGCTGTGCAGAAAGGCAAGGCCAGCGGGCAGTAATTCTGTCCCATGTCAGGGCTCTGAGGGTAACACGTATCTCTTCCCTGAATTGTGCACTTCATGTAAGTGGTTGGCTTTTTTTGGGTGGTTGTTTTTTTGATTTGGGGGGTTATTTGTGTGTGTGTGTGTGTGTGTGTGTGTGTGTGTGTGTGTGTGTGTGTGTGTGTGTGTGTGTGTGTGTGTGTGTGTGTGTGTGTGTGTGTGTGCCACATCTTTGGTTCAGCAGTGTGTTGGTAAGGAGAGGCAACTAAAAGTGAGCGGTGTTTGTTGTGGATGGAAACTCTCTCTCTCCAGAAGGGGGCTGGCTTCTTCTCTGTGGCCCCTCTGCTGTCCAGCTTTCTCTGCTGGCTGCAGTTTCTTCCAGGAGTGGAAAAGATACTGGTACACTGGTCAGTGACACACACTCACACACAAGAGACGACGGGGGACACGATAGCCTAGGGGTCAGAACATAGCACTCGCAATTTGATGACCTGGGTTCGATTCTTGTTCGAGGGGATTTTTCCCCTGGAGTTAACATCAGTGCTGACTCCACTCTTCCTCAAAAGTCCTTCGGAAAAGACTATAAACCGAGGCCCCGTGTGCAAATACAGGCAGAACATCTTGCGTACATGTTAAATCCTGTTCCGCTTTTTGTAAGAGTAGGCCATTGTGTACCAGTGGGAGCAGATAAGATTTACAAAACTGCATACACATGGGGACTGTATGTAAAAATACACATGAGTGCTTATTCCATTACGCTCGATACACAAAAAAAGGAGACGATCATAACCAGAACCTAAAAGGTGTTTCTTTTCCAGGGGCAGGATGAGCCAGTCCTCAAGTTCCAGCAGTCTGCCTGCAGTGAGGCAGAGAAGAAACGGGCCAGTGAGCAGCGCTGAAGCACCAGTGCAGCACAGACAACAAGCCCTGCACTGTCAGCCAAGTCAGCCACATTGCACAGACAACAAGCGATGAACTGTCAGCCCCACAGCAGAGGGAGGGGGACACAGGGCAGTGACACAGTCAGGGTAACAGCACCCCCCTCCCCCCTCCCTCCCTCCCTGCCACAGGGCTGCATACCACATCTGATGACCACAGGTGAGAGTTGTGTTTGTAACTGTGTGTGTCGGAAATTTGTCATGTCAAAATGTTATTGAGATGGTACATTGAATAAGCGATAGATTTGCTTTTTTTTTCATCAAGCAGTCTATCTAGGGGGAAAGGCACAAACAAACAAAAACCAAGCGAAGAAGAAGGAGAAAAAAACAAACCCACAAACAAAGAAAAAACTGCAAGCAAACACACAACCCCCCCCCCGCCCCCGCCCCCCAGCAACAACAAAAAACCACCCCCAAAATATTTAACTACAACATTTTTATGTCTATCAATAACTGTAAAATAGACTTGAAAGGAAACTTTAAAAAAATAAATAGATAAATAAAATATTAATGCACTGTAAAACTTACTCACAACTCACAATTTGACAACCCGGGTTGGATTCCTGTTTGATGGGATTTTTCCCATGGAGTTAACATCAGTGTCAACTCCACTCTCCCCAAAAGTCCTTTGGATGAGACTATAAACCAAGGCTCTGTGTGCGAACGTAGGCATAACATCTTGTGCACACGTTAAATCCTTTTTCCGCTTTTTGTAAGAGTAGGCCATTGTGTGCCGGTGGGACAGATGACATGATTTACAAAAACGGCATACACACGGGCACTGGACATAAAAAAGCACATGAGTGCTTATTCCATAGTCCTTGATATAAAAAAATAAATAACTCAATAAATAACTCACACACACACACACACACACACACACACACACACACACACACACACACACACACACACACACACACAAAGCACTGGAAAAAAGCAAATCGATGCTTATTCAATGTACCATCTGGAAATAAAAATTTGATTTGATTTGATTTGATTTGACACACACACACACACACACACACACACACACACACACACACACACACACACACACACACACACACACACACACACATACACACACACACACACACACACACACACACACACACACACACACACACACACACACACTTGCATACACACACATGCACACACATGCCTGTACACACAAATGTACACACACAGATTATAAAAAATTTTGTTAACATAATGAAATGTTATACAAACAGGTTACATGATGTTACAGTATTATCCATTTTGTGTAAATGATTTTTTTAAATCAACATATTTAAAAGGAAGAAAATATCCTAAAAATTTATATCCATTCCATAGCGATCAAACCAACCAAAATATTCGACTAATGAATTAACAATAATGATAGTAGTAGTAGGCACCCATCAGTCTCGGAAGACTACAGAGTTGCGCTCTAGTCTTTAGAACACAAAGCCTGGGTAAGTATGTATGGAGGGCAAGCTGTTACCCATGCAGCATACCCCCCCCCCCCCCTCCACGTCACTGGATTGATCCATTGGAAAGGCAGTTGCCGATACGAATGGTTCCAGTACTGTCGCAGGAGCCACCAGAACATTGCCATATACAGCCCTGAGTTGCCCTGGGGACTCCAACACCCCGATTTTCCTCAGGGATTGTGTCTAAACACGACACCTGTGTGCATGCTGGATTTTTATAAATTTGTCATCCGCTCCTGCTGGCACACGATGGCCTGCTCTTCCAAAAGGCAGAACGGGGTTTTAACGTGTGCGTTCGGACACAGGGCCTCGTTCTATAGTCTCATCTAAATGACTTTGACATTCAGTTCGATTTTTTTTTAATCAAACTTGGAAGAAAGGGCGAGGCTGGGAATCGAACCCAGAACCTCACGGTTTACTTGTTGGCAGGCGAATGTCTTAACCATCCTGCTACCTTCCTTCCTATATGTGATAATGATAATACTATTACACTTATATGATAATCACCCATCACCGCTTAAAGCAATTACACAACAATAACTAAAAAAGGCAATTGAAAAAGAGGGGGGGGGGGGTGTCAAGGGGGAAGGGAAGAACACAATCAAACAAACAAAAGTAATAATAATACAAAAAGCTTTTTTTTTTACAAGCAATCAAGAACCCTTACATAATAATAATGATTTTTTAAAAAATCAAACGTCGCAGTCCACTAGACTTTCAAACCAAAACACTATCAATTATAATAGTACTTATTATCCCACCACTAATAACACCAGAAACATTATTCATGATGAAACCTGTTAAATTGGATTAAAAAAGAAAAGAAAAAAAATCATCAAGTCATCTATTTGTTTTTCTCTTTTCCACAGTTATTAAATCTGCAAATTGTGCATGTGGTTATATCAGGCATGGGATTTCTCCGCTTTTTGGCTGAATTCTGCCGTCACTTCTTCAATTTCCACCGTTTTTATTTTAATATTTTTTTGCAGTCTGCCGTTTTTTTTTAAAAAGAAAAATTCCGCTGTCTGCTGCCACAACAAAATCCATTCCTACAGCAGTCAAAACGGTCAGAGAAGGGCACCTGCTGCCACAGTTGAGAGCTTTGACCTGTATTTTGATGTCACCATAGGAACACAGGGACATTTTCCCAATGCTGGGTTGGTAGATCACAAGCGCAGTGCACAAGGCTTTAACCAACCAGAACCAGGCTATCCTGTTCCCCCCTCTGGTTGTGTGTGTGTGTGGGGGTGGGTGGGGTGGGTGGGTGTGTGCTTGCGTGCGTGCGTGTGTGCTTGCGTGCGTGCGTGTGTGTGTTTGTGTGTGTGTGCGTGCATGTGTGCGCGTGTGACGACAGTTTTTTACCCCCACTTTCTGCTGCTCTGGGGGGGGGGGGGGGGGGGGGGGGGGGGGGGGGGGGGGGGGGGGGGGGGGGGGGGCATGCGTGTGTGCGTGCGCGCGAGTGTGTATGTGTGTGCGTGTGGCGACAGTTTTTTACCCCCACTTTCCGCTGCTCTCAGATGCTGGTTCTTGAGCCCTGGTGATGTAATCTTAGCTCATGCACTGCCCGCATGGAAGAGTCCGCTCAATATTATATAGCGTGGCGCTTTTCCACTGTTACAGTGGAGAAAAGTGACCACACGGATTTTGTTTTCTTCCGACTTTTCTGTGCTTTTGTGATATGTATGTGGAATTCTTCAACATTTTATTCAGGTGTATTCAATGCAGTGTTCTCTTGTTGTTGTGAAGAAGTAAATTTAAATCAATATGTTCGATCTGTGTAGGAGTTATAACAAAAAGTAACAGCTGGATTGGATGTTCACATCAGGTTACTTTTTGTTTAGTATTGAGAGTGGTAACTTTCGCGCCAGTGACGTAAATTGATCGCAATTTTCCTTCTGAATTCAGATAAATTTGACTTTTTCAGAGCCAGGATTGTAATCTTAATGTTTCATTTTTAAACTTTCTTCAATAGTTTTGTATCTTGTCAACGTGTTCGTCACTTTGAGGGGTTCAGATCTGGGGAAAATATTGTCAATTTTGCTCTTGATCTACTCAAAAGCATGGCACGTATGTGTGATGAGTCAACAAGCCTGCCGAACACAGCGCACTTGTCTGACGTAAAGTAAACTTTGCCATCTTTCTAGCCATCCACCTCCTAGGCCTTCAGCGTGAGCGTGCGATGGTTTGAGACACAGTAGTGGGGGAGGGTGGAAAAAAGGGAGGGGTGTGGGGGTACAAAGACAGGGCGCGCTAATTTTAGCTGTGGCTAACTGGTGCGGGATAGGTGCGATGTGATGTGTGTGTGTGATCGGTTATACCATTATCATTTTAAATATACACGTGTACTTTTTTCAATTTTCTTTTAAATCTGAGATTTGTTTTGGCTATTGTTTTACTTTTTTCCCCCTGTTAAAAAAGTCATAATGATACACAATGAAAAATTTGTCAAGACATATTCTCCTTTGCCAAAACCCTATGATTGTATGTAATTTTTTGGGTGATGGTGGTGGTGGCTTGGTTTTACTTGTGTGTGTGTGTGAGTGTCTTATTTGTCTTGTTTTCATTTGCTTTTTGTTGTTGTTTTTTTTTGGGAGGATATATATATATAAAACCGTATGATTAGTTTTTTGGGGGGAGGGGGGAGGTTGATTTTACTTGTGTGTGAGTGTCTTATTTGTTTTGTTTTCATTTGTTTTTTGTTGTTGTTTTTCTGGAGGGGATATATAAAACTGTATGATTAGGTTGGGGTTTTGGGGGGGGGGGGGGGGGGGTTGGGGGGGGGGGGTTATTTGTGTGTGGGTGTGTGTTTAATTTGTTTTATTTTTGTTTGGTTGGTTGGTTGGGGTTGTTTTGGGGTTTGTTGTTTTTGTTTTTTTTTTGGGGGGGGGGGGGGGGGGGGGAGGAACTGGCTGTAAAAGATCATGCCAGTGCTTTTTGAGAATCCTCAAAATAAAAGATGTTCATATGTTGTGGTTCATTTAAAAAAAAAAAAAATTGTTATTCTATTCTTTTCTATCAAGGATAATGGAAAAAGCAGTCATGTGCTTTTTTACATCCCGTCCCCGTGTGTATGCAGTTTTGTAAATCTTGTCATCTGTTCCCACCAGCACACAATGACCTACTCTTACAAAAAGCAGAACAGGATTTGACCGGTGTGCAAGATGTTCTGTGTGCATTCGCACACCGGGTGTTAGTTTACAGTCTCATCCGAAGGACTTACGAGGAGAGTGGAGTTAGCACTGATGTTAACTCCAAGAGGAAAATTTGAACGGGAATCGAAACCCAGGTCATTGTCAAATTGCGAGCAATGTTCTGACACTCGGCTGTCGGTCAGGAATGGTCAGGGGCCCTAGTGGGTGTGGGTCAGGTTGAACAATCACAGAAAGTGTTCTTCATGCCAGGTTCACTGCTGTGTGGTACAGGGAGGGTGCCCCCACACCACAGCCACTGGGATGAGCAGTCAGGCAGGCAGGCAAGGAGGATGGCCTTTACCTTGCAGAGGAGTGCGGTGTCCTCTCTTACTGATGCTAGTGGTGACAGTGATCAGGTAGAAATAAATTCAGGTGAGTGGAGTGTCCTTTTTTTACTGATGCTAGTCGTGAAAAAGATCAGGTAGAAATCTCTTCAGCATTGTGCACTGTTGGAATAAATCAGCTCCTCCATTCAAGATTCAAGATTCAAAATTTAATTTGCTTTTGACCCCTCTTGGGGCATGGAGGATTTCAAACAAAATCAACTGTAACATATATAATTTGCATTAATAGAATACGTTCATACACAGAATTTCACAGACATAAAAATATAATCAACCTTTTCATTAATGTCATGCAACTTTACTCTTAACTATGAATTTGCTAAGTTTTAATGACTTATTTTTATCAGAAGAGAACAAATGACAAAATTTGAACATGGATCTGGGATACAAATATTCATGAGGTAGGACACTTCAGTGCAGTGCATTGTGCTGTAGTTACTGTAAGGGAGGGAGGTAGGCAGAGTCACTCACCGCTTTGTCAGAGCAAGTCAGCTTTAAAATCAGTTTGTTTCAAGCTCGCCTGAGAGAGGATGGGAGAGAGAGAGAGTTCCACATACAAGGATTGTAGTGTGTCTGTAAGGGGGGGGGGGGGGGGAGTTTCTATGAGTATTTTTAATTAATTATGCTACTTTAAGGAAGGTACTTTGTGTGTGGATGACACTGCATACCCAGCATGCACCCTTCCACCAGGAGAGGGATGAGCTCTGCCAGGTTCAACTTGCCCACCACAGCCCAAAGACTGAGCAAGTTGTTGTCACCTCAAATCCTGGGGCAGTAGTTGGGGCGCTGCCTGACGTCTTCAGGCTGTGTGTGGTGGGCAAGTAGGGCCTGGCAGAGCCCATGCCTGTCCAGGTTGTGATTGCATGCTGGGTATGTTGTTTTATTCACACCTCCAGCCTTCTCTTGCCAAGTCTTGCCTGAAAAGTGTGAGAGTCTTTAATGCCTGCTCAAGATGTGTACACGTGTGTTGTTTGCTGACAGGAGAGTTTGGCTGGCCAGTCTGTGATCTGAAGCGTGTTTAGCTGGTGGGGAAATGGATGTGTAGCAGTGTGGACTCCAGGGGAGAAATCCCCTTCACTGATGAACAGTCACTACCACCACCACCACCAGTCACCACCACCACCAGTCACCACCACCACCGGTCCCCCCCCCCCCACCCAGTCCCCCCACAGTCCCCACCACCACCACCAGTCGTCACCACCAGCAGTCACCATCACCAGTCACAGTCCCCACCAGTCCCCACCACCACCACCAGTCGTCACCACCACCAGTCCGCCCCCCCCCCAGTCGTCACCACCACCAGTCCCCCCCCCCCCCCCCCCCCCCCCCGCCCCCCCCCCCCCCCCCCCCCTCCCCCCCCCCCACCCCACCCCCCACGTCACCCCCCACCATCCCCCCCCCCCCCACCCCACCCCCAAGTCGTCCACCACCCACCAGTCCCCCCCCCCAGTTGCCACCCCCCAGTCCCCCCCCCCCCCCATCTCACCACCACCAGTCCCCCCCCAGTTCCACCACCACCAGTCCCCCCCCCCCCCCCCCACCCCCCACCACCCCACCCACCCCCACCAGTCCCCCCACCAGCCCACCCACCCACCAGTCCCCACCACCACCAGTCCCCACCACCACCACCACCAGTCATCACCACCACCACCAGTCCCCCCCCCCCCCCACACACCAGTCGTCACCACCACTGTCAGTTGTCACCACCCCGTCACCAGGTGGATCAGTGGTCCTCGGGTAACTGACCCAGCTGTGCAGAAAGCCAGGTGTTGTGTTGCTGGTTCAATCCCTGGTTGAAGCCAAACTTGGTCTGTGGTTTCCTGTGAAAGACTTGTGAAGAGAGGAGGGGAGTCAGCATCCTTCTTCTTCACTGCAGGGGAATACTGTCAGCACTGGAGATGTGTGTCAGGGAGACAGAACACAGCCTGAGTCCTCAGGGATTGTCAGGTGAGGAGTAGGAGGCTGTTGTGTCGTGGTGTGTGTGTGTGTCTGTGTCTGTGTCTCTGTGTGTTTGTGCGTGTGTGTTTGTGTGTGTATGTGTGTGTGTGTGTGTGTGTGTGTGTAGTAGTAGTAGTAGTCTTCAAGTTTACGTCCTAGTGTGTGTGTGTGTGTGTGTGTGTGTTGTGTGTGTGTGTGTGTGTGTGTGTGTGTGTGCATGTGTGTATGTGTGTGTGTGTCATTGTGTGTGTCATTGTGTGTGTGTGTCTGTGTTTGTGTGTATGTCTCTGTGTGTGTCTGTGTGTCTCTGTGTGTGAAGAAATGTATGAGAAAGGGGGTTGAAAACTTGGTGTCACCTCTCTTTGAAACAATAGAGCTGCAATTCTGAAAACAAACTGATTCAAATCAGACTTTTTCTATCTTGGTAGTTTACCTTGTCATCAAACAGTATTGTGTCTATGTCTGCATGCATGGATGATTTATTTATTTATTTATTTATTTATTTATTCTTTTATATCGAGGATAATTGAATAAGCACTCGTGTCCTTTTTTACACCCAGTCCCCATGTGTATGCAGTTTTGTCAGTCTTGTCATCTGTTCCCACTGGCACTCAATGGCCTACTCTTGCAAAAAACGGAATAGGATTTAATGTGTGCACACACTGGGCCTCGGTTTATAGTGTTATCCGAAGGACTTTTGGGGAGTGTGGAATGAGCACTGATGTTAACTCCAGAGGAAACAAACAGGAATCGAACCCGGGTCGTCAAAATTGCCATTGCAATGTTCTGACCACTAGGCTATCCTGTCTCCCATGTGGTTGAGTGTGTGTATGTGGGTGCGTGCATGTGTGCATAAGAGAGAGAGAGAGAGAGGAGAGAGAGAGAGAGAGAGAGAGAGAGAGAGAGAGAGAGGGGAGATGGTTGCTGTTTATATTATTTCTCAGACTTTATTTTGACATGTCCCTTTTTGTGTGTTCACATGTGTAGGGAGACAGCTGGAGACAGTATGTGATGATCAGTGAAGTATTTTGTCCATGCATCTTGTTTGTGGTATGTTCTCTCTCTCTCTCTTCTCTCTCTCTCTCTCTCTCTCTCTCTCTCTCTCTCTCTCTCTCTCTCTCTTCTCTCTCTCTCTCTCTCTCTCTCTCTCTCCCTCCCTCCCTCCCTCCCTCCCTCCCTCCCTCCCTCCCTCCCTCCCTCCTCTCTCTCCCTCTCTCTCTCTTGTGTCTAATATCAAACAAATGCACGATGTCTCAAAGGTATATTTTTCACTCTGTGAACAAAAGAAAGAAAGAGCTGACTGGAATTTGATGTTGCTTTTGATGTGCGTGGTCAATTTATTTCAGGGTAAGGGTGTTTCCATGGTATTTAGCACCACTCTTGAAACGTTTAAAATGGTGTGTGTTGTGCGTGTGCGTGCGTGCGTGTGTGTGTGTTTTGATTAGTGCATTGATTAGTGTAACTGTGGTTACTGATAGAGATGACGCTCTTTAGTCATGACTGTGATGAGGAGGACGATAACTATGACAGTTTTAGTCATGAAATGACTGTGCTGATGATGATGATAACGACGATCACTTTAGTAATGACTGTGTTGAGGAGGATGATAACGATGATGCTCTTAGTCATATGTAATGTACTTGAATGTGTTGCATTACTGGACAGGTGATTGAAGTTTTTGATCATCTATTACTATTCCCCTTTGTCCCTTTCATTTGTATTGTGGCCCAAGGCCGAAGTACAATCAAAATGTTCAGTGTTCTCTCTGTCTCTGTCTCAGTCTCTCTCTGTCTCTGTCTGTCTGTCTGTCTGTCTGTCTGTCTGTCTGTCTGTCTGTCTCTCTCTCTCTCTCTCTCTCTCTCTCTCTCTCTCTCTCTCTCTCTCTCTCTCTCTCTCTCTCTCTCTGTCTGTCTGTCTGTTGCTGTTCTCATTTTGTCCCCTTGTATTGTGGCCTGAGGCCGAAGTACAAGTAAAATGTTCAGAGCTCAGAGTTCTTACCCTCTCTCTCAATATTTTTGTATACAGTATTCTGTTTACATTGCATTAAGCTTAGACAAACATACTTATACTTAGAAGGCACAGTTGTGGAATATGGTAACTGTTCTGAAAATACAATAGAATATGAAGGATTTCAGCTATTAGATGTACACTGCACTTGGTGTTGAATGCTTGTGTTGACATTGTCAGGTATAACTCTATTACCAAGTTTGGTCCCAGTAGGATTTTGAGTTGTGTTTTGTTCTGTAACTTTGAGCTAAGATTTGTTTGAATTGTTGGTCTAAATTAGTTTTTTTTTGTTTTTTTTTTAATGATTTTGGAATATGCATTTTCAGGTGCACAGTTTTGGATACATGCCAAGGTATAATTATGGCAAATTCTTATCAATGGTTACATGTAGTTATATTTCATTTTCTTCATTTTTTTTCTTCCCTTTGAATTGTATTGTGGCCAAAGGCGATTTCAGTGTTCTCTCTCTCTGTCTCTGTCTCTCTCTGTCTCTCTCTGTCTCTCTCTGTCTCTCTCTGTCTCTCTGTCTCTCTCTCTGTCTCTGTCTGTCTGTCTGTCTGTCTGTCTGTCTGTCTGTCTGTCTGTCTGTCTCTCTCTCTCTCTCTCTCTCTCTCTCTCTCTCTCTCTCTCTCTCTCTCTCTCTCTCTCTCTCTCTCTCTCTCCCCCCCCCTCCCCGCTTATCTGTCTCCTTTTCTTCCTGGCTTCTATCAAAATAAGGACAGTGTTGTTCTCTTCATCACATGTATGCTATATTTTACAGAATTGTATTGGATGGGATGAGGAGGGGGTGGGGGGGGGGTTGGTGGTGGTAGGTTTTTGTTTTCTTTTAAGAGGAGGGGGGGTGTAAAAATCAGAACCGTACTGGATTTGGGGGGAGTTTGGTGGTTTTATTCATTTATTAGGTGTTATGTTTGCATTTTATGGAGCGCTTTCATTAAAAAAATTTGGGGGATTTCAAGATTTGGGTGAATTAGTGTTTTGCCTGAAATGAATATCTTTTGATAGATATTGACTTGATATGTTTCTTTGCCTTGTTTCTTTCGTTTTTTCCCCCTGATATATAGATTACACCATTTTTTGCTTTTAACATTCATGTTCTTGAACACGATTTGAAAAATATTATGTTAGGCCTTTCATTGTAATGTTCCTCATTAGTATACTATACTTTCATAAATGAATTACAAGTTTGATTTATAGCTGGTTTGTATAGTATTTGTATAGCGTGTGTGTGCTTTCTAATTTGCTAGAATTATTTATTGTCATTGGTTGCTTGTTGTGAGGGTCGAGTCCAAGCGCTTTGATTTGTTTTTACAAGATATAGCGCTATATAAATTCCATGTATTATTATTATTATTATTTAATTGTTGTTTTGTTGTTTTGATTTGATGAGGTTTATAATGATGTAACCTGAAAATGTCCTCTCTCTCTCTTCTCTCTCTCTCTCTCTCTCTCTCTCTCTCTCTCTCTCTCTCTCTCTACTCTCTCTCTTCTCTCTCTCTCTGTATGTCTGTCTCTCTCCCTATCCCCTCTCTCATTTTTTTGTCTTATGTATACTCTAAATTGGAATGTATGAAATTGTGTTTCACCTAAAATTAACTCCTTTTACAGACATTCATTTGATATGTTTGTTTTATCTTTTTTTTATATTTTTAAAAATTAAATTAAAGAAGACTTTCCTGTGAGTATTTTGTCAGACTTCCTTGATTGGTCAATTTTGATGATATAACATGTAAGAATCTCTCTCTTCTCTCTCTCTCTCTCTCTCTCTCTCTCTCTCTCTTCTCTCTCTCTCTCTCTCTCTCTCTCTCTCTCTGTTTTCCACTTTCACATATTATATTATCCTAAACTTATCATTAGGTAGAAATGTTTTGGTTCTTATGTTGAATTGAAATTGTATTCTTGTCATCAAAATAAGGACAGGCTGTATTTAGTTGGGGTTTTTTTGTTGTTGTTTTGAGGGTTTTTTTTCCCCTCTTCACTTATTTTTTTCCCTCTTATATATATGTCACACCTTTTTGGACTTTTTAAATTCTTGTTCTTGAGCACAACTTGTTTGGGCATTATATCTGAATGTGTCGATACTTTAAATGTTTGTTTGCTGTTAGTTTTTTTTTCCTTTTTCTTTATAATGTTGTTTTAAAGTAAGAAAGATTTGTGAAAATGGTTATATATATATTTGTTGGTTTTTAGTTGGGTTGCTTTCTTCTCTGCTGTCTCCTCTGTATTTTAATCTATTTAATTTTCTTGATTATAATCAGTGTATCTGTCTTGACATTAATGTTCAGGTCAGTTGGGTTTATGTGTTTGTAGAATACATGTCTATGTCTTTTGTTTGAATAATCATCAATGTATCCATATCTTATGTGTTTGTTGAATGTACACCTATGTGACAATGTCTTTTTTTAAAATCGTAAGTTGAACTTTAACTGTTTTTCTTTTGTTTTTGTGTGGTTATTTGGTTTGGGTTGTTTTTTTTTCCGGGGGGGAGGGGGGGGGGGGGGGGGGTTGTTGCTATTCCCTAATCAGGGCAAGGGCCAGATGAAAAAAGGATGTAAATACTCTGTTACCCATGAAATATAAAGATTATTCATTCATTCATTTATTATTAATGTTGGTGTACATTAGTATAATGTTTAAGTATTCATCAATGTAGGTAGCGAGATTGCTATTTTTATGTGGGGGGAGAGAGGATGGGTGAAGGGGAGGGGGGGGGGGGGGGGGAGTGGAGTCGAGTCGATATATGGCATACATTATTTCCAGCTTGATTTTTCAGTGTCTGTGTTCACAGGCCTTGTGTACTGATCAGCTGGAGATGAATTTTGCAACACTAAAAGTTAAGTGCTTCTTTCTCTTTGGTGTGTGTGTGTGTGTGCGTGTGCCTGTGTGTGTGTAATTTGTTTCCTGTCACGCGCACTTTGTTCTTTTCTTCAATGATAATGTTCACATTGTCACAAGCTGTTTTGCCATAACGTTGCCTTGTATTATCATAATACACTGACCCATTGTTGTTTCTTTGTCGTTTCTTTTTTCTAATATTTTCACAACTTTCTAACAGTTGCACCCAGTTATCGTTGTTTTTTTTTTAATTTATAGTTTTCATCTGTTCAATATAAAGTTGAAGAAATGTATGAGAATGGGGGTTGAAAGCTTGGTTTTACCAGTGCTAGCTTAAAAATATTTCTGTATAAAGTGGGAAAGTCTTTTAAAACTTTAGAGGTGCAGTTCTGAAAACAGGATGTCCCTTTCTGTGTGTTTACAGGCCTGGTGTAGGGAGCCAGGTGAAGCCAGTGTGGAATGATAAGTATTTTGTCTGTGCATCAGCCAGTGTGGGATGATGAGTTAAGTATTTTGTCTGTGCATCAGCCAGTGTGGGATGATGAGTTAAGTATTTTGTCTGTGCATCAGCCAGTGTGGAATGATAAGTATTTTGTCTGTGCATCAGCCAGTGTGGGATGATGAGTTAAGTATTTTGTCTGTGCATCAGCCAGTGTGGGATGATGAGTTAAGCATTTTGTCTGTGCATCAGCCAGTGTGGGATGATGAGTTAAGTATTTTGTCTGTGCATCAGCCAGTGTGGGATGATGAGTTAAGCATTTTGTCTGTGCATCAGCCAATGTGGGATGATGAGTTAAGCATTTTGTCTGTGCATCAGCCAGTGTGGGATGATGAGTTAAGTATTTTGTCTGTGCATCAGCCAATGTGGGATGATGAGTTAAGTATTTTGTCTGTGCATCAGCCAGTGTGGGATGATGAGTTAAGTATTTTGTCTGTGCATCAGCTAGTGTGTATGGTTGGTTTGGGGCTTGTCTCTCTCTGTCTGTCTCCCTTGCTCTCTCTCTCTTCTCTTCCCCTCTCGCCTTTTTTCCCTACCTTCCGTCAAAATATGGACAGTGTTGTTATCTTCATCACATGTATGCTACATTTTCCTGAATTGTATTGGATGGGATAGGGAATGGGGGAGGGGGGGGGGGAAGTTTGGTGGTGGTTGGGGTTGGGGTTTTTTTTTTTTGGGGGGGGGGGGGGTGTTAAAATTCAGAATTGTTCTGGATTTGGGGGGACGTTGATGATTTTATTCATTTTATTAGGTGTTATGTTTGGATTTTATGGAGCGCTTTCATTTAGTAATCTTTAGGGATTTTTTGTGTTCTGTGTATTTATTTTTCTTTGGTTTTCTTTCATAGTATTGTTGTAAACAAAGAAAGGGTTTGTGTAAATATTTTGATTTTTTTTTTTTTTTGGGGGGGGGGGGGGGGGGGGGCTTGTTTGATATAGTTTGATATTGAGATTGTGTTTTGCCTAAAATAAATTATTTTGTTAGACATTGACTTGATATTCTCTTTGCCTTGTTTCTTTTGGGTTGTTTCCCCTCACATATATGTTACGCTTTT
>CM060335.1:530129-532629 GCA_030674155.1 Stramonita haemastoma
CCTTTTTTCCCTACCTTCCGTCAAAATATGGACAGTGTTGTTATCTTCATCACATGTATGCTACATTTTCCTGAATTGTATTGGATGGGATAGGGAATGGGGAGGGGGGGGGGAAGTTTGGTGGTGGTTGGGGTTGGGGTTTTTTTTTTGGGGGGGGGGGGGTGTTAAAATTCAGAATTGTTCTGGATTTGGGGGGACGTTGATGATTTTATTCATTTATTAGGTGTTATGTTTGGATTTTATGGAGCGCTTTCATTTAGTAATCTTTAGGGATTTTTTGTGTTCTGTGTATTTATATTTTCTTTGGTTTTCTTTCATAGTATTGTTGTAAACAAAGAAAGGGTTTGTGTAAATATTTTGATTTTTTTTTTTTTGGGGGGGGGGGGGGGGGGGGCTTGTTTGATTAGTTTGATATTGAGATTGTGTTTTGCCTAAAATAAATTATTTTGTTAGACATTGACTTGATATTCTCTTTGCCTTGTTTCTTTTGGGTTGTTTCCCCTCACATATATGTTACGCTTTTTTTTGACTTTTAGCATTATTTGCAAAATATTATGTTTAGGCGTTGCGTCATCATATTCCTCATTAGTACACTATGCTTTTATAAATTTATGAGTTTGATTTATAGCTGGTTTGAACAACTTTATATTGTTGTTTTCTTGTTGATTTGATGAAGTTTAAATTTGGGGGGTAGGCTTTTGCCCACATTGCGACTTGATAGGTTTCATTAATAATGATGTTATTTTAAAAAAGTGTTTCTTGTGGGTGTTTTGTAATACTTCAGGTTTTTCTTTAAATAATGAAATGACCTGAAAATATGCCTCTCTGTGTCTGTCTGTCTGTTTCTTTGTCTGTCTCTATCTGTCTGTCTCTCTGTCTCTTTCCTTATCCCTCTCTCTTATTTTTTGTGTCTTATGTATACTCTGTAAGTTGGAATGTATGAGATGGTGTTTTGCTTAAAATTAATTCTTTCGACAGACATTGACTTGAAATGTTTCATTGATAATATTGTTTTAAAGAAGGGTTTGGTTTGGGTGTTTTGTCAGACTTTGTTGATTGGACTATTTTGATGATGATGTAACACGTAAGATCTCTCTCTCTCTCTCTCTCTCTCTCTCTCTCTCTCTCTCTCTCTCTCTCTCTCTCTCTCTCTCTCCTCTCTCTCTCTCTCTCTCTCTCTTTCTTCCATTTTCACATTCACATATTATATCCTAAACTTATCATTAGATAGAAATATTCTGGTTGTTAAGTTGAATTTGAAATTGTATTTTTGTTGTTAAAGAAAGGGCAGGCTGTGTTTGTTTGGTTAGTTTTTTTTGTTTTTTTTTTTTCCATCTTCGTTTGTTGTTTTTCTTCCTCACAAATATGTTACGCATTTTTGGACTTTTTAAATTTATGTTATTGAACACTACTTAAAAAAATGTTATGTTTATGATGATATAAACGCATAAGAAGCCCTCTCTCTCTCTCTGTGTCTCTCTCTGTGTCTCTGTGTCTGTTGTCTGTCTGTCTGTCTGTCTGTCTGTCTGTCTGTCTGTCTGTCTTCTCTCTCTCTCTCTCTCTCTCTCTCTCTCTCTCTCTCTCTCTCTCTCGCTTTTCTTGATTTGATGATTTTGATGATAGACGGTGGTGGATTGATGTTTTCAGTCATATAACCTCATCATATTCTCATGTTTACTCTTTAATTATTGCGCCTTTTCTTTGTTTTGTGTTGTTTTTGTTTGTTCTTTGTTTTTCTTGCTTTCTTTATTCAACTCAAAATCATCATTGATTCTTACTTCTCATTTTCGTTTCTGAATCAGTGACTTTTTATAACATTACCTTAATATTGTATCTCTGTGTTAATTCTTGCCTGTTGTTTGATGCTTGGTATGGTTCCTTACTTTTGGTATTTGGATCATTATAATTGTTGAGTTTATTTATATTTTTATTGGCGGTATCATCTCCCCCCCCCCCCCCCCTCCTCCAATAAGGATATTAGTTTAAAAAAAAAGTTTTCCCCCTTTTTATCCAAATGTATGATTTATATCACATGTATAACTTTTGACAGATGGTGGTGGATTGATGTTTTCAGTTGTTTATTTCATCTTGTTCTCTAGTTTACTCTTTACCTATTAACACTTTTCTATTCTTCCATAATCAAAATCTTTTTAGTGTGACTTCTGATTTTTGTCTTCCGATCGAGTGCATTTTTATTACCTTATCATATATAGTGTCCTTATTCTTGTGTGTTGTTTGGTACTGCGTAAAGTTTTATTGTTTAGTATCTTTTCATCTTGATGTATCCCTGAAAAGGGCGGTGACTGGATGTAAAAAAGCACACGAGTGCTTATCTATTATCCTCGAATAAAATGCTTTGCCTTGCCTTGCCTTGCCTTGTCTCTCTCTCTCTCTCCCCGCCCCCCCCCCCCTCCCCGCCCCTCCCCTCCCCTCCCCTTCTCTACCTTCCCTTCCGTTCTGTTTTTCACTTTCACATTAGTATATTATCCTATACAAGTTA
>CM060335.1:537629-554175 GCA_030674155.1 Stramonita haemastoma
CACCCACCCACCCATTGTTCACTGTTGTTTTCTTTGTTGGTTCTTTTTTTTCTAATATTTGAACAAGTTGAAAATACATTGAATATGAAGACAATGTCACAAGCAGTTTTGCCATAATATTGCCTTGTATTGCCATGATACACTGATCCATTGTTGTTTCTTTGTTGTTGTTTTTTTTATAAAAAATTTCAACTTTTAATTAAACAGTGACACCCAGTTTGTTATTTATTTTAACATCTGTTCAGCATGGTGTTCAGTTGCAGTTCATTTTTGCACAAATGTTATAGAGGGATTGACATGTGTGTGTGGGTGAGAGTGTGTATTGGGGGAAGGGGGTGGGGATATTGGGGTTGATGGATTGCATACATGATTACAGACTTGGTTAATGTGTTTTCAGTATCTGTGTTCACAGGGCTCGTGTACCCAACATCTGGAGATGCTTTCAGCAACACTGTATTAGAGTTAAGTGCTTCTTTTTTGTGTGTGTATATGTGCTTTTGTGCATGCGTGCGTGTGTGCGTGCATGCATGCGTGTGTGTGTGTGTGTGTGTGTGTATGTCTGTATGTATGTATGTATGTATGTTGGGGAGGGGGGGGGGGGCATTACTTTAGGTATGTTTATTTTTTCCTCATTGATGATAGAGAATGGTCACAAGCTGTCTTGCCAGTGTTGCCTCATTGTTGATGTATTGGCATGATACATCCATCCAGGCCATTGTTCACTGTTGTTGATGTATTGGCATGATACATCCATCCAGGCCATTGTTCACTATTGTTGATGTATTGGCATGATACATCCATCCAGGCCATTGTTCACTGTTGTTGATGTATTGGCATGATACATCCATCCAGGCCATTGTTCACTGTTGTTGATGTATTGGCATGATACATCCATCCAGGCCATTGTTCACTGTTGTTGATGTATTGGCATGATACATCCATCCAGGCCATTGTTCACTGTTGTTGATGTATTGGCATGATACATCCACCCACCCCATTGTTCACTGTTGTTGATGTATTGGCATGATACATCCATCCAGGCCATTGTTCACTGTTGTTGATGTATTGGCATGATACATCCATCCACCCCATTGTTCACTGTTGTTGATGTATTGGCATGATACATCCATCCAGGCCATTGTTCACTGTTGTTTTCTTTGTTGGTTCTTTTTTTTCTAATATTTTAACAAGTTGAAAATACATCTCTTTTTTTAAAAGTTAAAAACACTTACACACAGTGACCTTTCATAATTGTTCATCTTATTTTTTTATGATGTTTTAGCTGCAGCTAGATAAGTGAAGTGAAGATGTTTCTGATCTCTCCTTGTTTCCATGGGATTGCTGTGTGCCTGTTTCTGATGTACACTTAATTCTGTATGTGTGATATTTGTGTGCTTGCAATGTACACTTAATTCTGTGTGTGTAATATTTCTATGCTTGTGATGTACACAGATTCCTGTGTATAAGTGTGTTTCTGATGTCGGTTTCTGTATACATGTGCAGAGGTGGGGGAGAATTGCTTCACCCCTGGACAGACAGAAGCCTTTGCCCCTCTACAGACACTGACTGCCTGCTGCCCTGTGCCCCCACACCTGTCTGCCCCCCCCCCCCACACTGACTGAGCCAGCCAGCAGTGAACAGGAGGGTGAGCGACATGACATGACATGACGTGACATGGCATAGCTGGCATTGTCTAGGATGAACTGAACTTTTCCTCTGTCTTTTCTTCCGCTTTCTTCTTCTTCTGTTATGTCTTTTTCTGACTTTCTTCTTCTTTGTTTTTGTTTTTTTTACTTTAGTTTTCTGCCTCCTCTTCTTCCTCATTCTCTGTTGCCTTCTTTATTTCCTTCTCTCCCACCCCACTTTTAGCTTTTCCTTCTCCAGTTTTCATCATCATCATCATCATCATTGTCACCCTTGTTTTTGGTGGTGGTAGTTTTGTTGTGAAGTCTGTTCCTCTTCTTCAAATTCAAATTCAAAAATACTTTATTATCTCATAGAGAAATTCACGCGGGTTACATGCCACACATAAAAAGCAAACATGTAAAAAGTAACATCACGGAGGAAAAAAAAAAAAAAAAGCTCGCACGTATCATAATATAAAAATTGCCCACAACTCAACAATACCTCACCCAGTCATAAACTCACCAAAACAAAATCTCAACCATTCCTACGCACACCAGTTTGCTCACGCATTCAGACAGACACACACACACACACACACGCACTGTTGGAAACACTGCATACATGTGCACACATTTTTGTGAAATAAACCATAATTGATATTAAATCATTTAACTTGTTAAAAATAGTCGTATGATAAGACAAATATGAATGAAAGTAACAAACAATCTTTTATTACAATGTTAAGCACAGTCTAAGATAATAGCACGCGCACACATTTTTATGGCATAAAACAAATAATTTCTAAAACATATTGTATGATATGAAAAGACAGTAAAAAAAATAATTAATTTTTTTTAAAAAGGGCCTCCCTATGCTTTAGATTGTCCTGTCCCTTTCTTAGCTGAGCTCTGTTTCACCCTCCCCTCCCACCCCCACCCCCTTCCTCCATCACTTGCTTCTCTCTCTCTCTCTCTCTCTCTCTCTCTCTCTCTCTCTCTCTCTCTCTCTCTCTCTCTTCTCTCTCTCTGCTTTGGGTTTGTTCAGATTTTTTTTTTTTTACATGCTCTGATTAAGCAGCAGAATTGAGGTGGGAATAAAACTATTTTTATACCGCAAGGTTTTAAACTTAGGTACTCTGTAGCGCTTTTGAGAAGGCAGGAGTTTGATATATTTTCCTAGCCCAAAAGTTAAGTTAAAGTTAAAGTCTGTCCTGAGCCTAAGGCTCATCAGGCCGGTGCTTATCCCGGTTTCTGTGGCATCAAGCGACTGAGAGTCATAGACTCCCCCCTGGATAGGACGCCAGTCTATCGCAGGGTTAACCCCCAACACAAGGTTGGTACCCCTTTTACACCTGGGTGGGGTGAGAAAATAGCCGTAAAGTGCCTTTTCCAAGGGCACAAACGCCATAGCCGAAAGCTGGGATCGAACCCGCAACCTTTAGATTATGAGTCCAACGCCCTAACCACTAGACTACAGGGGCAGCTTAGCCCAAGAGTACCATCACTTAAAATCTTTTTTGCTCTGTCTCTCACACGGCATTCATACAAATCATTCAGTTTCATTTGCTCGCAGCCCACAATTTTGCCACATCTTGTAACAATTTTGTTCACAAAACTTTTGTTTTTTACAGTCAGGCTTCTGTACCAGCAAATTAAAGAGAAGGAAAGGACAGACTCAATAAAGCATCGATAGAAATTCTGTAGAACTTAAACATTTACTTGAAGACTCCGGAGTTTCTGAAGGAAAAAGATGCGAGAATGGCATTTCTTATTTAAGAGATCTGTGTTAGCAGTAAAGTTCAGTTTATCATCAATAATGTTAGTTAAAAAAGTTAAAGTCTGTCCCGAGCCATAAGGCTCATCAGGCCGGTGCTTATCCCGGTTTCTGTGGCGTTAAGCGACTGAGAGTCATAGACTCCCCCCTGGATAGGACGCCAGTCTATCACAGGATTAACCCCCAGCACAAGGTTGGTACCCCTTTTACACCTGGGTGGGGTGAGAAAATAGCCGTAAAGTGCCTTTTCCAAGGGCACAACGCCATAGCGGAATAGCTGGGATCGAACCCGCAACCTTTAGATTACGAGTACAACGCCCTAACCACTAGGCTACAGTGGCGGCATCATCAATAATAGTACCTAGATATTTGTATTGTTGCACACGTTCAACCGCTACACCATCAATGCAAAGGTTCGGTATGGGCTCAGGGTTTTTGCGAAAAATCAATTAACATCTCTTTAGTTTTTTCAACATTTAAGTCAAGGCAGTTCTGTTTGCACCAGGAGGAAAACTCCTCAACTTGTTTAAGATACATAACATGGGAATTAGACAAATCTACCAGAGCAGAGTCATCCGAATATTTGATTAATGGTAAAAAGATCAGAGCCAGTGCAGTCATTAGTATAAAGAGTGAAAAGGATGGGGGACAGAACAGTGCCTTGGGGAGAGCCAGTAGAAGTTGATCTTTCAGTACATATTGCTTTTTGAAAACGGACAAACTGTGTACGATTAGTTAAAAAGCTCATTATCCAGAAAATGAGTCGTGGACAGACGTTAATTGAAAGCAGTTTTAGGGCTAAGAGATGGGGCTGAATTGTATTAAAGGCAGAGGAGAAGTCAATGAAAAGTATATAAACAAAAGAGTCAGATTTCTCTAGGTGTAAGTATGTATTGTGCAGCAAGGTAATTGTGGCAGCATTTGTGCTCCTGCTGGCTTTGTAAACAAATTGTAGAGGATCCAGATATGAGGAAGTGGAGAAAAGAAGCCGTTTCAGAATAATTCTTTCAAAACATTTCATTACTATTGGAGTGAGAGCTACTGGCCTGTAATCATTTAAAGATTTGGGGGGGGGGGGGGGGTATTTTTCGGAACGGGACAAATTGTTGATTTTTTCCAGAGGCTGGGAACATGGCTCGTTTTCAGAGACAGAGTAAACAAATCACTAAAAACATGACACAGCTGTTCAGCACAAGATTTTAAAAGCAACCCACTAATACCATCCACACCCACAGCCTTTCTCACATGCAATGTTTTAAATACTGATTTCACATCTGTATAATTAACAATAAAATCTTCATTATCTGGATCATTATCACAGATATTTTTCCGCAGGTTAAAAAGAACAGATTCAAGCTCGTGTTTAAGATCTTCTTGTGTTCCTGCTTTGGTAGTCAGAACAGCCAGGCTGCCTGCATCAGAAACAGCCACCTGCTCCCCCCCCCCCCCCCCCCACCCCCTCTCCCCCTCCCTCTCCTCTCTCCTCTCTCTCCTCTCTCTCTCTCTCTCTCCCTCTCTCTCTCTCTCTCCTCTCCTCTCCTCTCTCTCTCTCTCTCTCTCTCTCTCTCCCCTTCACTCTGGCAACACTCTCTCTCTCTCTCTCTCTCTCTCTCTCTCTCTCTCTCTCTCTCTCTCTCTCTCTCTCTCTGTGGCAGCACTCTCTCTCTCTCTGTCTCTCTCTCTCTGTCTCTCTTCTCTCTCTCTGTCTCTCTCTCTCTCTGTCTCTCTCTCTCTCTCTCTCTCTCTCTCTCTCTCTCTCTCTCTCTCTCTCTCTTTCTCTCTGTGTCTCTGTCTGTCTGTCTGTCTGTCTGTCTGTCTGTCTGTCTGTCTTCTCTCTCTCTCTCTCTCTCTCTCTCTCTCTCTCTCTCTCTCTCTCTCTCTTCTCTCTCTCTCTCTCTGTCAAGCACTGGGATGGCTACAGGTGTCAGGAAGGAAGGAAGGAAAGAGAGATTGTGGCAAGTCACAGTGTGATGTCCACAGGGTACATTGAATAAACCATGCGTTAGCTTTTCTTCATCAATCCATCTGTCTAAGAACTAGAACAACTTGCTATTTACATTATTACTGTAACACATACCAATCCGATAGTCTCAATAAAAAAAATTTTAAAAAATAAAAATCAATTACAATAAACCCCAACAACAACAAAAAATACATTGCAGAACTCGTACACAGACACACACAAACTGAGACCCAGACAGACACAGTCATGACACATTCACTCACTCACTCACTCACACATGCACGCACACATGCACGCGCGCGTGCACACACACATATACACACACACACACACACACACACACACATACACACACACACACACACACACACACACACACACACACACTCACTCACTCACTCACACAGAGGAGTTTCCCTCTGGAGTTAACATCAGTACCAACTCCACTCCCCTCAAAAGTCTTTCGGATGAGTATAAACCAAGGTCTCGTGTAAGAACGCATATAGTACATCTTGCGCACAGGTCAAAACCCATACCACTTTTCAAAAGAGTATGCCATTGTGTACTGGTGGGAACGGATGACAAAATTGCACACACACAGGGACTGGATGTAAAGAAGTGCATGAGTGCTTTATCCATTGTCCTCGAAATAAAGAGAATAAAATAAAATAAATAAAGATTAACTCTCTCTCTCTCTCTCTCTCTCTCTCTCTCTCTCTCTCTCTCTCTCTCTCTCTCCAAATGGAAGTAGGTGTTTACATGATTTTTAGACAGTGTATGTATGCATGTATTTCTAGAGAAGGGAGCTGTTTCTCAAGAAGTGTGCTCTGTGTGTTGCCAGGTGTGGTGCAGCCCATGTGAAGACACAGGAGAGACAGGGACAGTGCAGCAACAGGACTGGAGGGAGGGAGGGAGCCCTGCCGCCCAGGAGAGAGACTGAGGAGAAACAGGCTGACAGCCAATGCAGGAGGGAGGGACAGGTGTGTCAGCAGTGTTAAGGCTGTCCAACACTCACTATGGCCTGTCTGTCTGTCTGTCAGCAGTACTTAGGCTGTCAAACACTCACTTTGGCCTGTCTGTCTGTCAAATCAATCAAATCAAATCAAATTTTTATTTCCAGGTGGTACATTGAGTAAGCAATAAAGTTGCTTTTTTTCATCAAGCCATCTATCTATCTAAAAAAAACAACAACCCACAAAAACAAAAAAAAACCACAACCAAACAAACAAATAAAAACAAACAAACAAAGAAACAAAACCAAAAGATACAAAAATCAAACAAAGAGACAAACAGATTAAAAAAATAATAATAATTAAATAAATTTTAAAAAATTAAGAAATACCCCCCCCACCCCCCACCCCCCCAAAAAAAAAACACTTAAAAAACAAAGAAGCTATAAAAAAAAAAAAAAAACAATTAAAAAAATATATATATATTAATAATAATAATACAAAAAATGAAACAGCAAACCAACAGCAAGTACAACCAAGAAAACCCTATTTAAAAAATATTTAGGTACAACATTGTTATAACTCATGAAAGCAACAACAACAAAAGGAATTAAAGAAAATGTAATGATAATAACAATAACAATAATAACAACAATAGTGAAAATGATAATGATAATACATTGTAAGATTCACTATTTCAATCAGGTTACACACACACACACACACACACCACACACACACACACACACACACACACACACACACACACACACACACACATGTGCTCGCATATACAAACACACACACACACACACACACACACACACACACACACACACACACACACACACACACACACACACACACATATATACACACACACACGCATGCAACTCACTCACGCATGCAGGCACGCACATGCACATACATATCAAACACACACACTAACACACACACTAACACACACACTAACACACACACACACACACACACACACACACACTCACTCACTCACTCACTCACTCACTCACTCACTCACTCACTCATATAAACGCTCGCGCATATGCACATGAGTTGTTTTTTTTGTTTGGGTTTTTTTGTGTTTTTTTGAGTTATGGGGGGGGGAAAAAATCATAAAAGTTAAGCAATTATATCAGGTTACAATATCATCCTTTCTACATTTATACTTTATAAAAAAAAAAAAAAATTTTAATCCCCCAAACAAGCAAACAAAATAAAAACAGGAACAAACATCATAAGAATTGATACACAATATATCAACAAAATAAATGATGTAAATCATGACATTTTCATAAGATGGGAGACGAAAAAAAAAAATACAAAAACAAAAAGACAAAAACAAAAAGACAAAAACAAAGTTCAAAACAAAACAACAACAAAAATCAAGCAAACAGATACACACACACATATACACACACGCACGCGCGCGCACACAGGTTCACACGCATGTCATCAATAAATTTCATTTTAAAGGAAATATGTGCCTGGATTTTATATTATTCACGTAACGGAACACAAGGTAATCATGATGGACATAGTTATTGAGCTTTCTTGAAAAGATTTTTAATGAAAAAGTTTACACAGAATCTATTACATTCGACACACACGTGATTATTAATTAGGACAAATATGGAAAGAGAGTGAGACGGGGGGGGACTTCACAGTAAATTTTCAGCCAGATAATGTTGCATACACTTTTCTTTATTTTCCTAGTTATACATATTATAAAGAAAAGAAAAAAAAAAGATCATATGGTAAAAGATGTTTGTTATATGAGAGAATAAGATGATAGTTTTTTTTATCTTTAAAATCAATTACAACTACACAATGATAAGATACACATAAAAACATTTGATACATGTAAAAACATTTGCACACACACACACACACACACACACACACACACACACACACACACACACACACACACATTCACACACACACACACACACACACACACACACACACACACACACACACACACACACACACACACACACACACACACTGACACAGAGGGAGGAAGAAAGAGAAGGGGGAGAAGGAGATGGGGATACATATATATATATATATATATATATATATATATATATATATGTACTCATATCTGTCTGCCTGTCTGTCAGCAGTACTCAGGCTGTCAACACTCACTAAGGCCTGTCCAACTACTACAGGGGATAGGCAGCCTGACCACAAAATTTGACTCCCAGAATGAAAGTATCTAGCTGAGAGTTGATGTCTTCCATTGCAAATGAATAAACCTCTGGCATCCCTATAATGATGATGATAATAATAATAATAATAATAATAATACATGGAATTTGTATAGCGCTATATCTTGTAAAAACAAATCAAGGCGCTTGCATTCGACCTACACAACACACAATCAACAACAATGATGAAGGAAAGGCCATGACACTATGATCATCAGAATTAAAATAGTAGAAAATAAAAAGAAATAAAAAAAGGCTAAGTGCAGGGAAAAGGACAGGTGTGGAAAAATGGCTGTTGTCCCCCAGACAGCAGGTTTGGACAGACCAAGGGAAGTAATCACTCACTGTAAGCCAAACCCACTGTCTCCAGGATGTTGGCCCAAGGTTTCTTTTCCCATTGAAGTGTGGAGATCTGTGACTGTGTGAAGTTTAACTAGTATCATGATAATGGAGAAAAAGTACTACCAACAGCAAATTGCATAAAACACGTGTCTTTCTTTTAAGTGAAAAGAAAATTGTGCGCAATATTTTTTTTAAATTAGCAAAAAAAAACAATGGCATAATGATTTACACACACACAACACACACACACACACACACACACACACACACACACACACACACACACACACAGGTGCTAATTTTAAGTGAAACTATGTAACAGAACACAAGAGGAATTTTATCCCCTGAGAGAGAGAGAGGGGGGGGGGAGAGAAAGGCACATAGTCTTGGACACATACTCTAATACCATGATCAGTCTGTATCATAATTATGAGGGACATAGTTATTCTGCTCACATGAAAAATAAGATCATTTGATAAAATGTTCACAAAGATCAGTTACATTCGACTCACATTGAGATGAAATAAATAAATAAATAAAAGATTTCTCAATGCCAATAAAAAAAAAACCTGACAGTCAAGTCAAATTCTTTTATTTTGAGGATGATGAAAAAGCACTCAAGTTTTTTTACATCCAGTCCCTGCCCTTATCAGGGATAACATCAAGAAAAAAAACTCCACCTAACTAACAACAATGACAAATCAAATATCAAAAACAAGAGATAATAAGAACAGTAACAAACAGAAGACAAAAAATGAGAGAAAGATAAATGATGAAATAACAAAAAAGCACACACATAGAGAACTGAAAAATGAAGTTAACAGTGAAATGATAATTATGATTAACAAAACAAAACAAAACAAAACATAAAAATGCAAATAAGTAAGTAGCAAACAAGAGAACATAATGAGTTGAGCAACTAAAAACATTATGAGTTGAGCAACTAAAAACATCATGAGTTGAGCAACTAAAAACATTATGAGTTGAGCAACTAAAAACATCATGAGTTGAGCAACTAAAAACATTATGAGTTGAGCAACTAAAAACATCATGAGTTGAGCAACTAAAAACATTATGAGTTGAGCAACTAAAAACACCATGAGTTGAGCAACTAAAAACATCATGAGTTGAGCAACTAAAAACATCATGAGTTGAGCAACTAAAAACATCATGAGTTGAGCAACTAAAAACATTATGAGTTGAGCAACTAAAAACATCATGAGTTGAGCAACTAAAAACATCATGAGTTGAGCAACTAAAAACATTATGAGTTGAGCAACTAAAAACATCATGAGTTGAGCAACTAAAAACATCATGGGTTGAGCAACTAAAAAATCATGAGTTGAGCAACTAAAAACATCATGAGTTGAGCAACTAAAAACATCATGAGTTGAGCAACTAAAAACATCATGAGTTGAGCAACTAAAAACATCATGAGTTGAGCAACTAAAAACATCATGAGTTGAGCAACTAAAAACATCATGAGTTGAGCAACTAAAAACATCATGAGTTGAGCAACTAAAACATCATGAGTTGAGCAACTAAAAACATCATGAGTTGAGCAACTAAAAACATCATGAGTTGAGCAACTAAAAACATCATGAGTTGAGCAACTGAAAACATCATGAGTTGAGCAACTAAAAACATCATGAGTTGAGCAACTAAAAATATCATCCCACCACCACCATCTGTCAACAAAATTAGTCATTTAAATCGTAATAGTTTGGTAAAAGGGAGGAAGAAACTTCACCAATATCCTCATTATGGGGAAAAGAGTACTACCAATATCAAATTACTTTTAAGATATATATTCCACATTTTAAAATTAAAAAAAAAATTAAACCCTGGTAGCGCTGAATTAACGGCAGTGGTACCCAGTGCTGCTGGCGGAATGAACTTTGGCCAGTGTTGTGTTGAGGCAGAGTGGGGTCAGGCAACCCTTCAGACATGGGGGACGGATAGCCTAGTGGTCAGAACATTGCGCTAGCTATATGACGACCCGGGCTCGAGTCCAGTCGAGGAAATTTTTATCCTGGAGTTAACATCAGTTCTGACTCCACTCTCCCCAAAAGTCCTTCGGATGAGACTTTAAACCGAGGTCCCGTGTGCGAACGCACACAGAACATCTTGCGCACACGTTAAATCCTGTTCCGCTTTCCGTAAGAGTAGGCCATTGTGTGCCGGTTGGAACAGATGACAATATTTACAAAACTGCATACACATGGGGACTGGATGAAAAAAAGCACATGCTTGCTTATTCTGTTATCCTGGATATAAAAGAATAAATAAAATAAATAGACATAATCTAGCACATTTTCAAATCGTTTAATGTGTATACATGATGTAAAAATCAAGACAGCATCATTTTAGAATGATAATAAACACGACATTACAAATTTTAACTTAGCAGCTAAAACAATCGTTGCTGATAAATGTTCCTGTGATTGCCAATAACAAATGCCAACTGTGCTCAATCCATAGCATAGTATCGAAAACAATAAACTAGAACAGGTTATCAAAAAAGCTAAGAACAAAATAATACAACTTCCATTTAATGAATATCCCACCTACTTCCTTTGAAACTGATTTGTACACATCAGCTTAGAACATTATCTAACTCCGCTAAAACATGAATATCACCAAACAGTGATAAATTAGAACATGCATAAATAAACAATGACAAATTCAAGTGATTCTGGAATGTAATTTATTGTGCACTTTGATTATTTCATCAAAGTAAGATCTTTTAGAAAGAGGGGGGAAGGGGGGGGATTTAGTAAGAGGATATATATATTATAGATAGATATAGATAGATATAGATAGATATAGATACATACATACATACATACATACATACATACATACATACATACATACATACATACATACATATATTGTGTGTGTGTGTGTGTTTCCAACAGGATGAAGAGAGAGTTATAGTTCAGTGTGACAGCAGAGTTGTGATTGTTCAGTGTTATGATAGTTCAGTGATTAATGTGTGTCTCTTATGATTCTGTGTGCAGGCGGTGTCCATGTTGAAAGAGACCCAGGCATTGGCAGCCACCGGCCACAAGAACGGATGTTCACATTGTGCCCCAACAACCCCACAGTGAAATGAACTGATGCAGTGCAGTGCGGTGTAGTTTGCAGCACAGTGTAGAGTTGTTTATACCCTTCCCCCTCCACCCCTACTGCTGAAATAAGAGCTCTTCATCAAAACCACAACCACACCCCCCCCTCCCCCCTACTGCTGAAATAAAAGCTCTTCATCAAAACCACAATTACACACACCCCCCCTTCTCCCTTCCGATGTAATGTGCGCGGACAACTTTGTTTTTTCCAGTTTCTGTACAGGGGTTCATGCACACACGTTTGACCTGTGTTATTGTGTTGACTTGTGTTGGTGTTCCTGGGTGAATGTGTGGGTGTGTCTGTGATTGTGTGTGTGTGTGTGTGTGTGTGTGTGTGTGTGTGTGTGTGTGTGTGTGCGCGCGCGTGCAAGAATCAGGAAGTCCTACATGTAGATTTTCCACATCAGAAAGAAAAAATGGCAATACCAATCCATCACAACCACCTGCATTCTACTGCTGTTCTTCAGCTGCCTGTATCCAGATGTCTGTATTTCAAAAGTGGAGAATTGGAAAAGGGGGTTTTTAGGTGTGTGTGTTTTTCTGTCCTCAATAGTCCTTTGGTGACATTTTATAACTGAGCATTTGCCCACCAGTAAGGGTTGTTTTTTAAAAATTATTTTAAAGAATTTTTAATTGCCCACCAGTAAGTTTGCCGCACTACGCTTCGCATTGCAACTTGCAGGACAATGTTGAAATATACCATTGCATGTTTTCTACATTTTGTCAACTGTTCATACTTGCACACAATGGTCTACTTTTCCAAAGGATGGAACCGGTTTTTATGTGGGAGTGAGATGTTCTGCGTATGTTTGCACATAGGACTTTGGTGTATAGTCTCATCCAAAAGACCTTTGGGGAGTGGAGTCAGCACTGAAGTTAACTCCAGAGGGAAAATCTCCAGGAACTGGCATCTGTCCCCTCTCAGTAGTGGCTGTAACCTGCAGTCACATCACACACAGTCTGTCTGTCTGTCTGTCTGTCTGTCTGTCTGTCTGTCTGTCTGTCTGCTCTCAGTAGTGGCTGTAACCTGCAGTCAGATCACACACTATTGTCTGTCTGTCTGTCTGCTCTCAGTGGTGGCTGTAACCTGCAGTCACATCACACACAGTCTGTCTGGGAGGGGGACGGATAGCCTAGTGGTCAGAACATTGGGCTGGCAATTTGACGATCCGGGTTCGAGTCCGGTCATCTAGATTTTTTTCTGGAGTTAACATCAGTGATGACTCCACTCTCCCCAAAAGTCCTTGGGATGAGACTTTAAACCAAGGCTCCGTGTGCGAACACACAGAGAACATCTTGTGCACACGTTAAATCCTGTTCCGCTTTTCGTAAGAGTAGGCCATCATGTGCCAGTGGGAACATGACATTTACAAAACTGCATACACACGGGGACTGGGTGTAAAAAAGCACAAGAGTGCTTATTCCATTATCCTCAATATAAAAGAATCAATTAAATCAATCAATCTGTCATCTGTCTCCTCTCAGTGGTGGCTGTAACCTGCAGTCGCATCACACACAGTCTGAACTCTCTTTCAGACAGCCCTAGGCTGCACTACACTGCACTGCCCAAGAGTGGTGGGGCAGTGTGTGTGAGGAATCTGCAGTTTTCTTATATTATTGCCCACCCCTGTAGCCATGGCAGATTAATCTGCAGGAAATTTGGGCTGTTCCTCCTGGGAACAAGAGTGTACACAGGGACTGGGTGTAGAAAACATACTATAGGCCTCAAAAATGAGATCTGAATACAGATATTCATAATACAGACATCTGAATACAGGCTTCTGAAATACAGCCACTTGAATACAGGCTTCTAAAATAGACATCCAAAATATATATGTGACGCTCCACCATTTATCCACCACAAAATAAGTTGCTTCGCACATAACCCACTTTCCTGCAAGAAGCCATTAAAGGCAGGTGGGGTCAAGATGGCAGTTTTCAGATTCTATTTGATAATAAAACTATAGCCATTACTCTACCTTGTAATGACATATCAAGTCATAATTCTGTATCCTTTTCCCATTAAATGTGTTTTTAAAATGCCCAAGCCCTCATTCTGACTATTTATTATGATGCTAAACTTGTTCATTTCTGGTTTTGTCATACCTGCAGTCTATCATTTCAACTTGTAATAACTTTTCATAGAATTGTCCAATTTTCAATTTATTTTTCTATTGTGCAGTCATTTCATTGCAAAATGATAAAATGTCAATAACTGAAAATTGATCATTAGTGCAATGCGACTCCGTCTGTGGTGGAGTTAAAAAAAAAGTTAAAGTCTGTCCCGAGCCATAAGGCTCATCAGGCCGGTGCTTATCCGGGTTTCTGTGGCGTTAAGCGACTGAGAGTCATAGACTCCCCCCTGGATAGGACGCCAGTCTATCGCAGGATTAACCCCCAACACAAGGTTGGTACCCCTTTTACACCTGGGTGGGGTGAGAAAATAGCCGTAAAGTGCCTTTTCCAAGGGCACAACGCCATAGCGGAATAGCTGGGATCGAACCCGCAACCTTTAGATTACGAGTACAACACCCTAACCACTAGGCCACAGCGGCGGCTCTGTGGTGGAGTGTCGCATATAAAATAATACTTAAATTTTTTAAATTTTTTTTTAAAAAATAAAGTAATAACATAAAATAGGTGTACAAATAAATACAGGCTTCTAAAATACAGCCATCCAAAATAAATGAAAAACAAGTATGAACATACAGTAGGGTGTACAAATATAAAACAAACTTGGCCAATTGTTTAAAATACATGTAACTGCAGAAATTGAAAAAGCAGGTATTACTACATGCATGTCAGTTATGACATAAAATATCAGAAATACACTATCTACTGCAGGTATCAACAAAGGATAAGGCTATAAAATAAAATAAAAATTAAACATCTAAACAACAGTAAATTGGCATACAGACATCTCATACGGACTTGTTTGAACAACCACCAAGATGCTTAATTGAGGTCCTCCCAGTAAACATTACATATATTTTGCACAGTATTGACATTTTAAAGCCACAACATCGAATGGAGAACCCGCAATTTCTCCATTAAGAGGCAAGTTCACCTGCCGAACAAAATGAGGGGTTCAGGGTTCTATTCCCGGCCTTGCTCTTCCCGATTTAATGAGAAAATCGAAGTTCTTTCAATGGATTACAATCGAGGCCTTGTGTGCAAATGCATACAGAACATCGTGCTCACAAACCACCCACTCCACCATCAGGCCGGTGCTTATCCCGGTTTCTGTGGCGTTAAGCGACTGAGAGTCATAGACTCCCCCCTGGATAGGACGCCAGTCTATCGCAGGGTTAACCCCCAACACAAGGTTGGTACCCCTTATACACCTGGGTGGGGTGAGAAAAATGGCCGTAAAGTGCCTTTTCCAAGGGCACAACGCCATAGCCGAAAGCTGGGATCGAACCCGCAACCTTTAGATTTCGAGTCCAACGCCGCGGCGGTTCCACCTAAAAGAAGAGGTCATTTTTTAGTCGGTAGGAACAGATGATTACTTATTACTACATTATTACTTGGAGCTCTAGCTGAGGACTAAGCAAATGAAGAACCGTGATCTATACTGCATGAGCAGGACACTGGAAATCAGGCGGCAGATTTATGGACATAAGAAATACATGTGTATCGGTGGTCTAGGTGATAACGCGCGTCCCCTAGAAAGCAAAATGTTCATGTCGGAGTGTGCAGTCGTTTGGACCCAAAACGATTTACCCATCCATTAGTCCCTGTGTGGTGGTCTCGGCGCTAGTCTTTCGGATGAGACGATAAACTGAGGTCCCGTGTGTTGCACATCATTATATAGCGCACGTAAAAGAAACCCACGGCAACAAGGGGGTTGACCCTGGCAAAATTCTATAGAAAAAACCCACTCTGATAAAGAAACAAAATAGCCTACAGTCGCATGCAGGAAAAAGAACTAAAAATGGGTGGCGCTGCACATGTGGCGATGCGCTCTCCCCAAGGAGAGCAGCCCGAATTTCACGCAGAAAAATCGGCTGTGACATAAAGTGGTACAAAATACAACTATATACGATCTGCATTTTTTAAGTTGGTAGGAACAGATAATAAACCCGTGTGCAAATGCGCGCAAAACATCTTGTGAACATGTTAAATACTATCATGCTATTTGTAAGAGAAGGCCATCATGTGCTGATTGGAACAGATAAGATTTACAAAACTGCATTCACACGGGAACTAGATGAAAAAAGCACATGAGTGCTTATTACATTATCGTGGATATGAAAGAAAAATAATAATAGTAAAAAAGAAAATAGCCTACTGTAAAGTACAAACCCCTAAAATGCAGCTAAGATCTAGACATCTCAGACAGCTGAAATGCAGACATTGGAAACGTCTATGTGACACAAGATGCCTGAATACAGACGTTTAAAATGCCTATAGGATTTGGACATTAAATACCCTGCAAACATGTTAAATATTCCATATGCACTCATAAATTTAGATGTAAAAATGTATCCGAAATACATCTAAAACGGATAGATTTTAGATGTCCAG
>CM060335.1:554275-556775 GCA_030674155.1 Stramonita haemastoma
TCCTTTCAATTAAACAACTTGTTCTTAGCGACTGACTATAGCACTTTCGCTCATATCAGACGGATAAGGCCTGCTTCTCTCAACAGAAAATAGTGTCTGGTGGAACATCACAAAAAGGATCTTTAGGGAGTCTGCAGTAAAATGCTTGTGCCTAATAATCCTGGACATCTCGACACTCCCAGAAGCAGATGCTTGAGGGTTACCCAATCATTAGTACACAAACATTCAAGAAAAATGGTTTGGAATACTGAACACGCGACTGTATTTAAGGATGCTCTTTGTTCAAACAAAGTTCAAAAAAAAAATTAATACTGCTATGGGTTTGATTGATTTTAATATTAAGCTGCATTAAGATGTTTAATAAATGTATAAAAAGCGAGCGCAGAATTATGACGAAGTGTGTCGGTAAATAACCGTAAACAATCAGGTAGCTGGTTTGACATGAATGTTTTATCAACAGAAGACCTGTGCGAAGGTTACTTTGGATGCGCAAGTTCTAATGAATCTACAAAAGTTAGACGGAAATATAAATAATATCTGTTGAGAAAGAAAAGAGAAACAGTTTATAACTCTGTGGTTAGATAGACTTGTAAATTCCATACATGAACAAAAAGAATTTTGGATACTATCCACAGGGCTTCTATTAAAAAGAAATAGCCTAAAAATAGCATTGGTCTTGACACCTGGTTTTCAACATTTTAAGTCATTGCTGGAAAAAGAAGATAAGTAACGATAAGTAATTGAGGATACATATGCTGAAAGTAACAAACTTTTTAATCAACCAATATCTAAAGAAGATCAGAAGTACTGTACGCAATAAGAAAACTGAAAGACCGCAAGGCTTCTGGGCCTTGTGGTATTGTCAGTGAAGTCTATAAAATAAAATAAAAAAACGACCAGGTTTTTGCGTTTTTCACAAAGCTTTTTAATGTTTTGTTTGACAACGGCTTATTCCAGAAGCATGGACAGAATCAATTGTTACCTCATTATAAAAAGGGAAATAACAATAATCCTTAGAATTATAGAGGCATTTCTCTCAGCAATATAAGTAGTAAACTGTTCAGCACAATAATTAATCATAGAATACAAGAATGGGTAAATGAAAATATTACAGGCGACATTTAAGCTGGATTTAAAAAAGGGTACTCAACGATAGATCAGATGTTTACATTGTTAGCCGTAGTGCAGAAACAATTTTCCTATAAATAAAAATTATATGTAGCTTTCATTGATTTCCAGAAAACCTTTGACTCGATAAATAGACGCTTACTTTGGCCTATTTTATCTAAGAATGGTATAAGTGGTAAAGTATATTCATGTATTAAAGCCATGTATGAACATGTCAAATGTAGAGTTAGGTGTCGTGTGGTGCTTCTTTGACAGATATGTTATTAATTGCATGACAGAGTGAAACAGGGAGACGTATGCAGTCCAGTATTATTTTCTCTTTTTATCAATGAGCTGGCATTAGAAGATATAGATAAAAGAAGACATGGTGCTACTATTCCTTGTGATGTATTTGGACTGTTTATTCTTTACTTGCAGATGACATTATTTTGTTGTCAGAGACTGTTATAGGCCTGCAAGCTCAGTTGAAATATTTACAGGTGCTGCAGCTTGGCTACAGTTAAAGGTTAACATGAAAAAAAAAGCAACATTAATTGTATTTAGGAAGGGTGGGGTTTTGAGTGCCAGGGAGAGGTGGGTTTATGATAATAATGTAATGCCTGTTGTTAATGCGTATAAGTATTTGGGAGTATTTTTTATCACTTGCCTTAGTTTTGTTTCAGCTTGTAAGGATCTGGCTAGCAGAGCAAAAAATATTTATTTGTGTAATGAAAAGACTGTTCACTCTTAACAACTCATCCATAAAACTGTTTTGGAAGATGTTTGACTTAAATACAGCCTGTTGTACAGTAATGGTTCCGAGTTGGGGGGGTTGAATAAAACTGCAGTTCTCTGTGAATCTGTGCATTTATTTGCTCTGAAAAAGTTCTTGGAGGGTGACATGCACACATCCAATGACCTTGTATATGGTGAAACCAATAGATTTCCAATGTACATTAACTCTGCTGTTCAATGTATTGTTATTGGCTCAAAATTGTGGAAATGGGACAATCAAATTACTTTTCAAAGCATATAAGATGTTGTTTTGATTTAGATAGTAAGAGTAAGAAAAATTGGTATCTGATGTACGTATTTGCTTGCATGAAAATGGCTTTGGTGATGTGTGGATGAATCAAGGTTTGGGAAGTGTAAAGGCATTTATGAGAGTTTTTCGTCAACGGTTAGTTGACTGCAGATGGCAAAACTGGAGGGAACATGTTCAAAATAGCAATAGGTCTGAATTTTATATATTATTTTGTAGTTCACATCAGATGAATGCATATTTGATTTCAGATATGGACAGGCATTTAAAAATCGTGACCACAAGATTTAGGTTGGGTATCTCAGGTCTAGCCACACATCACTTTCGACATAGAAATTGTAATGAGAATGA
>CM060335.1:564275-574275 GCA_030674155.1 Stramonita haemastoma
CATGACGAGGTAAATGAGGGAAAGAGGGGGGAGGGTATGTGCAGAGAGAATGGTACAGTATGCTGTATATAAATTATAATATGTAGATACAGAAGGCACAACCAATGCCCTGGTGTCATATGGCGTGGTGGTGTACTTGGGTATGGTTTGGTGATGTGGTGAGTAGTAATGTGGTGTGGTGAAGTGTGCTAAGTGATGTGATGTGTGTGATGTGGTGGTGTGATGTGTGCGATGTGGTGGTGTGATGTAGAGTGGTGTGTGATGGTGGTGAGGTGTGGTGAAGTGCGATGTAGTATGTAATGGTGATCAACATTGGTGGCCTCGTGATGGTGTGTGATCCATCATGTGGTGTGGTGAAGAGTTCTCTGTGTAAAATTGAAGTTCTCTTCAGGGAAAAGCATTCCACCTCAGTGAAGGGACAACATGTCTAAAGTCTTCTCCTTCTTCTTCAGCCTGACTGCTATCAGTGTATTCCTTTTCTAAAACATTTTTTTTATCGTTGTATTCCTCACTTTTCTGACAATGTTTTGTCTTCTTCAGCCTGACTGCTATCAGTGTCTTCCTGTCTTTTCTGACAATGTTTTGTCTTCTTCAGTCTGACTGCTATCAGCATATTCCTTACTTTTCTAACAATGTTTTGTCTTCTTCAGCCTGACTGCTATCAGCTGATCAGCAGGTTTTCCTACACAATCTACCTTTAGAAAACTCTGGTTGCCGTGCATTCTTTTACACGAGTTAAAAGAGAGGGGAAAATTCCAGATAATCGTCTACATGAGTTAAGTAAGAGTACAGGAAAATTCCAGATTATCTTCTACATGAGTTAAGTATGAGTAGGGAAAAACCCAGATTATGTTACTCAGATCGGTGGATCGGTGGTCTAGGTGGTAACGCGCCTTGCCTAGAAAGCAAAAAGTCCGGGTCGGAGTGTGCGGTGGTTCGTACCCCGTTTGGGCCCAAAACTTTTCCCCCATCCATTAGACCCTGAGTGATGGTCTGGGCGCTAGTCTTTCGGATGAGACAATAAACCGAGATCCTGTGTGTTACACATCACTATTTAGTGCATACAAAAGAACCCACAGCAACAAGGGGGTTGACCCAGGCAAAATTCTGTAGAAAAAGCCACTCTGATAGGGAAACAAATAGTTGCATGCAGGAAAAAGAAAAAAATGGGTAGGCGCTGCACTTGTGGCGACGCGCTCTCCCCGGGGAGAGCAGCCCAAATTTCATGCAGAGAAATCTGCTGTGACAGAAAGTGGTACAAAATACAAATTTTACTAAAAAATACTCCTAGACCCCCACTGCCTCCCTTGACACAGTGTGGGGATAGCTGACGACAGACAGGTCTGCCACACTCACCTTGGGGCACACACTGACAGGACTTTTCCCACATCCCACACAACACACCCTGCAGGAGGAAGAACTGAACAGTGGACACAGCATCCTCCCAGCTTACCTTCACATCTAACTCTGCCAGTTTGAGGTCAGCAGCTGAACAGTTACCAATAATCAAACACACACACACACACACACACACACACACACACACACACACACACACACACACACACACACAGAGTACACATTCACAAACACACAGTACACACTCACATCCCCATCCCCCCCCCCCGCCCCCCCCCCCCCTAACACACACACACACACACTGACAACCCCTCCCCCCCACGCTCCCCCCCCCCACACACACACACACAAACACACACATACAGACATGCACAGATACAAACAGACACAGACAGACAAACACACAAACACACACAAACACACACAAACACAAACACACACACACACACACACACACACACACACACACACACACACACACATACACACACACACACACTTGAGAACAATGTCCAGTTTCAGTTTTCAGTTTTCCCCATCCAGGAGATGCCCATGTGCAGAACATTCCATACACTCCACACCTGGAAGTGATATTTTGTTTGGTTACAGGTAAATACTCCTCAGAGAAAGAACACAGGGGTGGGTATATCAGGGCAGAGAATTGTTGGCTGCAAACGCACAACTCTTGCTTTTCGAACTGCAGCGGTCTATCAAGGATGCAACACTGTAATCACAGATTTCTCGCTCTGACAGTACAAAACTCATATTTCTCAAAGCAAAATCATAAACATTGCTTTCATTACTTTACATAAAAAATGTGGCTGTCAGCATTTATCAAGAAAATAACGTTGACAATGAAGGAGGTGAGGTGCAGTTGATGTCACACTGATCACTGACCGGCAGTGCATGCTGGGCACATCATCTCTTTCTGTCACCTAGGTCAGCAGTGCTGGAATCATCTCTTTCTGTCACCTAGGTCAGCAGTGCTGGCATCATCTCTTTCTGTCACCTAGGTCAGCAGTGCTGGAATCATCTCTTTCTGTCACCTAGGTCAGCAGTGCTGACATCACCTCTTTCTGTCACCTAGGTCAGCAGTGCTGACATCACCTCTTTCTGTCACCTAGGTCAGCAGTGCTGACATCATCTCTTTCTGTCACCTAGGTCAGCAGTGCTGACATCATCTTTCTGTCACCTAGGTCAGCAGTGCTGACATGGCACACCATCTCTTTCTGTCACCTAGGTCAGCAGTGCTGGCATCATCTCTTTCTGTCACCTAGGTCAGCAGTGCTGGCATCATCTCTTTCTGTCACCTAGGTCAGCAGTGCTGACATCATCTCTTTCTGTCACCTAGGTCAGCAGTGCTGACATCATCTCTTTCTGTCACCTAGGTCAGCAGTGCTGGCATCATCTCTTTCTGTCACCTAGGTCAGCAGTGCTGGCATCATCTCTTTCTGTCACCTAGGTCAGCAGTGCTGGCATCATCTCTTTCTGTCACCTAGGTCAGCAGTGCTGATATGGCACATCATCTCTTTCTGTCACCTAGGTCAGCAGTGCTGGCATCATCTCTTTCTGTCACCTAGGTCAGCAGTGCTGACATCATCTCTTTCTGTCACCTAGGTCAGCAGTGCTGGCATCATCTCTGTCTGTCACCTAGGTCAGCCACGCCTCTCTTGTCTCCCGGACCCCATTCTTGGGATCAGATGCTGTGGATTTAACCACCTTAGCTGAACAGACTCTGAACTGGAGGCAGAAATTATTGAAGGTGATCAATTCCACGATTCAGCTGTAGACCGTCTTTCTTCACTGCATCCTGTTGTTTTATTGGGATGATACCCATGGTGTTAACTCCATACTAACCTGCCTCTCTAGAAATAGTCGGAACCTGACTGCATCATTTCAGAACCAACCAGACTGGTAAGCTATATCATAACAGAGAGAAAAAACTAACACTGAACTCAGTGAAAGAAGAGAAAACAATGTTCAGTGCCATCACCCATGAGCAGATCTGCTTTCCTTCCTACATTATCAAAGTTATACCCTGCTAACCAACTCTGTGACACCCTGCTATATTATTCAAGTTATACCCTGTTAACCAACTCTGTGACACCCTGCTATATAATTAAAGTTATACCCTGTTAACCAACTCTATGACATCCTGCTATATTATCAAAGTTATACCCTGCTAACCAACTCTGTAACATCCTGCTATATAATTAAAGTTATACCCTGTTAACTAACTCTGTGACACCACGCTATATTATTAAAGTTATACCCTGCTAACCAACTCTATGACATCCTGCTATCTGACCAATGACCACCCTGCTTAAAACCCCTGTTCTTTTTGTAGAAAAAAATGAACAAAATCACAACACAACAACAAACAGAGAAAAAGAAAGCCAAGGTAAAGCAGAGCCACACAGTACAAATGAACCCACACTAACAAATTGGAAACTAACTAGGATCCTACCCCTCTTCAGCTTCATTGAATCCAAAACAAATAAACAAAATAAAGTGCTCACTCTACGTGTTAATGAACACAAGTCCTTCAGATGAGACTATAAACCGAGGCCCCGTACGTGAACGCATGGAGAACACCTTGCGCATGTTAAATCCTGTTCCGCATTTCATAAGAGTAGGCCATTGTGTGCCGGTGGAACTGATGACATTTACAAAACTGCATACATACCGGGACTGGATGTAAAAAAGCACAAGAGTGCTTATCCCAATATCCTCGATATAAAAGAATAAAATAAAATAAAATAAAAATAAAATAAAACACAACCTCAAACAGACAGACAGATAATCTTCACTCTTCAAATGCCCAGCTTTCTAAATTCACTGTATCTACCACAATCACAACACAAAACAAAGAGAGAATGAATGAACCAATGAAGGAATGTAGGAAAGTTATTGCTAATAAGCTATGAAGCCCAGTTAGCAGGCCATGCAATCTAAAAGTACACCATAACACAATTTATTAATAATAAAATCATACATACATACATACATACATGCATTCATACATATATATATATATATATATAATATATATATATATATATATATATATATATATATATATATATGGTAACCATGTCAATGTCTTTTTTTTTTAAATCCAATTCCAGACAAGTGTCACTGAAGCATGTACCATCCTCTGGCCAGGTGAGGCTGTCATAGCCCCATGAACCAAACCATATACAGCAGACAGAAAGAGAGAGAGAGAGAGAGAGAGAGAGAGAGAGAGAGAGAGAGAGAGAGAGAGAGAGAGAGAGAGAGAGAGAGAGAGAGAGTGAGAGAGAGAGACGAGAGAGAGGAGATGAGAGAGAGAGAGAGAGAGAAGAAGACAGACAGAGACGAGAGAAGAAACAGAGATGGAAGACAGAAGACAGAGAAGAAAGAGAGAGAGAGAGAGAAGAGAGAGAGAAGAGAGAGAGAGAGAACAGACAGAGAGAGAGAGAGAGACGAGAGAAGAGAGAGAGAGACAAGAGAGAGAGAGAGAGACAACAGAGAGAAGAAGAGAGAAGAGGACAGAGAGAGAGAGAGGCAAGAGAGAGAGAGAGCGAGAAAGAGAGACCAGAGAGTGAGACAGAGACAGACAGAGACAGACAGAGAGACAGAAAAGAGACAGACAGAGAGACAGAGGACAGACAGACAAACAGAGAACAGACAAGACAGACACAGAGGGGGAGAGAGAGAGACAGAGAGATAGAGGGGGGGGGGGGGGAGGGAGAGGAGAGAGAGGGGGGGGGGGGGGGCCAGACAGACACAGAGTGAAAGAGAGACAGAGAGAGAGAGAGAGAGAGAGAGAGAGAGGACAGAGACAGAGAGACACAGAGAGAGGGGGGAGAGAGAAGGAGGGAGAGAGGAGAGAGAGGGAGAGAGAGAGAGAGAGAGAGAGGGAGAGAGAGAGAGGAGAGAGAGAGAGAGAGAGGAGGAGAGAGAAGAACAGACAGACAGACAGACAGACAGACAGACAGACAGACAGACAGCAGGCAGGCAGGCAGACAGACAGAGAGACAGAGACAGACAGACAGAGACAGACAGACAGAGAGAAACTGAGAAAACTGCAATTCATGTAGTTAAGTGGAGTCTTTACAACATCACCACCTCTACACTACTTTTCAGAGCACAGGTCTATGAATTAATATCTTCCACATATACAAGAACAAAATAAAATAAACCAAATGAAAATAGATAATCTAATCAGTAAACAATGCATCCCTACTAAAAAAGAAGTGTTAAAACCTGATGTTTTTAAAACAAACCAATAAATGTTAGAGTACATGGAATGTTTTAACCTATCACATTTAAACAAAGAATGCCTTCTATCAATTTGCTTATGTTTCAAAAATCAAGATGTTTCCCAACCTTTTGCCTGACAAGATAGATGCAACCAGCAGTACATGAGGACAAGCCTGCCCGAAATTTCTTGTGGCACCTGATACAAACTAATTCCTACTGTGTTCTCCTTATCATTAACTGCTAATTTCAGAGTCCTTCTACCTACCCCCCCCCCCCCCCATTTTATAAATTAAAAAAAAAACAAACTTTTATACAAAATGAAACATCTACATAATATGTTTTTATTTTTCTGAGTGTTTTCTAACATGTATCATCTTACTGTTTCTTTTGCTTTTTCTTTTAAATTTAAAGAATGCAGTGTGACCAAAATATACGGCCGACGCCGTACTGCGATTTTTGCTATGCTGTGTGCATTGTGAAAGCATTCAGTATGACCACAATATCCTATGATTTTGGCTGTGAATGTTTGCATTGAGAAAATTTTCAGTAAAACTCATGTCCTAATGGTCAAATCCAGTTAACTGTTAAAAACACTGAGACCAGCATCAGAGATGTTCAGACCTGGATGACTGTTGATAAGTGAAAACTCAATGATGATCAAACTGAAGCTCTTCTGATTCAGTCAAACATGGTACATGTCCACAAACTACAAATAACTTCTGTTCAGGCTGGAATTTTAAACATATCATTTGCATTTTTTTTATTTCCAATAACAGGTCTCTGGGGAAAAGGTGTCACATATTTTGCACTCCACCTATACAGAAATTTACTGTAACAGTTCATTCACAAATATCTGACAACAGAATCAGCCAAAATCCTTGCTTGTACTCTTGTTTTGTCAAACTGGACTACTGTCATATTTCTCTTCTTGGTAACTGTTCACAGTCTATATCCCATCTAACAGTGAAAAGTTTAAAGTTGTGCTGCCAGAGTTGTTCTCAGCGCAAAAAGACACTACACTTTCAGCCACTCAAAGACAGCTACATGATGGTTGAGCTCTTCCACGGGTTTTTCCCTGCCTAGAATAATGCAGCACTAACTTCTCACTGTCTGCATTCCCTCTAGAAATCTCCCCCCACCTCCTGACTCCCATCTTCTATCAGTTCCAAGAGTCACAACATCAACTTAAACTTCTCCGCCATATGGAATCTCTATCCAATTTGAAAAGGGCACTTAAAAATATAGATCTTTTTCATCAGCACAACTGACATTTTCAACCGCTTTTATCACTTCACTTTTCTTTTCTTTTCTCTCACCCTGTAACTTTGACAGCTCTTCTGTGAAACTATTTTTTTTATCAAAATTTTGTTTCTTTTAGTATCCATACAGTTCTAACAATATTTTTATAACTGTCATGATCATATGTTGATTTAAATGCTATAAGACATGTAAGCAATGCAATGTGATGTAATGAGATAACGCAATGTCAGTGGAATCTTGCATAATGCTCTCATGAATATAGAAATGTTGTATCTCTTATTTACAGATTCAAGCTAAATGCTCTTAGATCGAAATTTTCAAAAAAAGCAACATGTATCTGTGGCGAAAATATTACATTAAGTCACATTCTTTTAGAATGCAGAGATTTGAAAAACTTTTTACCTGTTTTCACATATGTTTGCTTAGAGCAAATTCTAAAAGACATTTCGCTGATGAAAGAAATTGTATTGTCATTAAGTCATAGTCCTATTATCAGGTTTTTATGATGTAATGGTCATTATTATTATTTTATTATTATTATTATTATTATTATTATTTAACTAGTTATATGAGTTGCAAAGTTAGGCTACGGCCATAGTAAACCCGGCCCGTCCCGTTGTTTCGACGGCCGTCTCTTTGACGGGAGAACGGATCCGTCAAAGCGGCCATAGTCAACCCGGCCGGTCTCTTTCTGACAATATGGTCACCCCGAGACTGCGAGTGACCAAAAATGAGGCTGCCGCGGTGACGCAAATCGACAGAAAATAGTTCGACATAAAAAGTGTTTTTACGTAAAATCTCCCCCCAAAACTTTTATCAAAACCATTGGAATGTAATCGGGAAAGGTTAATTTACTAGTTTGTGTAGTCAGAATTTTTGAAGCACCATAAATAAGTTTTTCTTGATTATTTTCCTTTCCGTCGACCCGGCAAACGGACGTGTTGCTCGAACGTCAAAACGACGGGTTAAAAAGAACGGGCCGGGCCGGGTCTACTATGGCCACGCTCAGCCGTTTTCAGTGACGCCACAGAGTAATTCAGCCGGGCAGCATTTTTCACCCGGCCGGTCGTTTTGACGGCGTCAAAACGACGGGTTTACTATGGCCGCGGCCTTAGTGTTTAAGATGTTATTTCTTTCTTTTATTATTCTTGTTCTATGGTTTTAATTTTTGGTTCATATAGTTGTTTAATGCAGAAATTTAGCTATGTGCCCATCCCCCCCCCCCCCCCCCCACCCCCCCATACACACACTCACTCACTCATATACACTTTCCCGTCTGATATCACTATTTAGTGGAAGGACGTTAAACTGAAGAACTAACTAACTTGCATAATGCTTTTACCTAGAAGTGGCCAGAAGCACTATTTCCATAGTTGGGCCCAAAGAAGTAATGACAGTACAACAGGGGAAAAACAACAAACATAATCACAAAAATGGCAACAAAACAAACAAACGAACAAACAGTCAAAACCACATTTAATTGCACAGGCAATCAGTAACTCACACGTTCACTTACTCAGGCTAACAGCATTTCATGCACTAAGGCAGGCACACCTATAAGCACATGTTATAGTTAAAGTCTGTCCCGAGCCTAAGGCTTATCAGGCCGGTGCTTATCCCGGTTTCTGTGGCTTTAAGCGACTGAGAGTCATAGACTCCCCCCTGGATAGGACGCCAGTCTATCGCAGAGTTAACCCCCAACGCAAGGTTGGTACCCCTTTTACACCTGGGTGGGGTGAGAAAATAGCCGTAAAGTGCCTTTTCCAAGGGCACAACGCCATAGCCGAAAGCTGGGATCGAACCCGCAACCTTTAGATTATGAATCCAATGCCCTAACCACTAGACTACAGTGGCGGCTATAAGCACATGTGCATGCAAACAAATCCACATGAATGCTACACACATACACACACAAACACACACACACACCATACATGATACACTTACATGAACATATACACATACCCAAGAGCAAGCTCGCTCTCCCTCTCTCTCTCTCTCTCTCTTGACTTTTCACTCTCTTACAGAAAGCCTTTAACTGAAGAAACACACACACACGCACGCGCGCGCACACACACACACACACACACAGAGTAAAAATCCTAGTAACTGGCAAAGGTATAGCTAGCTATGTATGAAGAAAGGAACAGGTCAGTTTGAAGGGTTCTTCTGAAGCTGAGACTGAAACAGAATGATAAAAGGGAGATCTAATTCTACATAAAATCATTCCAAAGAGACGGACTGTACGAGAGAAACTTGTACATGAGCCACAGGATATACAATGCTGAGCTGGAACGCAGAGTCTGGTTGTATCAGAGAAAGAGGAAAAACAGCACTCTGGTACATAGAGCTGAAGAAGGTCAGGCAAACAGGAGGGACAATCCAGAAAAAGACATTGGACAGTGATATGCAGTGTTCTCTTCTGTCAGTGAAGGGAATGAACCAGAGGACAGAATGATATGATCAAGTTGAGATACACTGAGTTAAAGATAAAGTCAGGACCATTGTTTGAACATTGTGAGTGACTCAATGATTTTAAGGTACACACAGAAGAAGAAAACTGCAACAAACATGCCTGGAAAGAACACAGGGACAGCCTAAGGCCTTTCTTTCTTTGGACAGAAAATGATGTATGGAACCAAATCAGGATGATTCTACACAGCCGATCTAACAATTACCCATGTTTTAAAAATTTTCTCTCAACGTCCACCTTCAAGATGATGGAAAGTTGTATGAGTCTTCTTGAAACTTTCCTCAACAAGCCTACAGCTAAATATCAGCCATGAAACATTGCTTAAATAGGCATCAAGTGACTCCTATAAGACATTGCTGCACTCTGAAAATATCTGGTTTATCAAACAGCCAGATTTGTGGCACAGATAAGATCTGTGGTCTGACTGACATAATATACATCAATGATCATTGCTGTGATGATTTGTGCACTGGTATGTGACTATGCTGCTCTGAGTGTGTGTGTGTGTGTGTGTGTGTGTGTGTGTGTGTGTGTGTGTGTGTGTGTGTGTGTGAGTTCAAATTCATTTAACATCTTTTCACAAGTTGTGATATTAGACAGGGGAAGGGACAAAGGGGAGGCGGGGGGGGGGGGGGGGGGGGGGGGGGGGGGGGGGGGGGGGGG
>CM060335.1:576775-581775 GCA_030674155.1 Stramonita haemastoma
AGAAAAAAAGAGGAAAACAAAAACAGAAGAAAACAACACAGGAAAAAAAAATAGAGCAAAGTAACGAGGAAAAAAATTGCAGAAAAAAAATCAACAGATGAAAAATAACAAGAAAAACACAGAGTTGTGCTTGCAAAGTCTGGGCCAGCTATGGGGGGACTTTTCACTCCTTGGGTGCTAAGCAGAAATTCTGTCAGTCCAAAAATCTACACCTTTTCAGCCACACTTCCACATCTTTCACACCAAGTGACCAACTAACTTCTCAATCTCCCTGTGTTTTCCCTCTCCTCTCCCACAGCCATTTCAGTTCTCTGTCACAAATCTGGTCCAGGGCTCCTTTTCCCAAACATCTCACTCTGTGCTGATCCTGTCAAACAAACAAAAACAAAATATTATTATTCTGGCTCTGACCTCTGCTGTGGTTCTGAACATGTCTGTTGTTGAGTGACTTCTTCATTAACTTCTTTAGCAGATTTTGGAGCACTGAGTTGATTTTTTTTTCAGGCAATGTGCTGTGAACTAGTTGGCCCTGGAATCAGACTGTTTCCTATCCAGATACAACACAAACCCCAAGAAGCAAACATGAGCAGTTATTTTTCCACATGTGTGCATGTATTTGTAAATGAAATTGAGTATAACATTTGTACAAAAGTTGCCCTGGAAAATGATAAAAAAATAACCCCACCCCCCAATGTGAATCCCCAGGCACTGCTGGCATTTAAGCCCATGACTTCAGGACTGCAGGTCTGACACTACCACTGAGCTCAAGGATATTTCTGATCAGATCAAAAATATAATTATATACTGGACAACACCTATCAAACTATGGATAACAAAATGACATTGGAGATGATGCCTTTTGTCAATGATTTACTTGAAAATGGCAATGATTATGACAGTTATCATGATGTACAAATCTACCTGGATGTCACACAGCAAGACAGGCATTTTAGAGGACAGAGAAAAGTGCAAGTTAGCTTGCTAAATTAGCCACGAGTACAAGTGTCCTCATGATAGTGACCCTGAGTCGATGGGGTTAAAGCAATAGAAAAAGTAACTCAAGACCTGGGGCAGTAGGAAATAGGGGGACGAGTCCTGTATGTGGTGTGTGTATGGTGAGAGGAATGGTTAACAGGAGTTGAAACCTGATAAGAATAGAATGTCACTGGATTTGATCCAACTCAAATCAATTAGGCATATTATCTAAAGTCACTATCGAAATTTTAAAGATCCAAATTGACCTCCATCGTTTTCCAATAAAACACTTATTTTCTAACCCACATGGTTTCCATAACTGAGGTTTTTTGTCAATCCCATAGACCCCTGATACAGATATGAGAAGAAGCATAAATGTCTGCAACCCCATGTCTTTTGTCCCAAACCTTGAAACGTTGTACAACTTTGAGATCCTGCTGCGATCTTGGAAGGGATGGGAACATTAAATCTAAACGTTACATTGGCTTGCGTTATCTAATCCGTTTTCTTCATCACAAAACGATTCTCTCATGCAAAGATCTAAATCCTTTTATTGCCAAGAAAAGCTGAAACACGTGTATCAAAGCCACAACGAAGTTGGAATAACAAGTCAGAACGTACCTTCAAAACCACAAAATTGCCGAGCACGCTCAACCTTTTACATAATGCCCCGTTTTGCACATCTAACCAGACAAGCTATGCAAAGTAAAATAGGTAGATGCATATTGTAAAGATCGATCAAATTAATTTCTTTTATCTTTCAACAATCACCGGAAATTGTCCTTCAGCCATTCAATGCTTGTACACGTGCTATTTTTGTGTGTCTTTTTACTAGTGGTGATCTGAAACAACCGTACAACGCAGGCACAGAGGAGGGGGGGGGGGGGTGTTAGTCTTTTTTGTTGTTGTTGCTGCTGCAGAGTTTGTTTGTTTCGACTTTTTGAGGGGTAAGGAGGAGGGAGCGTTAGTGAAACTTTTTCTTCAGGGAAATTATTAGGCACACACAATGACCCCTCTTTTGATTAGTGCTCCTTTCTCCCAGCCAAGGTTAAGCAGCATCAAGCCTGGTTGCCAGTTGGATGGGCGACAGTTTGTGGGCCTTGGTACAGTACAGTTCCCCCAGTTCACCCAGCTATAAATGGGTACTTGCCCTCTTTAGGGTCAGGAAACGTAAAGCAGCCAGGGAGAGGAGATGGGCGCTGCCCTCAACATGCTGGCCCCTAGAGAAGCTGAGGTATCTGACTCCTCGCTCCCCTACGACTACACAGGTTGTGGGACACCTTACCTTTACCTTTACTCAGCCCCAAATTAAGGAAAAGTCATCATGAAAAAAACCCTACCTCAACTAACAAATAAAAGATGGGGGGAGGGGGAATCCATCACCATTAAAAAAAAAAGGAAACCATAAAAACTGAGAATAATTGATAAGCACATTCAACACCTAGAAATATTACACCATTCAAACACAAGGCAAAGAAAATGGGCACACAGAAAACAGAAATAACTGGTGAAAAAGAAAGCCGGTAAGGAAGAGCTATTAAAATAGCAAATGGGGAGGGGGGGGGCGCAGGAGAATGAATAAATAAATGATACTTCAGTTAATGAAATGTCTGTAATACCTATGGTCATGGATGAACATTTCTTTGTCTTACAATGTTTCCTTGTATATAATATATATATTGTAACAATCAATACAAAATGAAAAATAAATAAAACATCAGGTACAAACAAAAACCCTTAAAACTAGTTTATATCAAAGTAATACACTGTGACATTATAGTGGACACACACACACACACACACACACACACACACACACACACACACACACAACTCCTTGCAGTGTGCACGCTGAACATCTTGTGCACACGTTAAATCCTGTTCCGCTTTTCGTAAGAGTAGGCCATTGTGCGCCAGTGGGAACAGATGACAAGATTTTCAAAACTGTATACACATGGGGACTGGATGTAAAAAAGCACATGAGTACTTATTCCATTATCATCGATATAAAAGAATAAATTAAAAAAAAATAAAAAATAAAAAAATAAAACACAGATTGAGAGAGAGAGGTGTAAATAAAAATATTGCTAGGCCTATTAGTCCGAGCAGGTCCCTTTTTGAAAGTCCCCCTACCCCTCCTTTCCTTTCCATCATTGCCTCTCAAGCTTTCCTTCACCACGCTCGCCAGGGAACATGTCTACATTCCCTCAAGTCAAATTACAGTATGAGCGAAGGTGAACTAGTGATCTACGACCTCAAACACTCGCCTGTTTGCGAAAGGGGAGAGGCGCCTGGGAGATAAGAGTGCTTATCCCATTATCCTCGCTATAAAAGAATGGAATAAAAAATAAAAAATATAAAAATAAAAATAATATAAATACAGGCAGCAAAAAAAGAGGCAAATAGAGGAGAGCTGAGGGAACATAGAGCTGAGGGAACATAGCCTAGCCTAGAGCTGACCCCCTCGCCAGCATTGACCCATATACAGGACAGGCTAGGCATTTGCTGGTAGAATCCCATCTTGGTAGGCTATTGACAATGACGAGAGAGAGAGAGAGAGAGAGAGATTCAACCAATTGAAAGGCTTGTACTGTAATGCATATTGGGCTTCCTCACTTCCTTCCTGTGTTGCGTATGGCGATGCCCATTGGAGGCCATTATTTACAAAACGTATTGTTTAGTTTCTGCTTGGTGTAGCCTACAGGTACGTCAATGTATCATTCTTTTCATCATGTCAACCTATCAGTCTTTTCCTCATGTCAATGTACTGATCAGTCTTTTCCTCATGTCAACCTATCATCGTGTCAATGTATCACTATCAGTCTTTTCATTACATCTTACCTCAGTTCATTCATTAGTCCTTTTATTAGGTTAAGTTACCAGTCTAATCACCAGGTGTTTGCGCCAGAACAGTGTGATTTTATCCTCTGCTTCATACATAAAAACACCCCTGCTGTCAGTATTAATGACAGCCACTTTTGGAAGTGATTGATTTCTGTGTTTGTCTTGAAACTGTCTCCTCAGAGATCTGTCTGTCAGTGAAGCAACAACATGTTTCACAACACCAGCATCCTCCCTACTGGTCTGCTGAGAGAGAGAGAGAGAGAGAGAGAGAGAGAGAGAGAGAGAGAGAGAGAAGAGAGAGAGAGAGAGAGAGCTGTTGTAAGCATAAATAAAGATTTTAGGCCAAGTCTTCTTATCAGTCTGTGTAAACATACAACATACATGTATCTTTCCATTAGCAGACAATGAAAATTATCAAACATGTGATAAAAAGAAAATCCATACACAAGATATCACAGAAAATAATGATGTAGACTATTAAATATCACACACACACACACACACACACACACACACACACACACACACACACACACACACACACACACACATACACACACACACTTACTTCCTTTTTGCTTTGAATCCATTTTCTGTTAGAGTTGTGTCTTCTTTTCTTTTGTATGCACCATGATTTTTGTTGGGAGGGGATATGGGGATGGGTATTGTGTAACTGTAAGTGCTTGAATGATATTTTTATTTGTTATTAGAAATTAAAACAAGAGACAAAGAACTTAAGCCTAACTGTCTGCATGGCTTAAATGACACTAGTAGAATATTCTGAATCTGAATGTGACTCGCATGTGCGCGCGCACACACACATACACACACACACGCACACACACACACACACACACACCATGACCACCACGACAACACAACACACACACATGTACAACACACAACACACACACACACACTTACACACACTTACACACACACACACACACACACTTACACACACACACACACACACACACACACACACACACACACACACATTTCAGTCTGTGCTGTTGTGTTCCTCCAGGTTATCATTTTACTTAGTGGTCTGAAGAATGATGTTTCTCATACTTAATTTTCCCCCTGTTTTTCTTTTTAATCTAATGCCTCCCCCCCCCCCCTTTTTTTTTTTTAACTAACCCAAATCCCTTTAGAATAGGAATTTATGTTTATGACAA
>CM060335.1:593393-595893 GCA_030674155.1 Stramonita haemastoma
TAAAGCAATATTTATAGAAACATGTCTGATAATATATCCATTTTTACATATGTTCTATTACAACGTTTTTTTCATTGGATTAATTCTGTTTTTGATGAGGAGTAAACATATGCTGACAGAGCTAAGCACATCTCTCAGCTGTTTCTGTCATTGGCAAGATCTGAGTGTTTGCCTCTTGTCTGCTATGTGGATCCCTATGCCAGCATGAATGTTGCGCATATCCAGAGGGTTTGTTTTCTTGATCAACAGCTGTGCTGCAGTAAATTTCAAATGACTCACCTGAGAAAACATGCACACATATACAAATACATACACGTATACATACATACATACATAACATACATACATACATACATACATACATACATACATACATACATACATACATACATACATACATACATACATACATACACTCATGCATGCACACACATACATACACTCACACACACTCACACACCCACACAAACACACACACACACTCTTACACACACACTCACACACACCCTCACACACACACATACACACACGCGCGCGCGCGCGCGCGCGCGCACGCGCACGCGCGAACGTACGCAGATCATCTTGAGAACACGTTAAATCCTGTTCCGCTTTTCGTAAGAGTAGGCCATCGTGTGCCGGTGGGAACAGATGACAAGATTTACAAAACTGCATACACACGGGGACTGGATGTAAAAAAGTACACGAGTGCTTATTCCATTATCCTCGATATAAAAGAATAAAAAAAACAAACAAAAAAAAAACCACACACACACTCTAACAAACACTCTTTATACAGTATTTTTCATGTTGTGTCACTTAAAACTCAACGTCGTATTTTCATCTTCATTGCTCCATCTCTTTGGACATGACAACCACAACCACTGGTGCAGAATAATGTATTCATGAGCGATATAAAATCATATTCTTGCATAATCTCACGTGTCAAATAGCAATATAACACCAGACCAGATTTGATCTTCCTGACAGAAGTTTATGGGGGATTTTTATATATTTAAAATATTTTTGTTTATATCACTTTATGTCATAGCAGATTTCTTTGCGTGAAATTCGGGTTGCTCTCTCCGGGGAGAGCGCGTCGGTACAAGTGCAGCGCCACCCATTCTTTCTATTTCCCCCCCTGTCTGCAACTGCCTTTGTTTCCCTATCAGAGTGGCTTTTTTCGACATAATTTTGCCAGGGACAACCCTCTTGCTGCCGTGGGTTCTTTTACGCGCGCTAAATAATGATGTGTAACACACAGGACATCGGTTTATCGACTCCTCAGAAAGACTAAACACCCAGACCACAACTCATGATCTAATAGATGGGAGAAAAAGTTTGGGGACCAAACGGGATTCGAGCCACCGCACACTCACTCCAACTTGGAATTTTAGCTTTCTAGGCAGGCGCGCTACCTCTAGACCACCGATCCACAGGTTGAGAGGAATGGCAAAGATGAAAGTGTGTGTGTGTGTGTGTGTGTGTGGTGTGTGTGTGTGTGTGTGTGTGTGTGTGTGTGTGTGTGTGTGTGTGTCTGTCTGTCTGTCTGTCTGTGTCTGTGTCTGTGTGTACGTGTATGTATGTGTGTGTGTGTTGTGTGCGCGCGTGCGTGTATGTAAGTATGTGTGTGTGTGTTGTTCTGTATGTATGTGTGTGTGTGTGGCGTGTGTGTGTGTGTGCGTGTGTGCGGGCGCGCGTGCGTGCGTGCATGTGTGTGTGTTTTATGATTTCTTCCCTGTCCAACTATGTGAGCAGTGGAATCCCCAGTCTGGCTGTTTCATCCCCTGTCTGTAGCCTGCAGGCTGGCGAAGAAGAAGAAGGAGAGAGAGGGAAGGAGAAGGAGAAGAAGGAGAAGAGAAGAAGGAGAAAAGAAAAGAAGAAGAAGAAGAAGAAGAAGAAGAAAGAAGAAGGAGAGGAGAAGAGAAGAAGAAGGAAGTGAAGAAGAAGAAGAAGAAGAAGAAGGAGAAGGAGAGAGAAGAGAGAAAGAGAGAAGGAGAAGGAAGAAGAGAGAAGAGAAGAAGAAGAAGAAGAGAGAGAAGAAAGAAGAAGAAGAAGAAGAAGAAGAAGAAGGAGAAGAGAAGAAGAAGAAGAAGAAGAAGAAGAGAGAAGAAGAAGGAGAAGAAGAAGAGAAGAAGAGAAGAAAGAAGAAGAAGGAGAAGAAGAAGAAGAAGAAGAAGAAGAAGAAGAAGAAGAAGAAGAAGAAGAGAAAGAAGAAGAAGAAGAAAAGAAGGAGGAGGAGAAAAAGGAGGAGAAGAAGAAGAAGAAGAAGAAGAAGAAGATTTTATTATTTAGTGAGGAAAAGTCGGCGTCTTTCTGCCAGACTTTCGTGCCAAACATTTTGAAACAGACGTCTCTCTGTCTCTCTCTGTCTGTCTATGTGTGTGTGTGCGTGCGTGAGTTCGCGCGCGCGTACGTGTGTGTGTACGTGTGTGTGTGTGTCGTGTGTGTCTGTATGTGTGTGAAGACAACCGCTTCATGCTCTCAGACACGGGTAGGTAGA
>CM060335.1:598393-600893 GCA_030674155.1 Stramonita haemastoma
CCCCCCCTCTCTCTCTCTCTCTCTCTCTCTCTCTCTCTCTCTCTCTCTCTCTCTCTCTCTCTCTCTCTCTCTCTCCTCTCTTCCTCTCTTTCTGTGTGTGTGTGTTGACTATGTATATTATGATGTAGACTTCTTTCATCGTTGAATATCCATGTTATGGCTGATGTAATAATTATTCTTGTTTTAAAAAAAAAATGAGGCACTTTAATTTTCAGCATTATGTCGGTAGTGGTATGTATAAGACTTCTTGTCAAAAGATGGAGTCGAATTCAATGACCAACCTTCCACAGACGCTGAAAGTCAAGGGAGTTATGTTAAGACAAAAAACCAACCCAAAATTAATCCTACATACAGTTACAGCAGTGAAAGATTTTGGTAAAAAAAAAATCACGAGAGGCTTCAATCCATTCCAATGATGTTGCTTATAGCCCCGCCGACTACACAGGCCATATCGGGGCTGTCACCTCGTCACAGTTTAAAACTTATATTAAAACTGTGCAACTATATACAGGTTAAAACGGGGTATAAAACCAACTTCTCTGTCCTTGCTTGTATCGACGCCCTGGTCAACCATAGGGGTCAGTCCAGGACGGCCACCGTGTTGTGGGAAAACCCACATCGATCACACATAAAATGGGACAAGACCAAAACCAGATTCCTTAAAACAGGAGGCCGATTCATGTTATTTACATCAACACCATTTTGTTTTCGCACCTCCTCCGGAGCTTCAAGGGTCACCAATGGTGAGATTTTGCGAATGCAGCAGTTTTCAGCCGCCATCAAGGTCGCTGGATTCGGCCTTCGGGGATAAGCCCTGTATTGAAATGACTTATTCTTCTCTGAAGTATTATGCTGTCCACACCTCCCTAGAGTTTCTTCTTTCAGGTTAAATTACATTTTCCTTTTATCACCTCCCCTTTTTTCCTAGCACGAAAAACTATCATTTTTTTTTCTTTATTAGCATACTTAAAAATAATTCAGTTTCTTTGCATGAATGAAACTAGATTTTGACCGTGCCTATTGATGTGTCTGGAACTAAACAATAAAATGATTAAAAGAAACTCGAATATGACTACAAATTTATCCTACAGTGAACTCTTTTAGAACTGTTTTCTTAAAAATAAATGCTTATAGAGAGTTAAATAATAATTTGAAAATACCGTTTTGATGACAAAAAAATTGTGATGAGGTATAAGGGGATATACAATACTACCCTGTCTTTGTTAGATATGCCAAGTAAAAATAATCAAATACTATTTTCAATCTATCAAAGAAAATATTTAAAACAACCAGCATTCATCTTTTCTGCTAACACACCGTACAATCAAAGTAGTGCTTTGTTATCTTATAAAAAAAATACATATGTATTTGGTTCACTGTAAAATGCACTTTGTGTGCTCTAGTATTTATTTGTTTTCCTCATATCCTCGTAACATGAAATGACATCGTATTTTGTTCTCTCTCTCTCTCTCTCTCTCTCTCTCTCTCTCTCTCTCTCTCTCTCTCTCTCTCTCTCTCTCTCTCTCTCTCTCTCTCTCTCTCTGTGTCTCTCTCTCTCTCTGTCTCTCTCTCGTATTACTCTCTCTCTCTCTCTCTCTGCGTGCGTGCGTGTTTGCGTACGTGCGTGCGTGTGTGTGTTGTGTGAGTGTGCGTGCGAGTGTGTTATTTGTGTGTGTATGTGTGTGTGTATGTGTATGCGTGCATGTATATATTGTGTGTGTATGAGCCCAGCCAGCCAATTAGCACTAAACTAAGATCCTCCCAGTCCACCCAAATGACTACACCCCCACCCTTTTCAAACAAACCATTTAGCTCTCCAAGTCAGTTCACCATCCGCGCAATGTTAGCAATATCTCAAGTGACAGCCGCTCCATCTTTTAAAAAGACTTTGCAATTCATGAACAGGAAAGCGGGGAGAGAAAAAAAAAAAGCCCACTTCAATTGAAGGACACTAGCCAAGAAGGGAGCAAATCCCTCCAATGGCTGGACACTGCCCAATCCTCAAGGGAATGGCTGTGGCAGTGGCAAGTTTTAATTCAGTTTCAGGCCGGAAAAGATTGATTCTTCACATTCCATTAGGCCCCCGTGTCCATCACCTGGATAGAGACTTGTGTGTGTTTTTTCCTTCTATGCTGTGTCCCACTCTTTATGAGTCAACGTCACCTGAAGCCGGTGTTAAGTGGCTGTTCTGAAGCCAGTGTTAAGTGGCTGTTTTGATGCCAGTGTAAAGTAACTGTCCTAAAGCTAGTGTAAAGTAGTTGTTCTGAAGCCAGTGTGAAGTGACTGTTCTGAAGCCAGTGTGAAGTGACTGTTCTGAAGCCAGTGTGAAGTGACTGTTAACGTCATCTGAAGCCAGTGTAAAGGAACCGTTAACGTCACCTGAAGCCAGTGTAAAGTACCTGTTAACGTCACCTGAAGCCAGTGTAAAGGAACTGATCTGAGGCCAGTGTAAAGTAACTGTTAACGTCACCTGAAGCCAGTGTAAAGTACCTGTTAACGT
>CM060335.1:606729-624229 GCA_030674155.1 Stramonita haemastoma
TGTTATGTATGTAGCCAATGCTTACAGGCGTGCACATACATGCATATGTACCCATAAAATAAGTATGTCTTATTTTTGGCTTGATTGATTTTTTGAATTGCTTGTAAATCCAATTCTACCAATTGTGTGGGGGGGAGGGGACGGGTGGGTGTGGATGGTGTGTATGGGTAGGGGGGGGAGCGTGTGTGTGTGCATGTGTGAGTGTGGGGCGGGTGGGTGTGGATTGTATGGGAGGGGGAGCGTGTGTGTGTGTGGTGTGTGTGCGTGTGCGTGCATGCATGTATATGTGCTGGTGCGAACGCGTGCGTATAATGTGTAAATAATGGTGATCATATGTCTTTTCTAGTCAATGGTTTTTAAGAACATTGTATCTAAACATTGGTGTGTGTGTATGCGTGTGTTTGCGTGTGTGCGAGCGGCGCGCGCAGAGTGTCAGTGTTTGTGACATTTTTATTTGAAGTTATATAATGTTTGAAAAAATATGAAATGTAGCTACTTCATGTGTTTGATTATGATTTGTATCAATATGCCTGTCAGTATTGTAATTGCCCTTCAGGGATGATTAAAGTGATTTTGACTTTGACTTTGACTACAGCTTATGATCATGTGCGTGCACGTATACAATTATAGGCATTGAGCAAAAGCTTAATTAGTATATCATGTTTCAAGTACTTTCTCTTGTTTTAAATGCTAGGTACAAAAACTTTGCTACCGCTTTTATCACGTTAGTGTCCTTATGTTGCATGATAAAGGCAAAGTGCTCCTCTAGGCTTCTGTTTTCTGTGTTCTTAGGGAGATCTGTTCCCTTAGGTTTGAATAGAAAGGGCAGATCAACAGAACATGTATCTCTGTTTCATCACCCGAATTACACTTTGGGCACTGGATATCTTTGGTCACATGCCCGTGTCTGTGGCACAATAAATCAGAAATACCCAGGCGAAAATGACAATAAACATCTCGGAGATATCTTTTTTTCAAAGTAGTTAAATATGCCTCTTTTGTTTGAACGGTTTTAAACTGTCGATAGACGCTAAATCTTTCATGGCTATTTATCTTTATTTGCCAGTTTGGGTGGGAGGTTTCGATCAGTCTTGCTTTCAGTGCAGTGATAAACTAATTCTGGTTTCCAACTCCTTGGTGTAAACAGACGTGATCAAAACCATGGGAAAACAGGAATGTTCTGACAGATGAACCCATGTAATTTTATCATCCTCATCCATCTTCATAAAATATAACTCTGTTACAAATAAAATGTAAAGATAGCAACATAAAGCAGGTTAAAACGCACAAATTTCTCGGTGTAGTCATTGATGAAAGCCTCCTATGGCAGGACCATGTTCATAATACTCAAAAGAAATATCATCCAGTGTATTCCAACTTTCACAAAGTAAGCATTTTCTAAATGAACATTCAAAAAAACTTTTCTATTTTTCTTTTATTCAGTCTCGTCTCGATTACTGTTCTGTTGTTTGGGGGAAGTGTGCTCCATCTAATCTGAAGCCTCTTGTCTCTCTTCAAAAATGAGCCATTATAGTAGTTAGTGATGATAAACCGGCTAATGCATCAAGTAATGCCTTATTTAAACACCTTAAGATATTGCCGCTTTGTTTGCGCCACCGTTTTAATGTTTTAGCACTCATGCACAAGATAATTTATGATGCTTGTCCTGAATATTTAAAAGCAATGTTCTCTTTCCAGCATCATCACGAGTCAGACAGAGCTCTTATTCCAAAGCCAAACTTAGATTTATTCAAAACAAGTTTTTCTTTTAATGGCAGTACTGAATTGAATGCCCTTCCACCGATGTTTCGTACAATACCAATGTACACTACATTTAAGACAGAAGTAAAACAGTTATTGTTTGATACGTGTGACTAACTACTCGCAGTAAACACAAACAATGAAATTCAATGCTATGATAATCGAAGACCCATAATTGTAGTATGCATTTCTGTGTGTGTGTGTGTGTGGTGTGTGGGGTGTGTGTGTGTGTGTGTGTGTGTGTGTGTGTGAGTGAGAGAAGAGAAAAAGAGAGAGGGGAGAGAGGGGGGTGAGGAGTGAGCTTCTGCGTGTGTATATTTATATTGGTGAGTAGAGTGAGTGAGTGTGTAAGTGTGTGTGTGTGTGTGGGGGGGGGGTTAGTGAATGTGGGTGCTTGTTTGGGTGCGTACGTGCTTGCGTTGGGGGGGGGAGGGACTGAGTATATGTACATGCTTGCGCCTGAGAGTAGATCAGGGCATACCAATCCCTGTTCTGTGAGTGCAAGGTTTTAATCTTGGCATATACATGTATACATGTGTGCTTAAAAGACTGACTGAATAAATGAATGAATGATGAATGAATGAAAGTGTGTGTGTGCGCATGCGCGTACGTAAGTGAATGTATATAACTTTGTGGATGTTTTGATAATGTTGCATTGAGCTTAATATCTTTTGTTTTAACTTCATAAAGTTTCTCTCAAGTTTGTTGAATTGTTCCATCTAGAGTTACTATTAATTTTGACGTTTATCTTATTTTATTATTATGTTCTTTTGTTTTTGATTAGCCTTGGTTTGTTGTCTTTTGGGGCAGAATTGTAAAAAGGCCTTTACTGTGCCTAATTCTTTACCCATTAAAGATTCAACCAATCAATCAATCACTGACATATTATAGGATTTACGAGTTTATCTGTCCTCTGACATTTCCAACAACCTCAGCCAATATTTGACTGTTTTAACTGCGGTAATAACAAAAAGTGGAGAACGTCCTGTTTCTCCATACACCATTCTGTTTGGAGTTTTATTCGCCACATTTAGGAATTTCTTGAGGGCATAAGTGTGCACTTTTTCTACTTCATTCTCTTCGTATAACCCCCATATTTCAGCCCCATATGTAAGGCATGGTATAATCTGTGTATCTAATATCTTCACAAAAACTCCATACGGGATGTGTCCAAGCTTCCATAAAGATCTAAACACACAGTTCACTGTAGGCATTGACAACTTCGCTATCTCTATTTTCATATTTCCAACACTCACATTGTGCTAAGTAGCCACCTTTTCTGAAAACGAGCACTTTAGTTTTTGATAAATTCACTTTCATTCTGTAACATTTAGCAAAATCAGACAAAATGTTAATTTGGTTCTGCAGACCTACTGGCGTGTCTGACAGCAAAACCACATCGTCTGCGAAAAGCAGAAGAAATATCTGCACTTCGTCAGGTGTCAGCTGTATGCCATGGCGTCCTTTTTCACGCATATCTTTTGCAAGTTCGTTAATGAAAAATGAAAACGATAAAGGGCTGCACAAACATCCTTGCTTCAACTGTTTTTACAGTCAAAAAAGTCTGTACTCCCCATTCGGGGGCCTTACACACGATTTAACTTCCTTGTGCATTCCTTTTAAGCAGTTAACATTTTAGTACTGACTCCTTGTCTCAGTAGCACATTCCATAACTGACTACAGTTGACTGTGTCGTATGCTTTCTGAAAATCGACAAAACAGGCATATAATTTACCTCTGGCTAAAACACGTTGTACCACAGAATACAGAACAAAGATCTGATCTATGGTTGAGTGACCTGCTCGATATCCAGCTTGCTCTTCTAATAAGATGCTGTTTTCTGCTGCCCATTTAGTCAGCCGTTTATTCAGGATGTAAGGAAAACATTTACATAAATTGCTAATCAGAGAGATGCCGCGGTAGTTATCTGGATCATCTTGCTTACCTTTCTTATGTAATGGTACAATGACAGATTTCAGCTAGTCTTTAGGATAAGTTCCAGTGTTCAAAATATGGTTAAAGAGTTTTACTATAAGTGGTCTGAATACCTCTATGCAGTTTTTTAACATTTCATTTCAAATCCCATCAGTACCTGGTGCTTTTTTTTCCTTTTTAAATGCCGGATGGCTTCATCAACTTCACCCACACTGATAGGAAGATTTAAAGTTTCATCCGTTCTTATCTGGGAATCAAGCATATTTTCATTAACTGTACATTCAGTGGTGTTAGTCGTAAATATGTCCTTAAAATGCCTGTACCACTGATCTGGACTTATATCAGGCTGCGGCACGGGATGGCGTGACAATGCCCTCATTTCCGACCAAAATAAGTTTGGATTTGACAAACTGTTTAGAACTTTATTTAAACGATCTTGTCTACTTTGCTCTTTCTTAGATTTGGTGAGTGCCTTATATTTACTTCTGAGTTCAACATAAGCAGTTCGGTTGCTTTCAGAATTGCATTGTCAAAGTTCTCAAAGTCTTTCGGAGCTGCTTTCGTGCTTCTTTGCATTCAGCATCGAACCATTTTGGAGCAAAATATGCTCCTGGTCGAACAATAATTGTTTTTCTGAAAATTTCAGCCGCCTTTAGTAAACTGTTTTGAGAAAAGCTGTGATCTGTCTACATCAAGCTCATCTGCATGCAAATAATAATTAACTTTTTCATATTTCTGTACAAGCTATATTTTCTATGAATTCATGACATCGATCTGGAATCCATATGATTTTCTCAAGGGATGTCATTTCAGGTTTTGGCTGGTATCTTATTCTGCCTACCTCATCTTTCACTGTTATGAACATTTCTAGAGGAAAATGACTAGATTCACTTCTTTCTCCCACATTCACACTCGGAAACATGTTTAACAATGCATCACTTACAGAAAAATAATCAACAACACTACCCCCACTATGATTCAGAAATGTGAACTCCCCTCCCTTGCCATCCAGCAAACCGTTTGTGACTGACAATTCCAGTGAGTGGCAGAGCTCAAGAAACTTCATGCCAAAGTCATTTGTTTTTGTGTCCTGTGAAAAACGGCCACACACAAAGACAATATTTTCATCATCATCATCATCATCATCATCATCATCATCATTATCATCATCATCATTTCCAGTATAATCTGGCTTCTGTTTGCTGTACAAGCATTAAAGTCTCCACAGAGTATAATGTCACAACCCTTTTCTATGTCTAATGCATCCATCACAATGTTTTCAATAGCATCAAACGTATAGTTATTGTCAATATTAAAGTAATCATAGAAAGGACAGTCATATGGATTCACATATGCAACACATAGACATACATTCCTAGTAGTGTTCAATACAGATTTGTCAAGCATTAGCAGAACAACATTGTCATAGTCATGGTGTATTTCTTACACTTGGCTTGCATACTGTTTGTTTACAAGTATAGCTGTGCCACCAGAATGTCTGCCTTTCTTTGAAATGTTCTTTGCTGGGGCAAGAAAACAAAAAAAGTCTTTTAATAAAGTGATTGACAGCTCAATCTTCTCTGCAAAAGTTTCGGTAATACACACAAAATCAAAACTTGATAAATATGAAATAAAGTCAACATCATCTTTTTTGTTATTAAATCCTTCCATATTATAATTCACAAACCTTACTGCTCTTTGTGTGATGTAGTCACCTATGGGCTGGCCTGGGGAAAATTTGAGTTGTTAGGATTGTTTTCTTGTGATGTTGCTTCATGAAATTGACTGTTGTTGTCGTCGTCACTTTGATGTTCACTAACCGTGTCCTGTTGTTCGTTGTCAATAACGGTATCATCCATGTCCGAACTGTCTTGATCGTTCCGTGAATCCTTGTCGCTGTGGCCTGCTTCAGTTTCAGGAGTACTTGGTGGTCGAGGACGTTTGGCCGGCCTGTCCTTGGATTGCGGCGTGTTCTGGCTGTCAGGGCCTTTCTCCCCTCCGTGGCTGGACTTGCTGTTGCTGTGCTGGTCACGTGTCCCCAGGTCTGCAGGCTCCTTGTGGCGCTGTGGGCGGGGGCTGTACTGGAAACGTGACAAGGCCTCCGCCGTCGTCCTGGCAGGCTGGGTTTTGGTCTTTGCAGTGTCCCTGCCTCTGGTTGCTGATGGAGGCAGAGAGGACGATGGTGCCGCCGTTGCTGAGGTCACTGATGATGATGGAGTCGTCCTTTTGGGTGGGGAGAATGCATCCTCTTCTGGCTTCTTCTTTCCTGCCTGCTGCCGTGAAGCAGCTGACGCTTTTTGTGAGGGAGCCCCTTCTCTCAGCACCTGACTGTGCGTTCGGTCATCATAGCCCCTGTGCTGCCTGTTGTCTCTGCGATCCCCGCTGCTCGTGCTCCTGGTGGTGGTATTCCTTCCACCCCTGTTTCCACAACGTTCCCCTGTGTTTTGATTTGTGTCAGGGTGTCGAAGTCGGTAGTCATAAGAAGTTGCAGTATGTCTGTAACTCCTGCCATTTATGTTTCTGGCATCACTGCCGAACTTGGAAGCATCCTGGAACTCATGGATACTGGAGTTGTCACTGGGCCAAAAGTCTGCGTCAGCTCCCTCCCATTCACGTCTTCTTTCCGTGCTGCCTGTGTCCCAGTGCCTGTTTCTGTAGCCCCTGTCAGCCTGCTGTCCCCCTGGCTGTCTCCTGGATATCAGCTTGGACCCCCTGTAAAAACCAGTCATGCCTTGCTCTCTGAGCTGACTCCGTGTTTGTCTCTGCCGAACAGTCAGATCAGCTGATGTCGTTACTCCCTTCTGTCTCAGGTTGTCTCTGGCAGTTTTGTCCCCTACTACTGACAGCTTGTCTTGCCACAGTCTGAATTTGACAATCATGGGTCTGGGTTTTCTAGCACCCGATGTGTGTTGATCCTGATGCTGCGTTGCTCTGCCTAGTCTGTGTGCGCGGACTATGTCGTCCTCTGTCCACTTCCTGCCAGGAACACACTGCCGCAGTAAGGTCAACACCAAACGCTTGCACGACTGGAAATCTGATCGTGTCTCTGACATTCCTCTAAAAATCAGATTTTCCCTCCTGGAATAAATCTCGCAATGTTCAATTTTGTCCTCCAGTTTTTGCAGCTGAGAGTTCATCATGTCTCTGGTCACACAATTCTGTTCTATTTCAGTCATTCTTCTCTCAACATTATCGAAACGGAAACTCATTTCTCTCACATCTCTTGCAATGTCAGCTATCCCATTCTCAGTGTGTGACAGACGATGATCCAGGCGTTCAAACCACTTCTCCATCAGAGCATCAGTGTCGGGCCCTGGATTTCTTTCCACTCCCCCCTGCAGTAGCAGAGAGAGTACAGTGATGGCTGCACACATTCTCATCACATCCTGCAGTTTTCTCTCTTTGAAACGTCTTGCTGCATTTTTTGCGTTTTTATGCAGAATGTGCATCAAAATTGTTACATAATTCCCTACTGCTACTTTATACTGGTCTGTTAAGCATCCCATATTGATAAGTAGTTACATGGTACCCTTGTAATTAACAAAAACAACTATTTTGCAGAGCCTTAATTAACGCGTCTGACCATGACTGTGAATTAGAGTTCACCCACAGAGAGAGAGAGAGAGAGAGAGAGAGAGAGAGAGAGAGAGAGAGAGAGAGAGAGAGAGAGAGAGAGAGACAGACAGACAGACAGACAGACAGGCAGACAGGCAGACAGACAGACAGAGACAGACAGAGACACAGAGAGAGAGAGACAGAGACAGACAAACACACAAATAGACAGCCAGCCAGAGAGATAAGCTGACCAGTCGTTCCTACGAACCCTTTATCTCTCAACCAATCAACCAACCAACCAATCCATCTGTCTGTCAGACGGCCAGTCAGTCAGTCCATCCACCCACCATTCAACCCACCCCCCCCTCCCTCCCTCCATCAGTGCAGAACTCCCCCTAAGCCGCATACCATAAGGGGGACAGGAATAGAGGGCCTAGCCACGCCAGCAGAGGGGTAGGAGACAGAGGCGTCAGAGCTGAAACCACTCGCCGGGGTACATGGCAGCTGTGCTTATCACCTGCAGTCAGAAACAAAATAGGCTTAACCATCAACATCGTCATCCTTCTCATCCTCAACATCATCCTCATCCTCAACATCATCATCCACATCATCATTAATACAGAAATGACAACTGTGTTGTATTCATTATCATCACTGTTGTTGTCGCCATAATTTTAATCATCGCCATGGCAATCTCTCCACTGTAATGTTCATGGTCATCATTCATTCCCCTTTACTGTTCATCGCCATGACAATGTCAAAGATATAAAAAAAAATGTCAAAGATGACACAGCAATGGCACTGCAATTAAATCGTCATCACTGCCACCAGAACTACCGAGATAATGACGGGGGGAGGGAGGGGGGGAGGGATGGGGGAGGGAAGGAGGGAGAGAGAGAGAGGGAGGGAGGGAGGGAGAGGGAGGGAGGGAGGGAGAGAGGGGAGAGAGAGAGAGAGAGAGAGAGAGAGAGAGAGAGGGAGGGAGAGAGAGAGAGAGAGAGAGAGAGAGAGAGAGAGAGAGAGAAAATACGAAAATACGAAATTTTAATGTTTAAGGCCAACAGCCCCGTACATTTGGGGTTTCAATAATACACAAATCAGTAACTGACAATCATGCATCATGAAGTGAGAAACAAGGTTCTTCAAATTACAACACACAGTATACAGAGAAAAAGTACACATATTGGGCAATGTCATTTCCTTGCACGCGTGCACACACACCACACACACACACACACACACACACACACACACACACACACACACACACACATACACACACGCACACATACACACACGCGTGCACGCACGCACCAACGCACATATACACACACAGACGCATGCGCACACACATACACACGGCACATGCGCGCGCGCACACACACACACACGCACGCACACAAAACTCACTCACTCATACACACACACACACACACACACACACACACACACACACACACACACACACACGTGTGGGCACTCCTAAGTTGTTGCCATTTAGATTCACCATTATTTATGTCAACACATTTTCCAAATGATGTAGCACATGTACATGTGTGCTCGTTGGCTAGAGGCAGGGCTAACAATGCTGACAATATTACATGGTCATCTGTCTCCGTCGCTCCTGCAGCATGAAATACAGGAATCTGCTGAAGTTAAAGATAGTTTCATCCTTCTGAGACCTTAACAATTTAGCATACTGTGTTTTAAGTGGCCTCGTATCAGTAATAGTTAAATACTTTTGGCGTATGTCTCGATACAGTGAGCACAGAAAAACAACATGAATTTCGTCTTCTAATACATTTTTACAAAACGGGCAATTTCTTTTCTCAGCAAGCGATGTATATTTAAATCTGTGACAGTTTATTTCCGAAACTCCAATCCTAAATCGTGCTAGAGCTGTTCTATATATGTTAAAGCTGATCAGTTCAACGTACTTTTCTCTGTCAAGACAGCTCTTTTGTTCGCTGTACATTTGAATTCTATCTGTTCTCTCAAAGTGCGAGAACCACTGCTGGCAGAACACGTCCTTTAATCTCAGTTTGAATTCCCGCAGAAACATTTTTTTCATTTCCAACGCTGCCATAGGTCCATACAAATGAGAACCCATTAAGGCATAGTAAATCCCGAATGCGTGTAACCCAATTAACATGTCCTTGATTGTGCATTTCCAGTAACATGTTGTAGGCACATTTTGAATATTTACCGTTATGTTGTTTTAGAAGTTTGAACCAGTATCGTATGCAGTTTACTGCAGAGTTTAGATATAGTGGATGGCGGCCTAATTCTCCATAAACCAAGTTATTAGAAGCTCTCAATGAAATCTTTAAAAATCTCTTACATGCAAACAAGTGCACCTTCTCTAAAGACTCGTACTGTGTATAACCCCAGATTTCCGAACCATACAATAACATTGGTGTAATTTGGGTATCAAACATTTTGAAGAAAACTCTGGCAGAATTGCAATGCATTTTTGATAAACATAATAGTATTTCGGTAGTGCATTTCTTTGCTCGTGTTATTCTGTCATTTACTGCTACATTCCAGCTCATTTTTGTGGACATGGTAACACCCAGATACTTGTAAGTGTTAACTACCTCCACTCTTTCCTTACCATAAAACCACTTTTCTTTTGATGACAGAAAACCACCTTTCCTAAACACCATCACTTTGGATTTTTCGAGGTAAACATTTAAGTTTAGTCGGCTGGATGAACAAAAGAGAGCATTTAGTTGATTTTGCAAACCAGTGATAGAGTGGGACATCAAAACAATATCGTCAGCAAATAACATGATAAACAGTTCCATTTCAGTTGGTGAAAGACGTATTCCATGCTTACCTTGACTTAATATTTCTTGGGCGAGTTCATTTACAAGGAAGGAAAAGAGCACTGGTGACGCTACACAGCCCTGTTTTAAACCCTGCATGCAGTCAAAGAAATCTGAATATTCATTACCATTTCTAATGCAAGTCTTTACAGTCCCATACATGCTCTTCAAAATTTTTAACATTTTACCTTGTATACCGGTTCTCCACAAAACTGACCACAACACAGGACGTTTAACTGTATCGTATGCTTTGCAAAAATCTATGTATGCCACATACAGTTTAGCATGTTTTGAAAATTGCCTCTGGATGCAAGCATGAAGAGTAAAGACATGGTCTATTGTTGAATAGTTTTTTCGAAATCCAGCTTGGCTCTCATCTATAACATTATTGGATTCTGCCCATTTGTATAGCCTTTTGTTTAAGACAGCAGTGAAAACTTTAGATAATGTGTTGAGTAGAGATATTCCTCTGTAGTTATTTGGATTGTCGGTACTTCCTTTCTTATGCAGAGGTATAATGACGGACTTTGTCCATTCAACTGGATACACACTATTTTTGAACAAGTAATTAAATAGCTTAAGAAGAAAAGGTACAATAACATTTTCTGCTGCTTTAATAATCTCATTTGGAATACCATCAAAACCAGCTGCTTTCCCATCCCCTAGCCGCCTAATGGCTGCTCTGACTTCGTCCTCTGTTATGTCACTGTCTAAGTAGTCATCTCCCATACCTTCCCCTGACTGCATGTCCTCTTCTTCTATCTCACCAACATCAGCACCTGCATTTAGTAGGGACTTAAAGTGCTCACACCATTCTTCGGGATTTACGAATGATGGACCAAAAGCGCTTTGGATTTTTAGAGGCGTCTACAAGCTCTTCGACTCTATTCTTTTTATATTCTTGTTGCTTCTGTCTAATTGTGGCTTTATATTCCTTCCTCAATATGATATAATGTGCTTTGTCTTCACCTTTTTTTGTTCTTTTATACTTTCTCAGTTGCCTTCGAGCAAGTCTTTTCCTTTGTAGGCATTCCTGATCAAACCACTTGGATCTCTGAGTAAAAGTTCTGCTGTTGCCCCCAACCTTCCTGAACATACTCTGTGCAGCGTTGTTTAGATGTTCATTAAACATGTGCAGTGCTCTGTCAGCATCGTAATCGATCATCTGAATCGCTTCATTTATATTGTCATGGAATTCTGATGATGAGATAGAGTTATAAAAATTCTCCCTCTCATCCTCATTCCAAATAAGTTTTCTACCTGGTTGTTGTTGTTTTACATTGCATTGTTCTCTTTCTGTCTGAAACACAAATGTAAGGGGCATGTGCGATGATTCAACTCTTGTACCAATGCACAGATCCTTTATACTATCTGCTAAACAGTAAGTTGACAAGCAATAGTCAACAACACTGTTACCTTGATGAGACAGGTTGGTGTACTTGCTAGACTCTGCTATGTTGCACGAGCCATTCAAAATAGTCAGGTCAAAAATTACACAGAAGTCTAAGAGAGCAGAACCAAAACCATTTAAGACATCATCTTCGGATACCCGACCCTGAAAAACCATTTCCTCATTACAGTCCTGGTTTTGTACAAAGGCACCTAACATATTCTGTGTGTTAACTTGGTAGTCTGCTGTCCTTGAGTTGAGATCTCCAACAAGAAGTATCTCACTGTCTCCCTGTCCCTCCATGATGTTTCCTACCGAGATTTCTATATCATTTATATAACATGATGAATTTTTCGTATGGTAATATGGACTATTACAAGGAGGTACATATACAGGTATGAAGACAATATCTTTCATTCCACCATACAATAGCTTTGACAATTTCATAACCAACATATGATCAAGAGACAAATCAATCGCATCTACGTATTTTGCAATACCTTTTTTTACCATACATAAGATACCCCCTGAACAGCGACCCTGATTAGAAAGTTTAATTGCAGGAGAAGTATATTTAACAAAATCTACAAAATGAGAGGATAAGTCAAAAAAATCTTGTAGAAAGGATTCCATAAGACACACAATATCAAAACTACTGACATAGCTTATGAAATCACTGTCTCCTAGTTGGCTGGCAAGGCCACCAATGTTCCACACTAGGAATTTTACACTGTTGGTGGAGTTTGTTGTATTTATATTTTCATCCAAATTATCATGTTTAGATGACAGATCATTGTCATAGTCATCGTTGCCATCATTACAGTCACCGTCGTCATCGTCATCATCATTGTTGTCATTGTCATCATTAACCCTATCATCGCCCCAAACCCCACCGTCATTATAGTTATCAACATCTTCACCATTTTCTTCAGTATTGCCATTCTCATTTGTATTATCATTATCCTCCTCCACCTCCTCCTTATGTTCCCCATCACCCAAGTCGCTATCATTACCAGGTAGCATATTACAAGGCCATTCGTCAGTTGGTAGCAACACATGGTTTCCGCCACTGTCCGAGCTTTCTTTCTTAGTTGTTTCTGGAAGATATTCATTTGTACCCCCGGGCGGTGATACATCCGTGCGTAAGGGCGGGCCGAACTCCTACCTCCAGAAGGCAGATGGTGGCGTTCTCCCTCTGCCAAACCCGCGTGTTTGGCGTCCATGGTGGCCACGGGAGGAACCGCTGGGTTTGACTCCTGCTGCAGACTGGTTCGGCCTGCGTGTGCCCACAGGTACTGAAGGGTCCGTGTCTGGTCTGGTTGCTTGCGGACTTCCTTCCCCAGTTGGCATGGCTGCAGCCCCAGACTGTAGTTTCTTCCTGGTATGATGTTCAATGGACTGGCTGTGAGTGTTGAATGTATACACTGTGTCCTCGCACACCACTTTGTCAAAGCTGTAGAACGCCTTCCTACCGTCAGCCCGCAGGGAGCGGAGAAGAGGCTGGAGGCTGTTTCTCTTGCTTCTTACTTCGGGAGGGAAGTCTTCTTTGACATATATTGTTGCCAGTTTGAGTTTTCTTGCGGCGCTCAAGACCAGTTCTTTGTGTTTTCTTGACTGAAATTTGACCAAAATGGCCTTACCCAGTCTATAGGCACCTTCTATGAGCACGTTTTCGGCTATCTTTAAGTCAGTTCTAATTACCTCACATACCTTAGCTTCACAGTCAGCCCACTGTTCGGAGACTGCATGAGGAATGCCAAAGAAGAGGAGATTCTTCCGACGGCCCTGATTTTCTGCAGCTTCCAGTCTTTCCTCCAGATGTGTGATCTTTTCCAGTAGCGAAGCGTTCTCCTCCTTCACTTCACAGCAAATGTCGTTCATGGCATCCACGTCGCATTGTAGAGTGTCACACCTGTCATACAGCTCGTTCACCTCCCCCACAATTTCTTTTCCATGTCTTCCAGTTTTGAGTCGATGTGGGATGACAGCGTTTCCTGTGATGCCTGAAGTTGCCGTATTGCTTTTGCCATTTCTTCCACAGCATTAGTCAGTCGATCTTCTCTGTCTGTGTGTGGAGGGGACTGGTGTGGAAATCCCTCTCCGGCCAAAGCATCAGGTGTAAATTGCTTCGCCTGGGTTTTCTCACTATCCCTATCTGTTTGTGTGGGACCAGGGTTCGGTTCTATGCCTGCCATCAGTAGGAATGCCAGGAGGCTTGCTACAGTCAGCATCCCAGCTGTGCTATGAAGTTTGAGGCCACGAATTCTTTTTGCAGCTTTCAAGGCGTATCTGGTTAGAATTTTGATCAGTATTGATACGAAATGTCCAATGGTACAACGGTAAAGTTGTATATCACATCCCATCATTCTACCAAAAGAGAGTGAAGAAAACAAACCATAAACAAAAACAAAACAACAGAAATACAGAAATAAACAAATGAAAAAGCCAACAAAGTACAAAAATGCAGAGCGATTCAAAAACACGTCTTCACTCGACGCGAGCTAAGCTCACCCCCCGAGAGAGAGAGAGAGAGAGAGAGAGAGAGAGAGAGAGAGAGAGAGAGAGAGAGAGAGAGAGAGAGAGAGGGGGGGGGGGGGGGAGCGCAACTGAGATTGATTGATTGATTGATTGATTGATTGATTGATTGATTGATTGATTGATTGATTGATTCTTTTATTTCGAGGATAATGGAATGAGCACTCGAGCTTTTTTATATCCAGTCCCCGTGTGTATATAGTTTTGTCAATTTTGTCATCCGTTCCAAGATATATATATTCTATTCCATTCTAATATATATATATATATATATATATATATATATATATATATATATATATATATATACACACACATATTTGTGTGTATGTATGTATGCGTATGTGTGTGTACACGCGAGTATATGTGTGTGTGTGCACCCGTCTGTGTATACACACACGTGCGTGCATGGATGCATGCATGTGTAGTGTGTCTGTGTATCTGTATGTGTCTGTGTGTATGCACATAATATCTATTTCTGTGTGTTTGTTTTGTGCATAAAAAGAGTATACATCCAGCCATAAAACTTTTGAACCCCCCCCCCCCCACACACACACACACACACACCAGAACTCGCTCTAATAATGTTGTAAATGGATATGATAAATCTATTCCCCCAAAATATGTCTTTTCTTCATGGGAAATATCATACCTACCCCCCAAAAAATGATGGGAGAAAAGTTAATGGCAGGCCTACCCCTCTGAATTAAGAGAAAGACTAATGGACCACTGAGGTCTTTGGGAAATGAATAACAACAACCTCTGCACCGTCCATGATTATGTTTAGGGTAAACTGAAAAAAATATTGTGGATCCAGGCAGGTTTTTTGGGGGTGGGTGGGTGGGGGAGAAGTAGTGGTGATTTCTTATCTGTGGTGTGTGTGTGTGTGTGTGTGTGTGTGTGTGTGTGTGTGTGTGTGTGTGTTTAAAATTCTTTTATTTCGAGGATAATGGGATAAGCACTCATGTGCTTTTTTCATCCAGTCCCCGTGTGTATGCAGTTGTCTAAATATTGCCATCTGTTCCCACTGGCACACGATGGCCTACTTTTACGAAAAGCGGAACAGGATTTAACGTGTGCGCAAGATGTTCTGCGTGCGTTCGCACACGGTGTGTGTGTGTGTCTGTCTGTCTAACTGTCTGTCTGTCTGCATGCATACCTGTCTGTCTGTCTGTCTGTCTGTATGTATGCATGCATGGCTGGCTGTCTGTCTGTCTGTATGTCTGTCTATATGTATGTATGAATATATGAATATATGTATGTATGTATGCATGCATGCATGTATACATGTACGTAGGCATATGTAACCTTTCAATGGTTACGCCAAGATTATCTAAGCATAACAAGCACTCAGCAAAACAAAACTTTGCACTCCTCCTTTAAAGCAAAAAAAAAAAAAAAAACCCCACCCCCCCACCTCCATTGCTCAAGTCAAATCGAAAAGGGTCTCACCCACACTATATGCCGAGGGCTCTTCAACAGAAAAAAAGTCACACACGCAAACTTCTCATCCAGTGCAGTACTTAACGGAAAGGTCCTCACACTTTACTGATTCCTAGCTGAGAGGAGGAGTTAAGTGAAGGAACAGGAATATTCTGGGTGACCAACAACACCCCACCCGCCTCCTACCCCCCTGGGTGTTCGTGTTAAGTTAAGCTGAAGAACGTCCAACAACATCAACAGTAACAACAACAGCATAAAAAAAATAGGTGTAGGGTTTGTCGACCTCCACCACCACACACAACTTTGTCTTTGTAAGGGACTCGAGGGGAAAGAGGGCAGGTGGGGGGGAAAGTGGGGGGTGGGGTGGGGGGGGCGTTGTAGTCCCGATTATGGCTTCTGTGGTCGGCAGGGCTGTAAACAAACAAGATTGGATTGGGTTGACTGACAGACAGGACAAGGTGCCATAGGCCTACTTCAGGCGTCTTCTCCAAGACAGACTAGTCTTTGGGGGAGAATGGAATCAGCACTGATGCTAACTCCAGTACAGGAGAAAAATCCCCTCGACCGGGAATCGAACTCGGGTCGTCAAATTGCTGAACATAATGTTCTGTCTGACCACTAGGCTATCCCGTCCCCCTTATTCATCAGCACCGCGTTTTGGAAGAAAAGAAAAAAAGTCTTAACTATACACAACTAATCAATTTTTGCTACCAGTCTAACCGTCTTTCTGTAAGACAGTATTCTTGCCCTTGACGTCAGTGATGTGTACCAAAAATAAAACAACAAAAAAACGGGAGGATATTTCTGGACTCTTTCCCCCCCCCCCCCCCCCCCCTCCTGCCAACTTCCCCAATGCTCTCCCATTTTCCTCATTCTCTAACCGACTTTCAATTCTCAACCTACACTTTTTTTATTTTGGTTGTTGTGGGTAATATTCAGCGTGTGTCCCTCAATAAAATCCCTCATAAAATCCCCCCTCCCTCCTCTCGTGCATGCATCATCCTGTTCTATCTATCATTAACGTCTAGTCTGTCTGACTTTTAATGCTGTCCGACTTGTCTGGAATATCTCTTAGGCTGGGGAAAAAAAGGATTCCTGATCTTTGAAAGGGGTGATGCTGACTCATCAGAGTGACGAATAAAGCTGTGGCAACACTTAAGTCCGTTAAAAAGAATTATCTTGATCGTAACTAACTGTGTGACATGTGTGTCAGCACTGTTAAGGTATCACAGGCTGTAGACAATCTATGAAAACACACGGAACATTGCCCCTAAGCATATTGTATGACATTTGGACATTACCATTCTGTTTCCAGCAAACAAGACTATGCCTGCTACGTTCTTCTTGTTCTTGTTCTTCTTGTTCTTCTTCTTCTTGTTGTTGTTCTTCTTCTCCTCCTCCTCCTCCTCTATCCCATTTAGTTAATGCAGAGTGTATAATTTATGAGCTTATTAGCGGGGCCGGGAAAACAATGCATCCCCGAAGTCGGAATGTGGACACCTTACTGTACGGTGAGAGCCACTGCATACGCAAAATCATACAGTTGGTGAATCCTGGAGCTCTAGCCGAGGAACGAAATATCCCCCCTCCCCCCCAAAAAAACACCCCATTAACAACAACAACGACAAAACAACAACAACAAACAAAAAAGAACAATTTCATTTTCGGATATTTTCGGCAACTTTTTCCGTAAGTTTGGCCGACACAGTTGAACAACTTTAATACTTTCTCTCTTTTTTTCTAATAATTATTTATTGCATTCCATCGGCGACAAGGTCCATATTAAGGCTGAATATTATGTTACGACAGAAACAACTGTCGATGACAAACGGTGAAGAAGAAAAAAGAAGACAGAAAGAAAGAAAGGAAGAAGGAAGAAGGAAAGAAAGAAAGAAACTAACAAAAAGAAAGAAAAAAAAAGAAGAAGAAGAAGACAAGGAAGAGAAAAAAGGAGGAGGAGATGAATATAAAGAAAAAGAAAAAAAACGAACAAAGAGAACAGAAGAAGAAGAAAACAACACAGGAAAACTCCCATACAATCATAACACTGTAC
>CM060335.1:639229-641729 GCA_030674155.1 Stramonita haemastoma
TTCAACAAAGACTGAAATATAACAAAGGCATAATGATGATTAAAATAATGGCAGGAGCTGTTCCCACTTCCTTAAGAGATAAGTTCCCAATGAATCATTCCAGAAATACTGAAAAGCCAAGTGTCCCAATCCCAAGAATAGACTTGTTCAAGTCTAGTTTGCTATACTCAGGCCCTGTGCTGTGGAACTCCCTTCCCGATTCAATTAAACAGCACCAATCATTGACAACATTCAAAAATCACCTTCAATTTCACTTGATGCATCAAAAATACTGAACCAGACTCATCCTGTTGGATATATACATATATATGTGTGTATGTGTATATGTGTGTGTGTATTTATGTATATATATATATATATATATATGTATATATATGTATATATATATCACCATATCCCTCTCCCTCTCTACATATATATATATATGTATATGTATATATATATATATATATATCTATGTATATATATGTATATATATATCACCATATCCCTCTCCCTCTCTCTCTCCCTCCCTCCCTCCCTCTCTCTGTCTCTCTCTCTCTCTCTCTCTCTCTCTCTCTCTCTGTCTGTCTGTCTGTCTGTCTGTCTGTCTGTCTCTTCTATCTTGATGAAGGCTGTATTCATACTTATGTTTTCAATTTTAATCTGAAATTTGATTATTATTGAGTTTGATAAATGTTATTTTAATATCTCAATGTTTTAAGCTTAGTTAGTATGTGTTTTTTAATTATGCTGTGTTGTTATTCATTTTTGTGATTACATAGGCTATTCACTGAGATTGATCATTACAGTATATATAAACTATGTGTATTTTATCTACGATGTGTAGATGTTCATTTTTATAGCTATATTGAATTTGATTTGTGTGTCACTAGTTAGTGATTCTCTCTCTCTCTCTCTCTCTCTCTCTCTCTCTCTCTCTCTCTCTCTCTCTCTCTCTCTCTCTCTCTCTTACCATCCATATTGAGAAATGTTTGTTCATATCTTGTACTCCCTTTTTGATAATTACGTGTGATGAATGTAATGATTTCCATGTAAAATTTTAATTAATGATCGTAAAAAAAAAGGATAAAATAACACTGAATTATTTTGTCCACTACCACATAAAATATAATTAGAAACATACATTTTATGATTGTGCTCAGAAGATTGATAAGATATAAGATATTAGGGTATATATGTCCCAAAATATGTGCCTTACTGCGGATAGATTCCTCTTGTGTTCCGTTCGGTTATAATTTCACTCAGAATTCAAGGCATATATTTCCTTAGAATGAAGTGTTTTTTTGATGAAATGTGCGAGAACCAGTGTAAATGTGTGTGTGTGTGTGTGTGTGTGTGTGTGTGTGTGTGTGTGTGTGTGTGTGTGTGTGTGTCTATATGTGTGTGTGTGTGTTTGTGTGTGTGTTTGTGTGTGCGTGTGTGTGAGTGTGTGTGTGTGTGTGTGTGTGTGTGTGATTGAGTGTATGTTTCTGTGTATATGTGTGTGTGAGAATGTGTGTGTGTCTGTGTGTGTCTATGTGTGTGTGTCTGTGTGTGTGTGTGCGTCTGTGTGTGTGTGTGTGCGTCTGTGTGTGTCTGTGTGTGAGTGTATGTAGAACATTATCCGATTGATAAAAATGTTTTGCCTATTTTGAAACATCTAGGATGTTCTATGTAAAAAAAACATAATGATAATAATTCTGATTTATTTTATTTATATTTTTATTGGTAGTATGTCTCCCCCCCCCCCCCCCCCCCCTCAAATAAGGATATTAGTTTTTAAAATTTCCCCTTTTATCCAAATGTGATTTATATCACATGTATAATTTTTGACAGATGGTGGTGGTTTGATGTTTTTTCTTGAGTTGTTATTTCATTTTGTTCTCTTGTTTGCTCTTTATCTATTAACACTTTCTTCTCTTCCATAATCACAATCTTTTATTGTGACTTCAGATTTTTGTTTTCTGATCGAGTGCAATTTTTTTTTTATTACCTTCTCATATATAGTGTCCTTATTCTTGGGTGTTGTTTGGTATTGCGTAAAGTTTATTGTTTAGTATCTTCTCAATTTGATGTATCCCTGAAAAGGGCGGGGACTGGATGTAAAAAAGCACACAAGTGCTTATCTATTATCCTCGAATAAAATACTTTGCCTTGCCTTGCCTTGCCTTGCCTTGCCTTGCCTTCTCTCTCTCTCTCTCTCTCTCTCTCTCTCTCTCTCTCTCTCTCTCTCTCTCTCTCTCTCTCTCTCTCCCCTTTCCCATAACCAAGTGCTAGACTGTTGATAAGCACGTATCAAGAACACAGAGCAGAGCAAAAATCAGTGTGTGTGTGTGTGTGTGTGTGTGTGTGTGTGTGTGTGTGTGTGTGTGTGTGTGTGTGTGTGTGAGGGGGACAGAGAGAGAGAGAGAGACAGAGACAGAGACAGACAGACACACAGACAGACAGACACACAGACAGAGAGAGACAGAGACAGAGAGAGACAAAGAGAGACAGAGAGAGAAACTGAATCGCAGAT
>CM060335.1:651729-661729 GCA_030674155.1 Stramonita haemastoma
AGAGAGAGAGAGAGAGAGAGAGAGAGAGAGAGAGAGAGAGAGAGAGAGAGAGAGAGAGAGAGAGAGAAAGAGAGAGAGAGACAGACAGACGAGAGAGAGAGAGAGAGAGACAGACAGACAGACAGACAGACAGACAGAGAACAGAAGACAGGGGAGAGGAGGGAAGACAAGAGAGACAGACAGACAGAGACGAGAGAGGGGGGGAGAGAGAGAACTGAGAGAGGACAGAGACGCACAGAGAGAGAGAGAGAGATAGGGGAGAGAGATGAGAGATAGGGAGAGAGAGAGAGAGAGAAGAGAGAGAGAGAGAGAAGGGAGAGAGAGAGACAGAGAGAGAGACAGACAGAGGACAGACAGACAGAGAGAGACAGACAGAGAGAGAGAGAGACAGACACGAGAGAGATAGAGAGAGATAGAGAGAGAGACAGAGAGAGAGAGATAGAGAGAAGAAGACAGAGAGAGAAACTGAACTGAACTGAACAAATTTTAATATGTACATCGGCCTTAGGCCACAATACACGGAGCTTGGGGGGAATGAGGAAATTCGAAAACCAGTAGATTGGTATGCAAAATGTGATCCAAAATGAAAAAACAACATCAGATTCTTTCAGACCATATTATCTAGAACAAGTTTAGAGTTTGAAAAACATTCATGTTACACTGCATCGCTATGTTAAGGAGCAGACACCACACTCGGTATCGGTCCATAGACAACATTACAATACTTTCATACTTAACAATACAAATCTTTAACACACCTATCATTAAAGAATATTCTGACATAACAATTCCTTCCTTCTATTAAAAGAATGAAAAATATATCTGGATAGATAATGACTTCGTTCCCTACATGATGTTGTAAGTAAAACTGACAATGGCATGTTGCTACATTCAGATAAAAACTTATCCCTTAAATCTGAGTACATTGAACATTCAAACAAAAAATGGGCTTCATTTTCAAATTTTGTTTTACAAAATGGACAGAACTTTTCTTGATCACTAACACTATATCTACGAACGTTATTATTAATTGGTAAAACATTTAATCTAACTTGTGTAATAGCAACTCGAAAACAGTAAGTATCAATAAAGTCGATGTATTTTTCTTTTCCAAAGATAGTTTTGAATGATCTATAATCTTCATACCTCTCTTTATCTCTTATGGTTCCATGCCACTCTTGTGTGAACATGTCTACTAATCTTTGCTTGAATATGCGTAAAAAGGCCTTTACATCACCAACCCCTTGTTGTAGCCATACAATGTTAAATCCTGTTTCACACAGAATTTTTCTTATTTCTGATACCCAACAATTTTTTCCATTTTTATCTAATTCCAATAGCATTTGGTAGGCATTGTATGGCAATCTGTTTGGACTCATTTGTAGTAACTTAAACCAGTATCTAAGGACATTTGTATAAGAGTTTACATATAAAGGATACCTACCCAATTCACCGTACACCATTTTATTTGGTGTTCTGATTGGAACTCCTAAAAACCTCTTACTTGCTGACATGAGAGAGAGACAGAGAGAGAGAGACAGAGAGAGAGAGACAGAGAGAGAGAGACAGAGAGACAGACAGAGAGACAAGAGAGACAGACAGAGAGAGACAGAGAGACAGAGAGAGACAGAGAGAGACAGAGAGAGAGAGACAGAGACAGAGAGAGAGAGACAGAGAGAGAAGCCACAACTCGGCTAGACCATTAAAACTCTCAACAGTTTCAGTGTTTTTCACATTTTTGTAGCAAAAACAATGTAACAATATTAAAATGCTTCCAAAATGTGCAGTTGTTGGGCCAAATTTTAAAAGTTATATGTCAATGTGTTCAGAATAAACCAAATTTTAAAAATATAACATTTTTTTAACATTTGAAGACTTTGCTTATTTTTATGACCCTTGACCCCTGTTGCTGAAAATAGAAACAGTGAGCATATTCAGCATTTTCATCATTCTCAAAGAACAAAAAATCCAAAATATTTAACTCATGTTCAAAGTTTGAAGTTTAATTGACAAAATAATCATTTTTCTTTCATTTAAAACAAATTTAACTCAAAAGTCTCAACAATTATATGCTCAGGCACTCTGAAAATTTACATAACCGAATTTCTTAAATGAGCACTTTTACTTACAACAGTGATCTGTTACTCAACAGCCTTCTATTTTCCAAGAGAACACAAAAGTTTGCATACTAAACATTTATATAATATTACAAGAAAAGAAAAAAAAAACATCGATCTATGTGATCACAAACTTTTCTTTTGTTTTTACTGTGACTAGAATGTTTAATAAATAAAGCACTGACAGATGCTTGCGGAACTTTTTCATATTCACCCATACCTACAAGCTGACTGATCAGTTCTTCAGTAAAGTCCAACTGGCTATACCTATCATGTCTCTGCAATTTTGGAATATCTGGTTGTTTTCCTAAAATCTTGAAATAAAAGTGTTTACCTCTGCAATGTCAATGAAACAACAAAACAAAACACCAGCGTTTTTCCACCATTTGTTAGTTTTGCACAGTGTGTTGTATTTGCTGATTAGCTGATCACTTTTATCCACCCCATCCCATATTTTCATTATAATCTTTGACTAGTTTTGGTTCCTGACATTATATTTTTTCTAAACTCTCCCTGAACTTTTGATCTGTGCTGAACAAAACCAGACCTATTTGCTGTTTGAATGGATGATAGAAATGAAATTTTCTGTTTTGTTGTGTCTATTGCATAGAAAGTATGTCTCCCCCCTCACCCAACAAAATAATCGAAAAAAAAGTCCACTGGCAACAATAACAGTCCATGTCAGCTGAGTTTTCACATCATCCAGGTGATGTGTGGTACACAGGAAGGTAGAGGGTTTTGTAATCTCAGATCCTTCGTGTTTCATTCCTGAAACACAAAGTTAAAATGATTTTTGTTTGTTTGTTTTGATCTTTTTTGGTTTGGATTTTTGTTTTGGGTAAGCTAAAAGACATATCCATAATGAATAAAGCACAAGAACAATCAGTTACATAGGAGGAAACAAATATGTTTGCACGGCCAGTGGTTCACACACATACACACACAAACACACACACAAACATACAAACAGGGAGCTCCACAGAGTGTTTTCATTAAACTAATATACTATCACACACACACAGGCACACACCACACAACCTCACACATTCACACACACACACACCACAACACCACACACACCTACCTACACACACACACACACACACCCTCCCTCTCCCCCCCCCCCCCCCCCTCACACACATCCTGGTAATTCTTAGCAAAAAGATTACAGAGAGAAAAATGCAAAAATCATGACACATTAAATCATAATCTTTATGCTGCCAATACAGTTTGTACAACTGCCCATTTAGACTGAACATAGCACCTTGTGCAGTGAGCGTAATCATTCTATGACTGGAAGTAGGTCAAACTCCCAGTGTCACTCATCATGTGTGTCGAAGCAAATTCGTATGTAAAAATATTACTGACAGTTAACAATTCATTTCAACAAGTCGAAACAGAGAGGAAAATGACTTCCAATGACTATTTTTTCCATTTAACAATCACAACAAGATTATTTTAGTTTTTCTCAGATCGAAAATGTAAACAAACCCAGCTTACATTTGCTGCCGTCTGCTTTGCGCTGGAACTGCTGACGATAATCGTAATCGGCATCTTCGTCGTGTCACTATCCGACATAGCATGCATTTTCCAGCTCCCAGGTTCCTCATCGCTGCTGTGGAAGAATTCTGTATCGTTGAAAGAGGCCATGGATCATCGTAATTTCATCAAAACTGGAGTGGGTGTTGCAGAAGAAGACGATAGAATTCAAGATGGCGTCGGAAGAGAAACTACGTGGTCGCGTCCTTTGTTACGTGGCGATCGGTGTATATTTTTGTAATTAATTTCAATAATTTTGTCATAAATTTGTTATTTTAGGTTTATTTTCATAACAGATGCATGTTGATAAAAACAATGTTTTTTATCTATGAAAATTTCCGATTGGAAAACGTCGATCACCGGTGATCAAGGAGTTTTAAATAGAAAGTATGCGTACCTGTTACAGTGAATTCACACACACACACACACACACACACGCACACACACACACACACACACGCACGCACACCATGTGCGCGCGCGCACGCACGCACACACACGTACACATACACCATACACATCACAAACACACACATACATTCATACACACACACTTGCAAGGGACAACATTCTCGTTGCACACATTAGCTCATGTTGTTGTTTTTTCCTATTTGTTTATTGCTGTTGTTCTGTTTTTCTTTCAAAAAGTTGTTGTACAGAATCTAATCCAATTGGAGAAGAAAAGAAAGACAACAACAACAACAACAGTGTTACAAACCAGCTAAATACCATCACTACAAATCTTCTGCTCGACACTAAATACTATCATCCATGTCAATAGATGAATCGTAAGAGTGCAGGCACGTGAGAACAAAATAAGAACCCCCCCCCCCCCCCAAACAAAAAAACTACAAACAACAAAAATATAAAAGATTGCTAGACAATATAAAACACAAAAAATACACTCCATTCCCCCCCCCCCCCCTCAAATAAAAAGAAAAGAAAACACACACACATACTCTTCTCTTCTCTCCTTCTCTCTCCTCCTCTCCTCTCTCTCTCTCCTCCTCCACACATGCAGGCGCGTGCACACACGTGCGCATACACACACTCACGCAAAATACATTTGCCCAAAACACTTGAGTGCTTTATACTTGTGCTGTGTGGTACATTGCGTGCGTGTGCGTGTACTGTGGTGTGTGTGGTGTGTGTGTGTGTGTGTAAGGACATACAAGATGTACCAGTTAACACAACAAATCACGCGTATGAATATCAACAGAGCGTAAATTCTAGCAATGGGGTTTCAGTCATACAAAATTGTCGGATGATATGTAATTTGTAATTTTCATACATGTGTTATTCATGCTGATGGCATGAACACGATTCATCATATTCTATGCATAATGATTATTGCCCCCCCCCCCCCCCCCCCCCGCCCCTCACCTGTTTCTTTCGCAGTAACGTGGTTGTCTTTTTCTCTTTGCATATTTCAATCTTTTTATCTCATTCCCCTATTACGTGTCTTTCTCTCTACATTTATCGTTGTTGTTGTTGTTGTCATTCAATTTCAAGTCTATCTGCATTTGGCGATATAATTTATCTATGTATTTCTATACTGTCTTGTATGTATGAGCAAAATTATAAAAAATGAAACCACTTTTTTGTTGTTGTTCGAAAGGACAAAAAAGATGTATAAAGAAATTGCCAATGGGAACACAGTTTTGTGTGTTGCGTGGCTTTATAGTTTTGTTTGTTGTCTTTTCTGAAAGATATGTTCCTTTTGCTGTTGTTTTTTTTTTTCGTTTTGTTCTATCCCCTGTTTTGTTTTGTTTTGTTTTGTTTGTTTTTGTTTGTCTCTAACAGACAACTCAACATCATCAATTTGCAGATACAAGCCAGGCACTTTACCAGAAGTATGCTGATTTTTGTTGTTGTTTTTATCTTTTATCGTTGCTTCCGGCTGTTTGTTTGTTGTTGTTTGTTGTTGTTGAAAGTGGGTACGCTTTTTTTCTTTTTTTCTTTTTTTTTTTTTTTTTTTGGGGGGGGGGGAGATGGGGTTGCGGTTAAGCCGACATTAAAACTTCAAACTGAACTGAACTGTTGAGTGAGTATACGCACAACATCTCATACATTTTTTAAACATTTCTTTTTCTTAGAATTTCCGTTGTATTATTGAAACTGTTTTATTTAGAGAATAATGAGTAAGAACTCACACGCTTTTTATTTTATATCACATCCCTGAGTACATGCTGTTTCGTAAATTTTGTCACCAATCCCTCCAGCACAGCACACAATGGCCTACTCTTCCAAAAGGTGGAATAAGTTTTAATGTGTGCTCAAGATATTCTGCGCGACTTCAAACACGGCACCACGGTTCACAGTCTCATCCGAAGGACTTTTTTGGGGGGGGAGTGAAGTCGGCACTGATGTGTACTCCAAAAGAGAAAATCCTCTTGAACGAGATTCGAACCCGCGGTCAGCAGATCATGAGCGTAATGCGCATCATTCTCACCACCAGGCTATCCTCGTCCCCCTCGTGTGTGTGTGTGTGTGTGTGTGTGTGTGTGTGTGTGTGTGTGTGTGTGTGTGTGTGTGTGTGTGTGTGTGTGTGTGTGTGCGTGCGCATATGTGTGTATGACTGTGTATGTGTGTGTGTGTGTGAGAGAGAGAGAGAGAGAGAGAGAGAGAGAGAGAGAGAGAGAGAGAGAGAGAGAGAGAGAGAGAGAGAGAGAGAGAGAGAGAGAGAGAGAGAGAGACAAGGCAAGGCAAGGCAAGGCAAGGCAAAATTCTTTTATTCGAGGATAATAGATAAGCACTAGGGAAAGTGAACTGTTGCATCAGTGGAAAGACGTGTGCTGTTGCCTCTCTTGCATGTATGCAGATTACTGAAGACTGAAGTGATGCTGGTGTTGGATATCTGGCATGGTCATAGTGCATTAGTTAAGTCTTCAAGTGCAACTCAAATCAGTACTGTGTGTGGCCGCTTTTTGTCTGTAAACATTGGTTTCATGTCTGAAAGGGCCAAAAGTAAGTTAGCTGCTGGTATGGCCATTTTCAAATTTACCTGCTCAGTGGGCGGTGTTTTGTTTTGTTTTCTGCTCCCCTATCTGTTCTGGGGTGGGAATTTATTAAAATGTGGAGATATTGAATCGAACCCAGGTCCCAACCCACCACCAGCCAAAGACAACATGAGGCAGACCCGATTCTCTAGTACCAGCTCATCCCGAAGAGTGAGTTTTGAGAAACCTGCCAAACCTCAGACTTCTGCTTCTGCTTCGGCACCAGAGCCCTCCATCACTGATGTCATGGCCTCCATTGAATCTCTGAGGAATGATATGACCGCTCAATTCACCGATGTGAAGAAACAGATAAGTGATCTACGAGAGGACTACGCTGCACTGAAGAATGAGGTGAGGGAGCTGAAGGAAGAAGTTGAAGAGCTGAAGACGGAGAAGCAGAACCTACAACAAGAAAACAGTGACCTCTGTGAAAGAATGACAGTCTATGAAACCACACTTGATGAACTTGAAGGAAGGTATAAGCAGAACAACCTTATTTTCTATGGCATACCGAGGGAAGACGGTGAGACGAACAGTGACTGTGAAGAACTACTGCAGAACCTGTGCTCAGAGAAGCTGGACCTGGAGGAGAAGGTGGAATTCGACAGAGTTCATCGCCTCAACCGCAAGCCTGACTCTCCTGTACTGGCCCGATGTGTGTTTTATACACAAAAAAGGAAAATTTTGAATCTAAAAAAGAAATTGAAGGGTACAAATGTTTTTGTTGGGGAAGACTTTTCTAGACGTGTTAGAGACATTAGAAAGAGACTAACTCCACATCTGAAAAAAGCCAGACAAGATGGCAAGAGAGTCACTATAATATTTGATTATCTACTTGTTGATGGTAAAAGGTTCACTTTAAATGATGACAATCAGCTTATAGAGATGGGATAGAGAGAGGGATAGAGAGAGGGAGGGAGAGAGAGAGAGACAGCCTAGCAGTCCTGTAATTTCTCTGGGGCTTTTTTTTTTCAAAGGGGTTGTGAATTTGAATGCTTACACCAGTTATTTTGCTTTCTAAAACTGTCAGTGTTGCTGCACATGAATTACGTGTGACAGAGAGGGCATGTTCTTTGTCATATGTAAAGAGATTTTCGTGAGAATGAGGGCGTGACAGGAGTGTGTCTAAAGATAGATTGTAAGATCATGACGATATTGTAAATGTTGTTGTTGGTAGTAAATGGTGATCCATCTTTATGTTTTGGGATGTCCATGGATAATGTTTAATGTTATTAGGTGCAGGCTTGTCTATCTTATAAGCTCCGAAGATGTTTTGTGTTATATTCAAACTTTTATTGAAGAATTAATTCCTGATATCTTTTCTGACTATACCTGTGTATGTTTTGTTATGAAATTACCACGCAAGGGAGACAATTGAGTGGCTGTGTGTTTTTGATTAAAAGGAATTTACGTTCTACTTGAGAGAGGTACACAGTACTTCGTAAAAGTTTTGTGTGCTTATAATTTAAAAACGTATTATTTGATACTGTGACAGATACATTATACATTGTATTTTGTTGTGCTCCTCCAGAGGGTTCTCTGCTTTATTTACGTTCTGATTTTCGGATTTAATTACATTTAAGAATACTTGACTGAGTACCTGTTGACATAGGGTGATGTGTTTGTGTTGTTATGTGATGATTTTGAACACAAGGATTTCAAATGTTTCACATCATTTTCAGAAAGAAATAGCAACAATATTTTACAGTGTCAATATACCAGACATCTAGCAAGTTCGGTAGATGCTTTTGTGATATTTCTTTGGAAAGTTGTGATGAAGTTTTACGAAACACTTGTACTGCTTTGGATTGTGCATCTATAATGGAATGTGTTATGGCGATCGTCACGATTGCTACACATTTACACATGATGTGGAAATGCAGCAGTGTAAGTGATTATTTCTTGATGTCTTGTTTTGAGTTCTGTTGTTATTGGGTTTTTTGTGGGGGTTTTTGTTTGTTTTTTGTTTTTGTTTTTTGTTTGTTTGTTGAGAGAAAGTGATGGATGTAAACAGAATGTATGAGAGCCATTTGAGCTTAATCATAAGCCCGTTACATTATTGCTAAAGCGTGTGGAAGATATGCATGTTAATTTTTTGATGCAGAAATAATTGCAGGTTGACATAGGGTGATGTGTTTGTGTTGTTATGTGATGATTTGAACACAAGGAATATATCATTTCACATCATGCAGGTTGAAAATTGCTGGAACGAAAGGGAAGTTCATGGCCATCGTGATGAAACATAATAAGGAATTTAAAGACATTGTGAGTTCTTTAATCAATCTATGTAAATTTGAGATAGTTGAAAATTTATAAAAAGTGTATGGGGCTTTCCAAGTTCGATCTGTGACTGGAGCGTAGAGAGGTTTTGTTTCTTGTGATTATCAGCTGATTTTTCTTTTCTTTGTTTGGAGAGGAGGAACATGAAATATTGACTGTCATATGTATGAATTGTTTGTTCACATCACCCCCTTCATGAGGGGCCAATGCCTATTATGAATAAACTATTCGTATTCGTATATATTCGTATTCGTATATAGATAAGCACTCATGTGCTTTTTTACATCCAGTCCCCGCCCTTTTCAGGGAAAACATCAAGATAAAAAGATACTAAACAGTAAAACTATACGCAGTACCAAACAACATAAAGGAATAAGGACATTATACATAATAAGATAATAAAAATGCACACTTTCAGAAGACGAAAATCAGAAGCCACAATAAAATGATTTTGATTATAAAAGAAAAGAGAAGCGTTAATAGATAAAGAGCAACCAAAGAAACATAATGAAATAAACAACTTAGCAACCAAGAAAAGTCCACCCAAAAATGATTAGCTACAACTTAGAGAGAGAGAGAGAGAGAGAGAGAGAGAGAGAGAGAGAGAGAGAGAGAGAGAGAGAGAGAGAGAGAGAATGTGTATGTGTATGTGTGTGTATGCGCGCGCGCGAGCGCATGAGTGTGTGTGAGTATGCACGAGCACACATGCAATATGTGTGTGCGTGTGCGCGTGCGCGCGAGCGTGCATGCAGGTTGTCTGTGTGAAGGCTCTTTGATCTTTGTGGAAACATGTGCGCTGAAAGTTTGAGGCTTCATGCCCGGTTACCCCCACTTTCAAAAAGTGGCCTGTTTTCTCTGCCCATCCTACTGGTGATTGTGTGACGTGGGCCTTTTCAAGTTGCCCTCTGCGGGAGGGAGGGAGGGAGGGAGGGGGAGAGAGGGAGGGAGGGAGGGAGTGGCCTAGCGGTTAGAGGTCTGAACTCGTGATCTGATGGATGGCCCCGGGTTCGAGTCTCCACCAGAATATCCTCATCACGACCACCACCACCACCAAAAACAGTGTAG
>CM060335.1:666599-676599 GCA_030674155.1 Stramonita haemastoma
TTTTTTGTTTCGGGTTAAAGGAAAAACCCCGGTACTTTTTACCCGTCCCCGTTATTTACAGTTTTGGAAGGTGTGTGTGTTGTGTGTGTGTGTGTGTGTGTGTGTGTGTGTGGTGTGTGTGTGTGGTGTGTGGTTGACGTGCGTGCGTTGTGGGGGTGTGTGTGTGTTCTTTTATAACCTTCCAATTCTACAAGTTAACCCAAAGTTGTGCAGAGGTTCTTGTTGCTGTTTTATTGAGGCTGTTATTAATTTTTTTTCTTAATTTATTTGTTGGTATGAGTGTTTAAGTTTTAAAGACAAAAACAATCTGCATTGCATAAAATTGTACATAGATACAGCAAAACTGTGGACAGCACACAAAGTAATCTGTGTTATAAAAAAAAAATATTGTGTAGATTAAAAATGAAATCCCAAGAGAATTTGTGAGTAATGATGCCCATGTTCCAGAGAAAATATTACGAACTCCTCCCATCTCAGAAATGTTCCATAGTCAATAAATGACAGCATTATGCCGAAATCAGTACCACTGTCAAGTCAAAAACACTTTAATCATCCCTGAAGGGCAATTACAATAAATAATAAAAAGCGTAGTGTGTGTATGTATGTGAGAGAGAGAGAGAGAGAGAGAGAGAGGAGAGGAGAGAGAGAGAGAGAGAGAGAGAGGAGAGAGAGAGAGAGGAGAGAGAGAGAGAGAGGAGAGAGAGAGAGAGGAGGAGAGAGGAGAGGAGAGAGAGAGAGAGAGAGGAGAGGAGAGAGGAGGGAGAGAGGAGAGGGAGAGAGAGAGAGGAGAGAGTAGAGGAGAGAGAGAGAGAGAGAGAGAGAGAGAGAGAGAGGAGAGAGAGAGAGAGAGGAGGAGGAGAGAGGAGAGGGAGAGAGGAGAGAGAGATTGAGAGAGAGAGAGGAGAGGAGAGAGAGAGAGAGAGAGAGAGAGAGAGAGAGAGGAGGAGAGGAGAGAGAGGGAGAGAGATGAGGAGAGTAGAGAGAGAGAGAGAGAGAGAGAGAGAGAGGAGAGAGAGAGAGAGGAGGAGAGAGAGAGAGGGTGAGGGAGAGAGAGAGAGAGAGGAGAGAGAGGGAGAGAGAGAGAGAGAGAGAGGGAGAGAGAGAGAGAGAGAGAGAGAGAGTGAGGAGAGAGAGGAGAGAGAGAGGAGAGAGAGAGAGGAGAGAGAGAGAGAGAGATGAAGAGAGAGAGAGAGAGAGAGGAGGGAGGAGAGAGAGAGGAGAGAGAAGAGAGAGAGGAGAGGAGAGAGAGAGAGAGAGAGAGAGATGAGAGAAGAGAGAGAGAGAGTGAGAGAGAGAGAGAGAGAGGAGAGAGATGAGAGAGGGAGAGGAGAGAGAGAGAGAGAGAGTTAGAGAGAGAGAGAGAGATGAGAGAGAGAGAGGGAGAGAGGAGAGAGAGAGAGGAGAGAGAGAGAGAGATTCGGATTCAGATTCGGATTCGGAAAATTTTAGTCGTAAAGGCCATTGCCCCTTAGAAGGGGTTACATACAAAATATAACACACACACTTTGTAGGTTTTCAGAGATTGACATACCATGTTTACCACATACTGCGTACTTTAAACGCTTTGTACAAATAAACAACAAGTTTTTTTTTTTCAATTGTTTCGTTTTGGGGTAGTCATCAACATGATTAATTTGAATGAAACTGGTTGTCGAAAATACTTTAACGGAATCAGTTGCTCTCGCAGCTCTTTTACTCCGGACAAGACAAAATAAAGTGTAGTTCATTTTCAAGTGCATCATGACATAAAGGAACACATCAAATAATGATCATTAACAGATTTTAGCGATATGAATGTAAATATATATCAGAAATACCAAATCTGAATTTAGTCATGATGCGTTTCAGATGCCTATCTAAGTGCATTGACAAATATACTGGAACACAATGCAAAAGGGTTCAACATTCTGTACATATCAAATCGATCACTCTCCTGAAATGTGAAGACCAATTCTGCCATCTGCAATCTACCAGTTCTTTGGCGAAACATTATGAATGAACCCAGTTTACGTCCCCTACATCTTGATTTTCCCATACAAAACCAAAACCGCATTCATATAACTTTAATTCTTATTCTCGTGGCCCAGTTTTTCTTACCTCTTGTATCTAAATTCATCAACTTTTTGTAAGCTTTGTGGGGCAGTCTATGTGATTCCATTTGTATTATTTTTAGCCAGTAACGAATACACTTAACTATAGAAATTAAACTAATTGGATACTGTTAGTTTCCCCATACACTAAGTCATTAGGAGTTTGGATTGAAACGCCCAGAAATTTCTTCAATGCATACAAATGTATTTTCTCAATTTCAGCACACCTGCATCCAAGCCCCATAATTCAGCACCATATTGTATCATGGGTTGAATTTGTGCATCAAATAGTTTCAAAAATAACGTAAGAGATTCATTATTTAATTGCATTAATTTTCTCAGAATACACAATAAAGGAAATTTTGCTCTACTTACCAGATCTCGACATGCAAAAGAAAAACTTAATCGTGTTGAGAAATATATTCCTAAATACTTGTAGACGTTGACAACTGGCATAACGCTTCCATTATATGTCCATCTTTCCCGCTCTGCAAGATACCCTCCTTTTCTGAATACTATAATATTACTTTTTGACATATTTACCTTTAAGTGGAGTGAAAACTGATGCTTTTTCTAAACTATTTAATTGTCTTTGTAACCCCACTATTGTCTCTGAAACTAACACTACATCATCAGCCAGAAGGAGTAAAAATATTTCTAAACTGTCATCAATGAATTGTGCACCATGTCTTCCATTACGTATAACTTCTAATGTTAACTCATTAATAAATAAGGAAAACAAAATAGGACTACACACATCTCCTTGTTTAACACCAGCTGTACAGTTTTATATAATCTGTCAATGAAGCACCACATCTAACTCTTGCATTTACAAATTCATACATACTCATAATGCATTTAAACAGTTTTCCCCGAATTCCATTCTTAAACAAAATAGGCCACAATATACTTCTATTAACAGAATCAAAGGCTTTCTCAAAATCGATGAAAGCCACATATAACTTACGATTCAAACAAAACTGCTTCTGAACAAAAGCCATTAAAGTAAACATGTGATCTATAGTGGAGTAATTTCGTTTAAACCCAGCCTGAAATTCACCAGTCTCTCTCACCACCATCAGAGAGAGAGAGAGAGAGAGAGAGAGAGGAGAGAGAGAGAGAGAGAGAGAGAGAGAGAGAGAGAGGAGGAGAGAGAGAGAGAGAGAGAGAGAGAGAGAGAGAGAGAGATTTGATTTGATTTGATTTGATTTGATTTGATTGATTTATTCTTTTATATCGAGGATAATGGGATAAACCCTGGTGTTCTTTTTTTTACATCCAGTCCCCGTAGTTTTGTAAATCTTGTCATCTGTTCCCACCAACACAATGGCCTACTCTCGCTTTTGGGGGTGGGAGTGGGGGGTATTCCCCTGCGTATGAATTCCCGGCTCATGTTTGTCAGTGCGTATTTTTGTGATGTGTGGCACTGACCCTGCACTGGCTGTGGTGCATGATACAGTTCATTACCGTTGATGTTATGCGTAATACCGCGCATTGTTGCGGAGGAGGCCGTAACAGCTTTCCTTGGTACAAGGCGCGCTTTTTCCAAGCAAGGCGGCCTTTTTCTGGGCTGTGGTGTCGCCACAAGAATAGCGCCACCCGCGCGACGGATGGTGTGATGGTGTGCCTGCATAGAGGTGAGCAAGGTCATGTTGCCTTGGGGTCTGTTACTGCCCAAAAGTCGGGATGGGAGGGGGCTCAAAACCCGATACTTTGTCGCATCTCTGCGATTATGGGCTTATCTATGCTTTGGGGGTGGGGGGGGGGGGAGTGGAGCTGGTGTCTGTCGTGTGCGTTTTCTTGTGTTAATGTGTTTGAGGAAGACACTGCACTGCCCTGTGGTGCAAGATATAGTTAGTTTCCGTTAATATTATGCGTAATAACAGGCAGGGGGAGGGATAGTTAAGTGGTAAGAGCACTCGCTTTCCCCAGTCAAGTTAAGTAGCCTGGAGTGTGGTTACCAATTGGATGGATGACCATTTATGCGCCTTGGCTTCAGTACAGCCCCCCCCCCCCCCCCCCCGCAGTTCACCCAGCTGTAAATGGGTACCTGCCCTCTTTAGGGTCAAGGAAAGTAAAGCAGCGAGGGAGAGGAGATGGGCGCCGCCCTCAGTATGCTGGCCCCTAGAGGAGCTGAGGTCTCTGATGCCCTGCTCCACTACCACCGCCTAGGTTATGGAACACCTTCACTTTAACCTTTTTAATACCAGGCATTGTTGCGTAGGCGGTATCAAGCTTTCCTTGGGACAAGGCGTGCTATATGCAAATCAGGCAGGCTTTTCCGGAGCTGGGGTTCGCCACAAGAACAGCGCCACCCGCGTGACGAATGGTGTCACAGTGTTCCTGCATTAGGAGGGACCACGGTCATGTTGCCTTGGGGTCTGTTACAGCGCAAAAGTCGGGGTAGGAGGGGGCTCCAACCGGTACTTTGTCACATCTCTGCGATTATGGGCATATGCTTTTTTTTTTTGGGGGGGGGGGGGGGGGAGGGGGGTTGTGTTTGCGTCACAGGGGTGGCGCTGTTCCTGTGACGACACCACAGCCCCGAAAAAGCCCCCGCCTGGCTTGGATATATCAAGCTTTGTCCCAAGTGTGCTTGTGTGTTTGTGGAGGGTAGGGAGGGTGTCATTAATCACACCTTGCCATGCTACTAGTAGTGAGGGCCCAGTCTGTAAATGTGTATGTATGTGTTTTGTGGAAGAAGAGGAGAGGGGAAGAAAGGGGTTGGTTGATGCCATTGTAAGAATGTGTAACATGGCATTTTTTCTTCTTCCTTGTTTTGCATAGTTTTTTTAATTTCCTTATTCTTTGGATTATTTCATTCTGATTTTCATTATTAATTCATTTTCAATTCGGGAAGGGGGGGGGGGGGAGGGTGATGGAGTGGGATGGATGGTTTGATGAAAAAGGCAAGTGCATTGCTGTTTTCAATGTATCATTCCAGTAAAAAAAGATTTACTTTCGTTTTGATACAGATTTATGTTCCTGTGCACGCGCACGTGCGTGTGCATACACACACATGCACACACACACACACACACACACACACACACACACACACACACACACACACACACACACACACACACACACACACACACACACACACACACAGATTTGTCCACATAGCTTCTCCATGACAAAAACTCAAACTCAGCTTCATCTTCTCTTTGCACTGAAAGTTTATTGTTGGGAAGATGTTTACCTAGCATGAATGGAAAGAAAGAAAGAAATAGCAACGTTGAACACACAGAGAATTAAAGTCAAAAGACAATCACAGGATGACAGTAAAAGGAAGAAGAGAGCTGCAGGTTTCAAGATAGATAAGGAACAGGAAAGGAGGGGGCTGACAGGAGGAAAAAGCAGCACAGAGCAGAAAAAGTGCTGAGGTTCCTACACAGACTGATACACAGACAGATAAACAGACAGACAGACAGACAGACAGTCTGTCCTTACTGTCTAAGGAGAGGGGCTGAAAGCTGAACATTGCAGGCAAACTAGGGAAAGGAGAAGTGGCACATGTCGTAGTCCGTTTCCGATTCCTGCTGGAAGTTCCAGAAGATTCGTCATGGAAATATCTGCAACAAATAGAAATAAATGTGTTCATATTTAACACCCACCCACCCATCCACCCATACATTTACACACACACACACACACACACTCATTCACACAAACACACACACGCACGCACACACACACATACACACACTCACACGCATGCACATCATGTACATAAAGATAACTTTCATTGGAAATTAGAAATATTTGGCTATCTAAGACATGCTTATAACATCATCAATACGTTGCCATCAAATTCTTGAAAGACTTGATCATTATTCTCAAAATGTGACTTGCTCCTGTTTTAAGCCACTATCTTTTGATCATATTCTTTTTCAATGTTTAGTTTTAAACTCAAATGGAAACATTGAACTCAGTTTTGCGAAAACCCGTTGATTACTGATGTTGCTAGGATTATTTCAAAGTCTTCTATAAATGATCTATGGTGATGTTTTTGTTTGTTTGTTTGTTTAGTTTAATATTACCCACTGTACATAGACTTTTACTTGGATTACAACAACTCATACACACAAGCACACACGCACGCACGCACGCATGCACGCGCGCGAGCACGCACACACACACACACACACACACACACACCACACACACACACACACACACACAAATACAGGGAGGAGGGAGGGAGACAGAGACAACTGACTCACCCCAGCCAGAAGAGATGACCATGGTCCAAGATCTAGGGGTTGAGGGGAGTGTCCTCAGCTGGACTGTCTTCTTCCACGTCACGACCCCTCCTCACACAGTGCTTTGGTACTGGAGTCACAGACAGACAGACAGGCAAGCAGACAGACAGATAGATAGGGAGAGACAGAGAGAGATACAAGCATTAAATATTATGCCATAGGTTGGAATCAAGGTGTTCTTGCATTTGCTCACACACACAAACACAAACACAAACACATACACACACACACACACACACACACACACACACACACACACACACACACACACACACACAAACACACTTACACACATACACACACACACAAACACACTTACACACATACACACACACGCACGAACGCACGCACACACACACACACACACACACACACACACACACGTGCGCGCAGGCACGCACGCATACACACACACACACTCACGCACATACACACGCACACCAAAGTTGGCAGTCAAGATAACTACAGAAGTATATGTACACCACCATCATGTTCATGGAAAAGTGCTGACTACAAAGTGCTAAGTCAGCAGTGTGACAAGTCCGTGATGCAGTTCTGCAGGATGAGGAAGCAGACAGTGACTGCTGGGAACAGGGATAGCAGAGCTGGTACTGCGGGAGATTGGGATCCTTTTGGCTGTCTGTCTGTCTGTTTGTCTGCCTGTTTGTTTATTTGTCTGTTTGTTTGCTTGCCTATCTGTCCTTGTTTATATGTCTGTCTGTCTGTCTGTCTTTGTTTATATGTCTGTCTGTATGTTTGTTTACTTACTGGAACAAACCATGCATTTTTAGGATATCTGAATCATGTGGAGAAAAAATGGCGGAAGTAATCAATGGCTTCCTTTTCACTTAGAAAGACGACAGTAAAACGATGATCTTGATGGAAAAAGAGACAATGAAAGAAAGAGCACAGAACAGGGCAACATACAGAGAAAATTAAGAGAGAGAGAGAGAGAGAGAGAGAGAGAGAGAGAGAGAGAGAGAGAGAGAGAGAGAGAGAGAGAGAGAGAGAGAGAGAGAGAGAGAGGATGAGAGGAGAGAGGAAGAGAGAGAGAGAGAGAGGAGAGACAGACAGACAGACAGACAGACAGACAGACAGACAGACAGACACACAGACACACAGACACACAGACAGGCAGACACACAGACACACAGAGACACACAGAGACACACAGAGACACACAGAGAGGGAGACAGAGACAGAGAGAGACACACAGTGAGGGGGACAGAGACAAAGAGTTAAGACATATACACAGACAGAGAGAGAGACAGATAGACACTTGCAAAAACAGACAGACACACAGACAGTTAGATAGACAGACAGACAGACAGACAGATAGACAGACACAGAAAGAACGTACCACATCGGCCACGATAGCACACACGCTTGCGTCTCCTGTATCTACAGCAGGGATGCCTCCTGTTACATCGCCTTCTGTAGCAACACTTGAGATTCCTCCTCTTCCTCTTGCCCTCACACTCTGTCAGCTGCACAGCAGTGATGACGTTCATCATTATCCTCTTCCTCCATGTCTTTGTGATGTTCGTCATCAATGTCATCACTGTCATCATTATTGCTGTCATTATCACTGTCATCATCATTGTTATTATCTCTATCGTCATCATTGCTACCATCATCCTCATCATCGCCAACATCATCATTGTTATCATTATTGGTATCATTGCCCCAACCATTGCCGCCTCCACCACAAATACTGTACCCATCATCATTATTATTATCATTAGCATAATCACCGTCATCACTATCACCAACCCCACCATATTCATTATCATCATTGCTATAATTATCATTACCATTATCAGTGATATCCCTTTCCCCTACAGACCCAGTGCTGACATGAAAAATCTGTTGTTATATGTTCGTTATGTATTGATATCACTCAGAAGCTCCAGCTTTATGCAGCAACAACAAATATTGTCAAAAATAAATTCAGCCCTGATATGCCCCCACACAAAACAAAAAAACCCATACAATAGTTTACACGAAAATGACACACAGCAAAAACGGCAAAGTAAAAGACAACTTAAATCAAGTTACATCAAACTATATATATAAATGAACAATCCACTATCACACAAAATACTGGAATTTGAATGGAGATCACTGAAAACAACAGTTTTCGTAGATATCACACACAATACAGTATTTTTCATTAACGTCAGAGAAAAATGGGAAATTGTATTGAGATCACACAAAAAAGCAATTATTTACATAGAGATCATACACACAAGTACTTTACTTACAAGTAAAATCAAGCAACAACACTTAGTACAGAAGTATGCAATGAAAATATATAATCATTCTTTACAGTTTTGGCGATAATGCTTTAGCTATAAAGCAATGTTTACGTTAAAAAACATAATAATCCTGTATTTAAAAAATGCATGTGTCCTCACCAGTATTGGCTTCACAACTTCCATAATGTTTGATACAAGCAATTATTGAAAATGGTTACTGGCAACTTATGTATGAAAGCCATCAAGTTCTTGCATGTATTGTAAACACACTCCTGCATGAATTGCACACACACACACCTCATATGTGTGTGTGTGTGTGTGTGTGTGTGTGTGTGTGTGTGTGTGTGTGTGTGTGTGTGTGTGTGTGTGTGTGTGTGTGTGTGTGTGTGTGTGTGTGTGTGTGTGTGTGTGTGTGTGAGTGTGTAGTTTCTTCTTTTGGTGTGAATATTTTTTCAAGTTCATTTTTAATCTTTGCATTTGTACCACATTTCTTCTTTAAGTTTTTCCTTGTTCAAATATGATTATTCTCTCTTTTTTCTCCTTTTTTTTCTTTCTTTTTTTATTTTTATTTTTAAATTTTTTTAGATGGATGGCTTGATGAAAAAAAGCAATTGGACTGCTTATTCAATATACCATCTGGAAATACACTCCAGCATGACTTACACAATGACACACACTCCTGCATGCATTTTGCAGACACTCTTCCATACACTGCAAGTACACACTCCAGCATGCATTGTACACACACTCAATGCATTGCACACACGTACACACTGACTGACAGGCACAACCAGTCTATCAGCCACAACACCTGCACGTGGACGCCATCTTACCAGGGCTACCAGGAGGATGAGCACCAGGCAGATGGGAAGAAGACGAGCCATCTTTCACAGCAGATCTCTGTCTCTGTCTGCGCCTTGCAAAGTCAGTGGTGGACTTGAGGTCTTCACAACACATACACACATCATGATCAACACCAGCAAGGCATTTGAAGCAGCCTCCTAGTCTTGTGAGGCCAGTTTATGAGGCACAATAGGAGCTATCAATGGCAGATAATTATAGCTCATATCTATCTATCTATCTATCTATCTATCTATCTATCTATCTATCTATCTATCTATCTATCTATCTATCTATCTATCTATCTATCTATCTATCTATCTATCTATCTATCTATCTATCTATCTATCTATCTATCTATCTATCTATCCCTTAGTCTGGCGATCGTAGGGGAACCCATAAAGACTTGACAACCAGTTCCTTCCATTCCTGTCTTTGTTCTGCCTTTCTCAGGGTTTTTCTTGAGTTCTAGGCCTGTCCATTTGCTGATGTTGTCCTCCCATCTCTTCTTTGGTCTGCATCTTTTTCTTTCTTCTTGAACAGT
>CM060335.1:686599-699561 GCA_030674155.1 Stramonita haemastoma
AATGATATTATAAACATGTCTTAGATAGCCAAGTATTTCTTATTTCCAATGAAAGTTATCTTTATGTACATGATGTGCATACCTGCGTGAGTGTGTATGTGTGTGTGCGTGCGTGTGTGCGTGCATGCGTGCGAGCATGCGTGTGTGTGTGTGTGCGTGCGTGTCTATGTGTGTGTGAATGAGTGTGTGTGTGTGTGTGTGTGTGTGTGTGTGTGTGTGTGTGTGTGTGTGTGTGTGTGTGTGTGTGTGTGATTTTACATTATGAGGGCATGGGTATGAGTATGGTTACGTATATGTGTATGTGTGGGTCTTTGTGTGTTCCTTTCGTTTGTATATGGATGAGTGCTTGTATGAGTACATCCATGTGCATGTATGTGGGTGTGGTGTGTACGTATGTTTATGTGTGTATGTGTACATATGCGCACAATTATGTGATGCGTTTGTGTGTTTGTGTGTGCGTGCGTGTGTGTGTATGCGTGTAAATGTGTGTGTGTGTGTGTGTGTGTGTGTGTGTGTGTGTGTGTGTGTTCTCGGTTATGCGTGTATATGTGTGTGTTTGTAAGTCTGTGTGTGTTTTCGTGTCTGATGGTGGTGACGGTGATGGTGGTGATGGTGATAGTGGTGATGGTGGTGGTCGTGTATTTCAGTGAGTATGTGTGAGTGTGTGTGTGTATGTGTGCGCGCGTTTGTGCGTGCGTGCGTGCGTGTATGTGTGTGCGTGTGTGTGCTTGTCTGTGTATATTGTGTGTCAGATGGCGGTGGTGGTGGTGGCTGTGGTGATGGTACATATGTGTGTATATGTATTTATGCGTATGTTTGTGCGTGTGTCTTAGAATATGAACACATATTTATTTCTTTTTGTGGCAGATATTTCCATGACGAATCTTCTGGAACTTCCAGCAGGAATCAGGAACGGACTACGACATGTGCCACTTCTCCTTTCCCTAGTTTGCCTGCAACGTTCAGCTGTCAGCCCCTCTGCTTAGACAGCAAGGACAGACTGTTTGTCTGTCTGTCTGTCTGTCTGTCTGTCTGTCTGTCTGTCTGTCTGTCTGTAGCGGTCATTTGTAATGACAAGATTGCCTTCATCTCTACCTTTGCAGCAAGAAAATATATTTCTCCAATGACATCTTGTCTTTTTTCCAAAATACAGAATGTGTTGACAGTGGTGTCATGGCTTGATGTCAGTGGCAGCTTCCATTGTTTTGTGACAGTCATGCCAGGTAAACATCTTCCCTTCAATAAACTTTCAATGCAAAGAGAAGATGAAGCTGAGATTGAGTTTTTGTCATGGAGAAACTATGTGGACAAATCTGCGTGTGCGTGTGCGTGTGTGTTTGTTGTGTGTGTGTGTGTGTGTGTGTGTGTGTGTGTGTGTGTGTGTGTGTGTGTGTGTGTGTGTGTGTGCGTGTGTTTGCGTGTGTGTGTTTGCATGTGTGTGTGTGTGTTTGCGTTCGATTCATTTTACGTCTTTTCACAAAATGTGATATTAGACATATTAAAAAAAAAAAAAAAAAGTGTGTGTGAGTGTGTATGTGGGGAGGGGGGTGGGGGTAGGGGGGAGGAGTTTTGGAAGTGGGGAAGGGGGTTAATTCACAAAATCTATACAGAACAGTTAAGAAAAAAAAAAATAATAAAAATAAACACAAATGTATATAATTCTTGAATACAAAAAAGTAAAAATTCCAAATTTTGAACAGAATCTAACGCATTGAACAATAAAACTATTTACAACCATAACCAACAAGAGAAAAATCTAATCAACAATGGGAAATGACTTTTAAGTCCGTAATAATCATAATAAAGAACCAATAGGACAGTGCAGTAATGATTTGAAAAATGTATACCTCAGTAATGGATCACTGAATATCTCTGATGAGGATGATGAGGTAAGAACAGGTATATAACTTTTCAGCATGCTGCATATCAATATATGATCAACAGTTATACTATGTCCACATATGCAAGATACATGTCCAACATATTTTGTTTTAAAACAGTTCATTTCCCATCTGCAAGCCAGAGAAACAATTTCTTTTATACAATAAAAATCTGTTTCATATATTTTAACAAAGGACTGAAATTTTACCATCCTTTCATATACACCTTGACAACCAAGTTTCTTTTCTTCATATTGGAATAACTTTTGTTCTGCTTTTTCCACAATCTGATAACATTCTTGTAGTGACAAATGAAGTGTCAAATTTTCCACATCTATCAATTGTTTTGCCCCATTTTTTGCTAAAAGATCAACTGTTTCATTGTAATGTATACCAGAGTGAGATGGAATCCAGCAAAAAGTTATATCTGAACCTTTTAAGGTGAGGAGATGAATTAAATGACAAATCTCAAAAACAAGTTCTGATCTAACTTTTGTTTGCATAGAACTGATGGCTTGAATTACTGATTTGGAATCAACACAAAAAAGAATGCGGAAAACAGCTCTTGGGAAATCAATTAGGAAATTGAGTGCCATTAATATTGCTATGAGTTCTGCTGTAAAAATTGACATATTCTCCCCAAGATGAAATGATTTTTCCGATTTCAGCTCTGGTATAATGTATGCAGCACCGGCATTATTGTTTAAGACTGAGCCATCAGTGAAAACTTTTAAATGGTTTGAATAGTGTTCTTCCAAATGAATTTTTGCTTGAGAAGATACTAGATTTATATTACAATTCTTTATTAAGTCAATATAATTTATATCAAAGTGTGCTCTTTTGAGTTCCCAGGTTGGAGTGGGGGATACTTCATCTCTTTTAGCAATATTTGTATTTGGATTGAATCCGGCATTTATAAATGTTTGAGATGTATATGTACCCAATGTGGTATTAGAGGATATCGATCTTGCTCTCTTTGGAAAATCTCTGTCTGACTTAAGATTTATTGTCGATTGCAAATTATTTTTAACAGTTTGACTTCTTAGGACAAATTTACAACAAGCAATCCTTCGGTGATTTTCTGGTGGTAGAATTCCAGATGCACTATATGTTTTTAGACAAGAGGCATGGACTGGTAGACCTAGAGCCAGTTTGTATGCTCTACAGTCTATACTTTGAAGTTTTTTTAACAGATATTTTGGAGCATTGAAAAATACTTCTTGGGCATAAGTCAATTTTGAACGAATTAAAGATGTTGAAAGATGAAGCAAAGTAAAAATATCCTGACCCCATGACTGTTTGCTAATAACTTTCAAAATATTTAAGGTTTTCCTTGCTTTATTCAGAATGTGCTCAATGTGATAGTTCCATGTCAATTTTGTTGTAAGAAATACTCCAAGAAATTTGGCTGTTTGCTTGTATTCTAAAATTCCATTATCTATTCCAAACTTAGTGTGTTTGCGTGTGTGTGTGTGTGTGTGTGTGTGTGTGTGTGTGTGTGTGTGTGTGTGTTGTGTGTGTGTGTGTGTGTGTGTGTGTGTGTGTGTGTGTGTGCGTGTTTGTGTGCGTATGTGTGTATGCATGCGCACGTGCGCGTGCACAGGAACATAAATATGTATCAAAACGAAAATAGATCTTTCCTATTACTGGAATAATACATTGAAAACAGCATTGCACTTGCCTTTTTCATCAAACCACCCATCCCACTCCATCACCCCCGTCCCCCTCTCCCGAATTGAAAATGAATTAATAATGAAAATCAGAATAAAATAACCCAAAGAATAAATACATTTTAAAAAACTATGCAAAACAAGGAAGAAGAAAAAATGCCATGTTACACATTCTTACAATGGCATCAACAACCACTTTCTTCCCCTCTGCTCTTCTTCCACAAAACACATACATACACATTTACAGACTGGGCCCTCACTGCTAGTAGCATGGCAAGGTGTGATTAATGACACCCTCCCTACCCTCCACAAACACACAAACACACTTGGGACAAGGCTTGATATATCTAAGCCAGGCGGGGGCTTTTTCTGGGCTGTGGTGTCGTCACAGGAACAGCGCCACCCCCGTGACGCAAACACAGCCCCCCTCCCCCCCCCCCCAAAAAAAAAAAAGCATATGCCCATAATCGCAGAGATGTGACAAAGTGCCGGTTGGAGCCCCTCCTGCCCCGACTTTCGCGCTGTAACAGACCCCAAGGCATGACCGTGGTCCCCCTAATGCAGGAACACTGTGACACCATCCGTCACGCGGGTGGCGCTGTCGCATCCCCCCTCCACCTTCGATACCCCCCCCCCCCATTTAGATAGCCACATTCCGATGTCGGGGATGGTGTCAAAATGTGACACCTGTGTTTTTTTTTTTTAAAAGTTTTGTCATCCGTCCCTTCCCGCATGATAGGGGCTACTCTTCCAAAAAGGTAGAATTGGTTTTTAATGTGTGCATAAGATCTTCTGTATGCATTCACACACAGGGCCTTAGCCTTTATAGTCTCATCCAAAGGCTCTTAACATGCAGTTTTACTTTCCCATCAAACTGGACTATAAACCAGAAGATAGGATTGTATGGGTGATTTTCCTTCCGTTTCGAATGAAATTCTGTATTGACAATTTTCAGATTTTTTTTTTTTGTAAAGGATTGTTAAATTGGAGGTTTTGCATCCTTTTGAAAATAACCTGTGACCAAAACTCCTGGAAAACTCTTGAAAGTTGAGGCTTGACTTTCAAAAGTAATCTCATTAAGGATGGTGATAAAGATGCATTATTGTATGGAAAATAATTGATCAAATGCCTGCGAGTGTGCAGATGAAGCAAACAAGGAATAAGAGAGAACAAACTCTTGAAGGATGTAAATATTAATGTGGCACATAGGTCTTTGTAAGTCATCCATTGATCACCGAATGGATTTTTGTCTTTCAGAGTTCAAAACGACAAATCATGGCAAAAACTATGCATTCAACCTGTGTAACAGACAAAAGCAGAGGTCGGAGACTATAATTATTAGGAAAGTAGCCAAAAACCACAAAAACTGTTTTTGCTGTACATGTGATAAAACACATAGTCCTGCAGGGGGGGGGGGGGGGGGGGGAGGGGGGCAAGAGTTTAAAACTGTAGCCAACTACCAAGAGCAAATTTCACACTTAGTTTGGATTTAAGTTGCTACCAATCAGAAACAAGGTAACAAAATTAGATGCAAAATTAGTGCCTAACACTGGATCCTAAATTAAATGTACATGCTGATTTTGTAAACGGACAGGATCAAGGCAAGTGAACACTGTACCTTTAGTTTCCACACTCCAGTGCAGCATTCTTTTGTGGACTAATATTGATCTGTAGGTGTAGTTATGAACTTTGCCTTTTTTATTTACTAGATAATTGTAAACTTTTTTGATATTTACTTAAACATAAGGAAGGAAGGTGGCAGGATGGTTAAGACGTTCACCTGCCAACAAGTAAACCGTGAGGTTCTGGGTTCAATACCCAGCCTCGTCCTTTCTTCCCAGTTTGACGAAAAAACATCGAACTGAATGTCAAAGTCATTCAGATGAGACTATAAACTGAAGTCCCATGTAAGAACGCACACAGAACATCTTGTGCACATGTTAAAACCTCGTCCCACCTTTCAGAAGAGCAGGCAATTGTGTGCCGGTAGGAGTGGATGACAATTTATATTAAAAAAAACAGCATGCACACAGGTGTCATGTTTAGACACCATCCCTGAGGAGAAATCAGGGAGTTGGAGTCTCCAGGGTGGCTCAGGGCTGTATATAAACAAAAAACGGGTAGGCGCTGCACTTGTGGTGACGTGCTCTCCCTGGGGAGAGCAGCCCGAATTTCACGAGGAGAAATCAGCTGTGACATTAAGTGGTATAAAATAAAAAAAATATATATATAAAAGTAAAACATACAAACCAATTTCAGTATGAACGTACCATACTAGCATGATCATTGCAGTTTGACAGTAACTCAGATGTTTTGCCTAAAAGTATTTAAGTGAAAAAATCTCTGATATCTCATATCTCCCGGGCCTCAAAGCATCAAACTGGGAAGAAATAGCAAGGCTGAGAATATAACGCAGAATCTCACGCTTGTTAGCAGGCGAACATCTTGACCATCCCGCCACTTTCCTTCTTAGTGATGACATAATTATTCTTGTTGTGCGTTTTTAGGTAGTGAGTGACTGATGTGTCACTTGTGTGGTGTGTGCAGTGTGACTGATGTGTCGCTTGTGGTGTGTGCAGATGGTGTCTGTCTGTCCAGGCATGAGGGAAGGAAGAGGGGGCAGGCAGCACATGCCTGTTGTACCACCAGACCACAGCAGCAGGGGCAGACAACTGCACACAACTAACTCCCTTCATTCAGAAACACGGCAGGGAGGGCTGGCTCAGAAGGACAGTGAAAATGGTGTCTGTTTTTAGTTTAGAAACAGCAGTGTTTTCCACTGGCTTCAGTTTTTAGTACTGGGAGGTGGAGGTGACAGTGAGCACAGCCACTTTTTTTCAAAAAAAATTTTTCTGCCAGAGAAAGGCAGGAGTTTTTCTTTCTGAATCCTGTCATATGAAGCGAAATGTGTCTTGCTGTGCCTGACAAGTCAGGCCCCGCACATCCAACGCCTGGCATGGGAGAGAATTGAAATCTTGTTGATGTTAATGGACTGAAGTTAAAGTTGTTTGGAATTCTGCTTCAGCACCGTACCAGTGGTCAACTGAAGCTGTGGACAGTGTTACTTTGTTTATCATCATTGTCCCCCTTCCCCCAAATATAAAACATTCCAGTACTGATCCCTAACATCATCATTCCCTCCCCCCATTCCCTCCTCCCCTCCTGCTTGCATCCCTGTGAAGGGGACTTGCCAATGCACATGGTGTTGGCTGTTTGTGAGGTGTGTAGTGAGAGTGCAGGAGTGTGTTATACATTTAAAAACTTGTTATTTCAAAGCTGGGGCTCTGAGGTCACCAACAGTGAGATTATCACAACTGTGACCGTTTTTGGTCCATCATGAAGGTGGACAAATTCTGACTTGGGGTGTGTGTTATAAATTGGTCATCAAAATGGAATACTGCTAAAATAAATCCATGACACTACACTACACAGCTAAAATAAATCGATGACACTACACGACGCTGCTAAAATAAATATGTAAAGCTACCGTACACCTACATTGCAAACTAAACCCTTAAAACTGCACTTAACAGAAAAAAATAAATCCATACTCTTACAATGATAAAGTAAATCCACACTACAATCAAACGGGTAAAATTAATTTTAAAATAAACAACTATATTGCACCTACACTGCTATGATAGACCCTCAAAGCTGCACTTGCTCAAATAAAATAAAACTAGGTGACATACACTGCTAAAGGAAACATATAACATCACACACATGTGATATAAACTTCTAAAACTATACTTTGCTAAAATAAGCCCACAACACGACACTACACTTGTACTCAAAATAAAACTGCACCATACCTAAACTAAGACTAAAAACCTTTTAAAGTGCACTAAACCCAAATTAAAACTAAAAACCTATAAAACTGCACCACACTAAAACTAAAAACATAAAACTGCACCACACATAAACTACTAAAATAAAATTAACCCTCGCTTCACCTAAACTACTAAAATAAAATTAACTTGCACTTCACCTAAACTAAAATCAAATTAACATGCACCTCACCTAAACTACTAAACTTTTTTTTAACCCATAAAACTGCACTTCACCTTAACTACTAAAATAAAAACCTACCAAACAGTACTACACCTAAACAAAAATAAAAACAAACGTAAAAACTATACTACATCAAACAAAATTTTAAAAAAAAGCCAGATAACTGCACTACACAACTAAAATAATAAAAAAAATATGTAACTACACTTAAATAAAAACCTATAAACCTGCACTACACCTAAACTTTTTTTTAAAAAACCATAAAACTGCACTACACATAAAATAAGATAAAAAACAAAAACACCCATAAACTGCACAACACCTAAACTAAAAACAAAACTTAAACTACACTCAAACTACTTGGACAAAAAACATATAAAACCTACACTACACCTGAGCCATTTTTTTGTTTTAAAAGCAGCCTATAAACCTGCACTTCACCTAAACTAAACTAAAAAAAAAAAAAAGCTATAAAACTACACTACACCTAAACTACTAAAATAAGCTATAAAACTACACCTAAACTACTAAAATAACCTTTAAAACTGCACTACACCCATACTACTATAGTAAAAACAGCAATAACAACAAAACCCACTATCAAACCGCACTACACCTTAACAAAAACCTTTCAAACGGCACCACACCTAAACAAACAAAAACCTATAAAACTGCACTACACCTAAACTGCTATAAGTAAAACCTATAAAACTGCACCACACCTAAAAAACAAAAACCTATAAAACGGCCCACACCTAAACAAACAAAAACCTATAAAACTGCACCCCACCTAAACAAACAAAAACCTATAAAACTGCACACACCTAAACTGCATAACGTAAAAACCTATAAAACTGCACACACCTAAACTGCAAAAAAAACCTATAAAACTGCACCACACCTAAACAAACAAAAACCTATAAAACTGCACTATCCAAACTCTAAATAAAAAACTATAAAACTGCATACAACAACGACTATGAGTAAAACCTATAAACTGCACACACCTAAACAAAAGTAAAACCTATCAAAACTGACTGGCTACATCCAGTCACCTATGCATAGCAGTATGTCAACCATCTAAAATACTGGCACACAACCTACTAACAAAAACCTATAAAACTGCACTACACCTAAACTGCTATAAGTAGAAACCTATAAAACTGCACCACACCTAAACAAACAAAAACCTATAAAACTGCACCACACCTAAACTGCTATAAGTAGAAACCTATAAAACTGCACCACACCTAAACAAACAAAAACCTATAAAACTGCACTACACCTAAACTGCTATAAGTAGAAACCTACGAGAAGCGTTACATGTGCGCAAATTGTTCTGCTGCATTGGCACACTGCCTGGGTTTATAGTCTCATCCAAAGGACTTTTGGGGAGAGTGGAGTCAGCACTGATGTTAACTCCAGGGAAAAATCCTCTCCATCAGGAATCAAACTTGGTGGTTCAAATTTGCCTGAGCAATGTTCTGACCACTAGGCTATCCTGTCCCTGTTAAATAATTCAGAAAACTACATTCTGCTAAAATCCCTGAATCTAAACCATAATTTCATTGCTTAAATAAACCATAATACTACACTACACTTGCATGGTTAGGATAAATCTAAAAATTATACTACACTTGCACAGCTAAAATGCTCCATAAAACTATACAACACTTTAACTTCTAAATTAAATCCATAAAACTATACAAAACTTGCACAGCTGAAATAAACCCAGAAAATTATTCTACACTTGCACTGCTAAAATACCCCATAATACTATACTACACTTGTGCTGTTAAAATGATCCATAAAACTACACTACACTTCCACTGCTAAAATAAACCATAATGCTGCAATATACGTGCAATGCTAAAATAATAACATAAAAGTACACACACTTGCACTGCTAAATAAACCAATAAAAGTACACTACACTTGCACTGCTATAAACTAATAACCCACAAAAACCAACACTACACTTGCACTGTTAAAATACACCTATAAAAGTACACGACACTTGCACTGCTAAAATGCACCCACAAAACTACACCGCACTTGCACTGCTAAAATAAACCATAAGATTAGACAACTTATACACTGCTAAGAAAGAAAAAGAAAAAGAAAAACTTATAATAATACATAACACCTCCACTGCTATAATAAATTTAAATATATATAACCAATCTACAATTCCACAGCTAAAATAACCCCTTTTACTGCCACTACCAAAGTAAATCAATAAAACTACACACCGTACACTTGCACTGCTAAGATAAGCCATAAAACTACATATAGTACACTTCAATGCTAAAACAAACCATAAAACTACACTACTTTTGCACAGTTATGACAATCCATAAAACTGTATAAGTACACTTGCACTGCTAAAATAAACCAAAAAGACTATGCTATACTTGCACTGCTAAAATACACAATAAAAATATACTACACTTGCACTGCAAAAAAACTCATAAAACTACACTAGACTTGCACTGCTAAGATAAACTCATAAAAACACATACACATGCACTGCTAAAATAAACCTCTGAAACTACACAACATGTCCACTGCTAAATTGAATTGATCGGTGATGGTTCACTGCAGTTAGAGAGGCCAAAATACATGCATTCCTAATTTTACACGGGTTACACAGTTAAGATGGATTCACCTATTGTGTTACACTACAGTTAAACTCTTTCACGCGCACGCGCGCGCGCCACACACACACACACACACACACACACACACACACACACACACACACACACACACACACACACACACGCGCGCGCGCGCACACACACACACACACACACACACACACACACACACACACACACACACACACACACACACACACACACATGGACGGGATGGGATAGCCTAGTGGTCAGAACATTGGGCTGGCAATTTGACGACCAGATTTATTCCTGTTTGAAGGGATTTTCCCCTGGAGTTAACATCAGTGCAGACTCCACTCTCCCCCAAAAGTCCTTTGGATGAGACTAAAACCGAGGCCCTGTGTGCCAATGCATGCAGAACATCTTACCCACACATTAAATCCTGTTCCGCTTTTTGTAAGAGTAGGCCATTGTGTGCCGGTGGGAACAGATGACAAGATTTACAAAACTGCATACACACGGGGAGTGGATGTAAGAAATGTAGCGAGTTCTTATTCTTTTATCCTTGATATAAAAGAATAAAATAATTATTAAAAAAAAACACAGACACAGACAGACACAGACACACAGACAGACACAGACACATACACACATCTTGATACTGCAATTACAGATTAATTAAGATAATCCCACCCATAACAGGACACATTAGTCACACTGCAATAAACCCAAACCATCCATGAATGTAGGCTACATTTACTCTGCCAAAACAAGCGCATCCATATTATACATGATGCCAAAGTTATACTGCTAGAAAAGATACATCTATGCTATAGTTACACTGAAGAGATAAGTAAACCCATAATACCATGCTGTTACACCAGAACAGACACACCCACAACACTAAGCTACACTTACACTGCTCCAATAAAACAGATCCAGTGTAAACATATGCTACAGTTACATTGCTAAACTAAACACATCCATAATACCATGCTACAGTTACACTGCTAAAATATCTATATCGATCACTCTACAGTTATGTTGCTAGGCTAAAAAGAATTTATCCATAACATTACACGACAGATAGGCTACACTGTTCACCCTCTTCTCTTTTCCCTCGGAGCTTTAAAAACGAAATAGCTTGAAGAATACTGTGGTTATTATAATTCTCACTAGACATGGACATAAATACTATCTCTGATCCCTCTTCCTCTAAAACACCCACACCCACACCCACACCCACACACTGTTTTCTGTGTGGGGCCAGTGCGACAGAGCTAGCTATACAGTTAAAGGGAAGTAACGCGTCAAATACTTCAAATTAAAGAGTACTACAAAAGTGGCTTCCCTTTTGCTGCTTGACCACATTTCGAGGATAATGGAATGAACGGGGTGTGTGTGTGTGTGTGTGTGTGTGTGTGTGTGTGTGTGTGTGTTGTGTGTGTGTGTGTGTGTGTGTGTGTGTGTGTGTGTTATTTTTTTATATACTTTTATATCGAGGATAATGGAATAAGCACTCATGTGCTTTTTTTTTCGTCCAATCCCCGTGTGTGAAATATTGTCATATTTTCCCACCGGCACACAATAGCCTACTCTTACGAAAAGCGGAACAGGATTTAATATGTGGGAAAGGTGTTATGTGTGCCTTCGCACACGGGGCCTCTGTTTACTTGGTGTGTGTGTGTGTGTGTGTGTGTGTGTGTGTGTGTGTGTGTGTGTGTGTGTGTGTGTGTGTGTGTGTGTGTGTGTGTGTGTGTGTGTGTGTGTGTGTGTGTGTGTGTGTGTTTAATTTAATTTAACGTCTCTTCATTCATACAGTCATAGTGATATTATACGAGAAACAAAAGTAAAATAAGGTAAGGTGTGTCACTTGTGTGCATGAGTGTGTATGTGTGAGTGTGTGGGTATGTTTGTCAGTGTACGTGCCTACATGTGGATGTGAGCGGGTATGTGTGAGCGTGTGTGTGCATACTTATTTACAAATGCGCGCGCGTGTGTGTGTGTGTGGGGGGGGGGGGGAGGTGGGGTCTATGCGTGCAAGTATGCATGTAGGTTTGGGTTTTGTAACTAAGGTGTGGGTATTTGTATGTAGCCCTTTGGGTGACTGAGAGATTTAAAAATAGAATGAATAGAATAACCTCACCTACGTGTGTCTGTCTTTAACAATCTTAAAACCCCAATTCAGGCCCATATAATTTATTTCTTTAACAAAAAAAGAGAGAGAGAGAGAGGGGGGGGGGGGGGGGGAGTATAGTCCTGAACAAGTTAAACTTCAACAATTTTTTTTTACAAAAATAGCCAACAGGCCTTTTAACTAAACTCTGAACTATTTCAAACATAATCACATTATCAGCCAATATTTTTTATATGACATGAATGAAAACTTATCTATGAGAGTAGTATGAAAATACGGTTGAAGTAGTTTATAGAGAAGAATTATATGCCTAGGTGATAAATCAGAGCCACATAATTTTATACATCTTATTTCTTGACAAAAGTTAGTTCTAAATGCGTCCAGTCGAAATCTATAATATATCAGGCTTCTCAACAGTCTGTTATAACAATGACACACTCTGTCACATCTCCATGACTCTGTGCTCGAAGAATCCTTTCGTTAATTATAAACATGTTTCCAACAAGCTTTCTCCAGTAAATGGTTGCCCTCGCGAAGACTAAGTGGAAGATTTAGAGGTGTTGTATCTTCAGGCATATATTTCCCTTAGAATGAAGTTTATCTATAATATGTGCGAGAACCTGTGTGTATGTGTGTGATGTGT
>CM060335.1:699661-722161 GCA_030674155.1 Stramonita haemastoma
TTTGGGGGCAAAGACGGGACCCAAAGAGCCGTTTTCAGCCCCGTCCCGCCCCGACTTTTGCTCGCTTACAGACCCCAAGGCACCAGGACCGCATGGCACCGTATGCATACTCCCTCCCCGACCGTCTCCGACGTGTGTGGCGCCGGACTTGTGGCGACAACCAAGCCCTCAAGACCCGAGGAAGCTAGTTTGCGGCAAGGAAATCGGGTAGAGTGTACGCACCGAAAACCAAGCAGGGCGCACAATAATAATGACAATATACAGCAGTATGATGCACCAGGGCAATCTGCAGGGTACCCGCCACATGCGCGCACACTAGACTCTGTTTTTCAACTGAATATATCAGACATTTACTCCCATGCACACATTGTTATCCACCTGCACAGAGAGAGAGAGAGAAGAGAGAGAGAGAGAGAGAGAGAGAGAGAGAGAGAGAGGAGATGAGAGAGGAGAGAGAGAGAGAGAGAGAGAGAGAGAGATAGAGAGAGAGAGAGAGAGAGAGAGAGAGAGAGAGAGAGAGAGAGAGAGAGAGAAGAGAGAGAAGAGAGAGAGAGAGAGAGAGATTTTCTGTCCTAGCTGTAATGGGGGGTGGATTTAATCTGTGTAGCACCCTAGATAGACGTGGCAGTTGTACTTAAATAACAACCAATCAGAGAGGCCCACTACCAACACACAAATGCTATTTCATATAAAAGCTTTTTTGGGTTTCTTCTCTGAGCATATAAACCTATCTAAAAGCGCGCGAAATCGACACCCTTCCCTCCTTTTTTTTCTTCCATGTCTTTTTCCACTCCAGGGTAGCTTGCAACCATCAACAGCAGCAGCAGGATAGATTTCCACCCCCCTCCTCCACCCTATCAAACACATGCACACAGGGGCGCCCTAGAAACTTCACAGTCTCTGACACACCTGTAGTGAAGGTAAGATGTTAGTGCTTGGGTATTTATTTGAATCTCAACATTCTTGGAGTTCATCAGACAGTAGTTTTCCATGTGTGTATTTTTGCTTTGTATTTTGTTTTAGTGTCCAGCATTCCTTTTCAAACACACACACACATCCACACCCACAGCACACTTGCATGTATGGAGACATTCATGCAAATACACCTAACTCATTCCTATTTGCAAACATATACATGCATAGGAACATTCATTCATGCAGATAAATGACATGCATGCACAGAACAGCAGACACACACTGCTACAAACTTACACCATTTTTTAAACCCCTCCCCCCTCCCCGCTCCCCCCACCCCCCAAACATTTTGCTTCTTTGAATGCTCCACAGTAGCTTTTCTTGTGTGTCATATGAACAAACCATGCCTAGTGCTGCTATTAAGCACCTCACAAGAGGGGGGACGGATAGCCTTAGTGGTCAGAACCTTGCGCTGGCAATTTGACGACCCAGGTTCAATTCCAGTGGAGGAGATTTTTCTCCTGGAGTAAACATCAGTGCTGTCTCCATTCTCCCCGAAAGTACTTCGGATGAGACTTTAAACCAAGGCCCTGTGTGCGAACGCACGCAGAACATCTTGCGCACACGTTATATCCTTTTTCGCTTTTCGTAAGAGTAGGCCATCATGTGCCAGTTGCAACAGATGACAATATTTACAAAACTGCATACACATGGGGGGCACATGAAAAAAAGCACATGATTGCTTATTCTGTTATCCTCGATATAAAAGAATAAATAAATAAGTAAAACAAGTCAGGCCTAATGTATTGCTCTTCAGTGTAGGAGAGAACTGTAATCTTTAAAGTCTTTCTGCACAAAACGTAGGCAAATGGACCAAGAAGGCAGACAATAGACAAAAAGGTGGTGACAAGAAGAAAATGACCAAGGCAGAAAACAATGAAAGAGATAGAAAAGAGAATTTTCAAAGAATTTACAGAAAGTGGTCATGCTTTTTGTACTGATACCCCCCTCCCCCTTTATGCCCACTGGGAGATCTGTCCATCTCATATCCAAGATTGTAATGCGACTTTAGCAGACACTAGCAAACTGCCGCCAACTTCTCTTTCAAAGAATGAGGTCACATTCCCAACTGCTGTCGTCAGTGTCCTAAAGTCGGCCACCAATCACAGCAAGGCAGCACCTTGTTTGAATAGAAGCCTAGGCCGCCACTTTTCCCTCCTCAGCTTGAATTTCAAAACAAACCCGTGCTGCTTTTGTGGCCACGCTGACAGATCTAAATGAGGTCGCCCACGCTGCGTGCGTGTGTACGCACGCACTCACGCACGCATGCACACACACACACACACACTTTAAATGTAGGACAAGCATTCCCCCTGTATAAGAAAAAATGAAACGTTCATAGGTAACATAGGATACTGAATCAAAGATAAACTTCAGAAACTATCTTAACCCATAGTACAATTCAACAATTTAGGATTGAAACGTACAAATCTAATTCTCTTAAACGCATATCAAAGCCTAGTTACTGCACATCCCAAGATAATCAAAGATTTAAACAAAATAAGCATAGACACAACCACTTGACAATATTTCCCAGAACCAGAAATAAACTGTACAAATCATGCTTATTGTATTCACGATAGGCTTCCAAAACTTTGAAACTTACCAAAAACAAAGATCAGTTTAAAAGACATCTAAAAATTTAATTATTTCATAAATTATTAGGTGTTTGGAGGGGGGGGGGGGGGGTCTGGAGGTAACGCGCCTGTCTAGAAAGCAAAAAGTCCATGTGGAAGTGTGCAGTGATTTTTTATTTTAATTTTTTTAAATTTTAGACCACTTTATGTCACAGCAGATTTCTCTGCGTGAAATTTGGGTTGCTCTCCCCGGGGAGAGCCGGTCGCCACAAGTGCATCGCCTACCTATTGTTTTTTTTTCCCCTCAGGGATAGTGTCTAAACACCTGTGTGCATACTGTTTTTTTGTTGTTGTTTTATTAAAAATAATTTTGTCTTCCGCTCCTACCAGCACACGATGGCCTTGTCTTCCGAAAGGCGGAACGGGATTTTAACGTGTGCGCAAGATGTTCTGTATGCGTTCGCACGCGGGACTTCGGTTTATAGTCTCATCCGAATGACTTTCCCATTCAGTTCGATTTTTTCGCCAAACTGGGTAGAAAGGGCGAGCTGGGTACGAACTCAGAAACTCGCGGTTTACATATTGGCAGGCGAACGTCTTAACCATCCTGCCACCGTCCTTCCTCAAAAATTTTCCATTGTCCATGAGACCACGAGTGGTGGTCTGGGTGCTGCTCTTTCGATGAGACGATAAACTGAGGTCCCGTATGTTACACATCATTATTTAACGCACGTTAAAGAACCCACGGCAACAATAGTGTTGTCCCTGGCAAAACTGTAGAAAAAGCCACTCTGATAGGGAAACAAATACACCTACCTGCAGGCAGGAAAAAGAAAATAAATAATGGGTAGGCGATGCACTTGTGGCGACGTGCTCTTTCGGGGAAAGCAGCCCGAATTTTTATGCAGAGAAATCTGCTGTGACATAAAGTGGTTTAGAAGATGATTTGTAAACTTGTGCAGTGATCTTTCCTTTAGGCCTCATCCTTTTCTGTTTGACTTGAATGTGTTTGTAGTGGACTTTATTGTTACCCTTTTCACACTTTCACACCACTTTAAGTCACGGCACATTTCTCTGTGTGACATTGGGCTGCTCTCCCTGGGGAGACAGCGTCGCCACGAGAGCAGTGGCACTCAATTTTTTTTTCTTATCCCTGTATGCAGCAGTGTTTGCTTCCCTATCATAGTGGCTGTTTTCTACAGAATTTTGCCAGGGACAACTCTCTTGTTGCCGTGGACTCTTTTACGTGCGCTAAATATTTGTTGTAAGACATGTGACCTCGGTTTATCGTCTCATCTGAAAGACTAGCACCCAGACTACTACTCATGGTCTAATGGATGGGGAAGGTTTGGGGCTCAAACGGCGGTGAAACCACCCCACACCTCCGACCCGGACTTTTCACATTCTTTGGCAGGGCCGTTACCTCTAGACCACCACCCATTCAACAAATGAAAGGAAAGCTAAGAAGGCTCTTTCTTTGTTTTCAGTTGTAATTGAAATCAATATAATGTATGTGTGAGGTGGGGAGATGGCGGTGTCACTGATGTTATTGTTATCATAAATGAGGTATGACCCAAGTATATACATCATAATGATGTATTAATGTATCATATCAAGGAGTACCCATCTGCTGATGTGGTGATCTCTCCTCTCTCTCTCTCCTCTCTCTCTCTCCTCTCCTCTCCTCTCTCTCTCCTCTCTCTCACTCTCTCTCTCTCCTCTCTCTCTCTCCTCTCTCTCTCTTCTCCTCCTCTCTCTCTCTCTCTCTCCCTCTCTCTCTCTCTCTAACCTCATCATATTCTCATGTTTGCTCTTTAATTATTGCGCCTTTTTTTTTCCTTATTTTGTTTTTGATTTGTTTATTTGTTTGTTTTTGTTTTTTGTTTTTGTTTTATTATTTCCAAAATCAAAATCATCATTGATTCTTACTTCCAATTTTGTTTCTGAATGAGTTGCCTTTTTATAATTTTACCTTAATATTGTATCTTGTCGTTTTTCCTTACCTGTTTTTTGTTGTTTCTTTCTACCCTTTTATCAAAATCTTATGTTTTATGGGACTTATTTTGTGATAGATGGTGGTGGATTGATGTTTTCAGTCTTTTAAACCCTCATCATATTCTCATGTTTACTCTTTAATTATTGCGCCTTTTCTTTGTTTTGTTTTGTTTTTGTTTGTCTTTGTTTTTCTTGCTTTCCTTATTAAAACTCAAAAATCACATTGATTCTTACTTCTCTTTTTCGTTTCTAAAATCAGTGACTTTTTATAACATTACCTTAATATTGTATCTTTTTTTAATTCTTGCCTGTTTTTTTGATGCTTGGAAAATGGTTCCTTATTTTTTGGTATTTGGGATCATATAATTGTTGTTTTAATTTATATTTTTATTGGCAGAAAACTCTCCCCCCCCCCCCCTCCAATAAGGATATTAGTTGTTGTTTTTTTAAATGCCCCCCCCTTTTTCCCCCAAAATTTGTATGATTTATACTCATGTATAACTTTTGACAGATGGTGGTGGATTGATGTTTTCAGTTATTTCACTTGTTCCCCTTTTTTTGTTTGGCTCTTTACCTTTAAACACTTTTTATTCTTCCAAAACCCCAAAAATCTTTTTATTGTGACTTCTGTTTTTTGTTTTCTGATCGATTGCATTTTTTTTTTCCCCTTATCATATATAGTTGTCCTTATTTTGTGGGTTGTTTGGAACGGGGCGTAAAGTTTTATTGTTTAGTATTTTTTCATCTTGAGTAAACCCTGAAAAGGGCGGGGACTGGATGTAAAAAAAGCCCACGAGTGTTATCTATTATCCTCGCATAAAATACTTTGCCTTGCCTTTGCCTTGCCTTTTCCTTGCCTTGCCTGCCTTCTCTCTCTTCTCTCTCTCTCCCCTCTCTCTCCCCCTCTCTCTCTCTCCTCCTCTTCTCTACTCTCTCTCTCTCCCCTTCTCTCCTTCTCTCTCTCTCTCTCTCCCCTTCCCCCTCTCTCTCCTTCTCTCTCTCTTTATCTCTCTCTCCTCTCTCCTCTCTCTCCCCTCTCTCTTGTGTGTGTGTGTTGTGTGTGTGTTTTGGTGTGTGTGTGTGTGTTTGGGGGGTGTGTGTGTGGTGTGTGTGTGTGTGTGTTGACATCATGAGTGTTTTCCCATTCGTTTTCACGGAATTCCGTATTTACATTTTTTTTTAAAAACAATATTGAAATGTTATATCCAAGACCTTGAATCCAAATTTAAAATGATCAAGGGAAAAACCTGTGATAAATTCTTCCTGAAAATCCCTTTAAAGTGAAGCTTTTCTACTAAAGCACTCTCATTTTGGGGGATGATAAATTAAAAAATACAATTTTGTTCTGAAAGAGCAATAAAATTTTTAAATACGTGGTGCGTTGATATTATGAACAATACTACAGACAACAAAGTTTTTCCCCCGGGAGGTAAATATCCATTTGGAGCAAGATTTTTAGCTGAAGCCAACTTTCGAAGGGCAGAGTGAAGCTTTTGTTTGGACTCCCGGGTGCTAGGAAAAAAGATACAAGGTTACAAAGACAACGCCCCATGTGCCTCATTCTGGGGCCTTAAGGAAAACTATTTAGTGCGTTGGGGGAAAAAAAACAGATCAAGACAAGCGAACATGTATTTTCTTTTTTAAAAATAGGGATATTTCGTCTCAAGTGCACATTCTTTTGCGAGAAAAAAACCAGTAGAACCCCAAAAACAAACTTTTTGATAATAAAGAATTGCAAACTTTTTTTTAGTTTGGAATTAGATTTTCCCAAAACTTATAAAATATTGGGAGAGAGAGAGAAGAGGGGAAAGAGAGAGGAAGAGGAGGAGAGAGAAAGGGGAGAGAGAGAGAGAGAAGGACAAAAGACAGAAAAACAGAGAGACAGAAGAGACAGAAGAGAGAAAATGCAAGCTTTCTAAAATTTTTGGAAAGATTTACACCACCGGCACATACACACACCTACACCGGGGCGGCGGCACGCACGCACGAAAACCCCACACAATCACATACAAAACCCTACACACGGTTTTCTCGCACATATTATAAAAAAAACTTCTTTTAAAGGGAAAAATTCCTAAATTTACAACCCCTAAAAAAAATCTTCCACTTAGTCTTCGCAAGGGGAAACCCTTTACTAGAAATTTTTTTGGAAACATTTTAAATTAACAAAGGTCTTCGGGGCCCAGAGTCATGGAAATGGAAAAGAGTGTGGGCATTTTTATAACAGACGGGGAAGCCGGATATTATAATTTCGTTGGGGCGCATTTAAAATCCCCTTTGGGCAAGAAATAAGTGTTTTAAAATTTTTGGGCTCTGAACCCCAGGCAATAAATCTTCTTAAAAATACTTAAAAAGTATTTTATACTACTCTATAGATAATTTTAAAAAGTATTAAAAATTTGGTGATAATGTAAAAATTTTTAAATGTTTTAAATTTGTTTAAAAACCCCCCGGGCTATTTTGTAAAAAAAAAATGTTAAAATTTAACTTGTTAGGACTATCTCCCCCCCCCCCCCTCTCTCCTTTTTTTTTTTAAGAAATAATTATAGGGGGTGAATTGGGGGTTTTTAAATTTTTAAAAAAAAGACACACTGGGGGGGTTTTTTTATTATTCTATTTTTTAAAACCCCCAAACCCCAAGGGCTACATAAAATCCCAAACCCCCAGTTAAAAACCCCCCAAACCCCACCATATTTCCCCCGCAAGACCCCCCCCCCCCCCCCCCCACAAAACACACCCGGGGATTTGTAAATAAGAAAACCACAACCTCACACTACCCGCTCAACCCCCATGTAGGGGGACGTAAAACTGCAAAAATTTCCCACACACTCAACATACACACTAGCCCCCCCCAAAGGGAAAAAACCTTCCTTTTTTTTATTTTGGTTCTGGGTAAAACACATACGAAAAGAAAAAGAGACGTTAAAATTTAAATTAAAAAAACACACACACACACACACACAACCACACACACACCAACACACACACCACAAAAAACCCCACACCACACAACCCCCACACAAACCAAACACACAACACACCACACCAAGTAAACAGGGCCCCCCGTTCCCCAAAAACCACATAACCCCTTTTCCCAATTTAAATCCTGTTCCCTTTTCGAAGAAAGGCTTTTGGTGCCGGGGGAAAATATGACAAAATTTCCCCAAAACGGGATTGGGAAAAAAAAAAAGGGGCCTAGTGTTATTCCATTCCCCTCGATATAAAAGTATAAAAAAAAATAAAAAACACACACAAACAAAAAACACACACACACAACACCCACACACACACACAACAAAACACACACCACCCCAACACACACCCCCGTTCATTCCTTTTACCCCAAAAAATGTGGTCAAGCAGAAAAGGGGAAGCCCTTTTGATACTTTTAAATTTTTAATTTTGACGCGTTATTTCCTTTAAAATGTTGCGTTGTCCAGGCTCCACACAGAAAACAGTGTTGTGTGGGGGGGTTTTTGGGGTTGGTTTTTAAAGGGAAGGGGGGATCAAGATAGTTTTTATGTCCATGCATGAGAATTATAATAACCAAGTTTCCCTTCAAGCTTTTTGGGGTTTTAAAGCCCGGGGGAAAAAAGAGAAGAGGTGAACAGTGAGCCAATCGTGTGAAATTTTTGGGGAAAATTTTTTTCCTAGACATAACTGGGGGTGATCGTATAGTATTTTAGCAGTGTAACTGTCATGGTATTATGGGATGTTTTTTTTTAAAAAAGGGAAACTAAAAGCAAAATTTTCACGGTCTGTTTTATTGGAATGAAAGTGGGGGTGTTTTGTGGGTGTGTCTTTGGGGTGAAACCCAGCGGTATTAGGGTTTACTTTTATCTCTTCAGTGAACTTCCCCATAGATTTTTTTTTTCTAGCAGTATAATTTTGGGCTATGTATAATATAAATGGCTTTTTGGCAGAGAAAATGTACCTACTTCAGGAGGTTTTTGGGTTTATTGGAAAGTGTGATAGGTCCGTTAGGGGGGATTTTTTAATTTCGAATTCCCCAGTATCAAGTTTGTTTGTGTCTGTGCCCTGTCTGTTTCCTTTTGTCTGTTCTGGGTTTTTTTTAAAATAATTATTTTTTTCTTTTATATCAAGGAAAAAAGAAAAAACTCGCAATTTCCCCTTACATCCCCCCCCCGTGTGTAGGGCAGTTTTGAAATCTTGTATCTTTTCCCCCCGGGGAAACACAATGGAAAAACCTTACAAAAACGGAACAGGTTTAATTGGGGGGAAAAAATTTTCTGCATGCATTGGCACCGGGCCTCGTTTTAGTCCCCACCCAAAAGGGGACTTTTGGGGAGAGGGGACCCCTAAAACAAATTTTTAACCCCGGGGGAAAATCCTTCAAACGGGAATAATGGTCGAAAAATGGCCCCCAAAATTTTCTGACCAGGGGGCTATCCCATCCCGCAAATTTTTTTGTTTGTGTGTTTGTGTGTGTGGTGGTGTTTTGGTGTGTGTTTTTTGGGTGTGTGGTTTGTGTGTTTTGTGGGGGGGGGGCGCGGCGTGCGCGTTAAAGGTTTTTAAATGAGTGTAAAAAAATAGGTGAATCCTCTTAATGTGTAACCCGTGTAAAATTGAAAACATATTTTTTTGGGCCCCCCTTAAAACCAGAACCACACGATCAAAATTAATTTGCAGTGGAAAAATGTTTGTTAGTTTTTTTTTGGGTTTTTTTTTTGCAGTGCAAAGTGTGTGTTTTTGTTTTTTTTTGAATCAAATCTAGGTAGTTTTTTTTTGGGGGGGTTTTTTTTCATGAAATGTGAAAATTTTTTATTGTGATTTTAGCAGTCAATATAATAGTCTTTTTTGGGGGTTTTTTTAGCATCAAATGTACTTAAATTTTATGGATTTTTTAAACGTGCAAAAGTATTTTTTTTATGGTTTTTTTTACATTTTAATGTACTAAAATTTTGTTTTTTTGGGGTTTTCTTAGCAGTGCAAAAGTACTTTTTTAGTTTTATTGATTTACTTTGGTGGGGAGTAAAAGGGGTTTTTTAGCCCGTGGAAAAGTAGATTGGTTTTTTTATTTTAAAAATTTTTTTAGCAAAGGGGTTTTTATTGGTTTTAAAAAATTTTTTTTTTTTTTTTTTTTTTTTACATTAAAAGTTTTCTAACTTAGGGTTTTTTTTTTTCAGTGCCAAAAGCGGTGTTTTTTGGGTGCATTTTACGTGCAGTGTTGTACTTTATTGTATTTTAACAGTGCAAATTTTTTGGGGGGTTTTTTGGGTTATTTTAGCATGCAAGGTTTTTTTTTTTTTTTTAAAAATGTCCCCTTTTTTTTGGGTTTTTTAGCAGTGCAAAGGGGGTTTTTTGGGGTTTTTTTTTAAACCCCTTTTTTTGGTTTTAATTTGAGTGCAAGTGTGTTACTTTTAGTTATTATTTTAGCTTGACGTATATTGCAGCATTATGGTTTTTTTTGCATGGAATGTAGGGGGAGTTTTTTGATTTTTTAAGCAAAAGTGTATATGTATTAGGGGGTATTTTTGCAGGCAAGTGTAGAATAATTTTTTGGTTTTTTTTTTGCTGTGAAGTTTTTTAAGTTTTAGGAATTAATTTAGAATTTTTAAATGTTTTAAAATTTTTGGAGTTTTTGCTGTGCAAGTTAGTATAATTTTGGGGGTTTTTAAACCTAACCTGCAATGTAGTGTTATTAGGTTTTTTTAAAAAAAAGAAATTAGGGGTTTTTTTTCCCCGGGAATTTTTGCAAATGTTTTTTCCCCAAAATTTTTTAACAGGAAAAAAACCCCAAAGGGGGCAGAACTTGCCCCCGGAAAAATTTACCACCAATTTTTATTCCTATGGGGGGGGGTTTTTTCCATTTTTAAATCAGTCCCGACCCCCCCCTCCCCAAAAACCCTTTGGGGTGAACTAAAAACCCCGGGGAGTGGGGCCAAGCAGCAGAAAAATTTTCGCCATTTTTAAGCTTCTCAAAGTAGGCCTTTGGGCCGGGGGGAAAATGCAAATTACAAAACTGCTGCACAGGGGGCTGTGTTAAAAAGCACAATGCTTTGTAGGTTTTTATTTTTTGTTTAAAAAGGGAGTGCTTTATGGGTTTTTCCCCCAAAATTTGTTGTTGTCAGTTTTATAGTTTTTTTTTTAGCATTTTGGTAGGCAGTTTTTATAGTTTTTTTAATTTTTTAGGTGTGGGGCTTTTTTTAGGTTTTTTTTTGGGTTTTGGGTGGGGCATTTTTTTAGGTTTTTACTTAAAACAGTTTAGGTTATCAGTTTTTTTTAGGTTTTTTTTTTTTTTTTGGGGGGTTTGGGATTTTATAGGTTTTTGTTTTTTTAGGTTTTGGTGCTTTTTAAAAAGGGTTTTTATTATCGTTTAGGTGTAGTGCAGTTTTTTATTTTTTGGTTTTTTTAAGGGTGGGGCAGTTTAAAGGTTTTTTTTTGTTTGGGGTGTGTGCCGTTTAAAAAGGGTTTTTTTAAAGGGGGTAGTGGGGTTTTGATAGGGGTTTTGTTGTTTTTTTGCGTTTTTACAAAAGAATGGGGTAGGCAGTTTTAAGGTTTTTTTAGAGTTTGGTGTATTTTTTAAAATTTTTTTAGTTTTTTGGTGTAGGGTATTTTATGTTTTTTTTTTTTTTTTAGTTTGGTGAAGTGCGGGTTTATAGGCTTTTTTTTAAAAAAAAAAAGGGGTGGGTAGTGTGGTTTTGGGGTTTTTTTTCCAAGTATTTGAGTGGAGTTTAAGTTTTGTTTTTGTTTGGGTAGCAGTTTTAGGGTGTTTTGTTTTTTTCCCATTTTTTTGTGTAGTCATTTTTTTGGGTTTTTTAAAAAAAAAAATTTTTTGGGGTAGTGCAGTTTATAGGTTTTTTTTTAAGTGTATTTCAATTTTTTTTTTTAAATTTTTTGTTGTTAGTGAGTTTTGGGGGGTTTTTTTTAATTTTTTTTGAAAAGAAAGTTTTAACCCTTTTTTTTTTTTTGTTTAGGGTATACTGTTTTAGGTTTTTTTTTTTGTGTTAAGGGGAAAATGGGGGTTTTTTGGGGAAAAAAAGGAAATAGTTTAGGTGGGGGTGCATTTTAATTTATTTTGTTTAGGGAAGGCAAGTTAATTTTTTTTAGTATTTAGGGAAGCGGGGTTAATTTTTTTTTTATATTTTTTTGTGGTGGGGGTTTTAAAATTTTTTTTTTGTGTGTGCGTTTTTATAGGTTTTTTGTTTTAAGGGTTTAAAAGCCTTTTAAAAGGGTTTTTTTTCTTTTTTTTTTAAGGGGTGGTCAGTTTTTTTTGGTTTTAAGTTTATTTCGGTTGTGGGCTTTTTTACAAATAAAATTTTTTTTAAATTTATATCACATTGTGTGAAAGTTTTATGTTTCCTTTAGCTTTTTACCTAGTTTTTTTTTTTTTTGGCAATGCCTTTTTGGGCTTCATTTCAGGTAGGGAATATTTTTTTATTTTAAATTAATTTTACCCTTTGATTGTATGGGATTTCTTTTTCATTGTAAAGTATGGATTTTTTTTTCTGTTAATGCAGTTTTAAAGGGTTTAAAATTTTTTTTTGGGGGGGTACGGTAGCTTTCAATTTATTTTAGCAGCGTCGGATGTCATCGATTTTTTTTTAGCCCTTGTGTATGTATGGGATTTATTTTGCAGTATTTCCTTTTAAAAACCAATTTTAACCCACCCCCAATCAGAATTTGTCCACCTTATGAGGAAAACCCAAAAAGTTAAAATTTTGGGTAATCTCACTTTGGGAAACCCAAGCTTAGCTTTTAAAAAAAAAAGTTTTTAAATGTAAACAAAAATCCCCCCACCTCACCAAACACCTCACAAACAGAACACCATGTGCCCCGGAATCCCCTTAAAGGGTGCAAAAAGAGGGGGAGGGGGAAAGGGGGGGGAAAAGATGATTAGGTCAGTACTGGAATGTTTTATATTTGGGGGGAAGGGGACAAATTTTTAAAAAAAAAAAACTGCCACCCCTTTTGTTTGACCCTGCGGGCTGAAGCAGAATTTTCCCAAAAACTTTCTTCAGGGCCAAAATTAAAATCAACAAATTTCAATTTTTTCCCATCCAGGGTTGGGGGGCGGGGCCCCGATTTTTTCAGGCACAGCAAGACACAATTTTCGCTTCTAAGACAGGATTTTGAAAGAAAACTCCCCCCTTTTTCCCCCCCGGCAAAAAAAAATTTTTTAAAAAATGGGTGTTTCCTACTGCACCCCACCTCCCCCTTTTTTTTAAAAAAGAAGCCATGGAAAACAGCGGTTCTAAACTAAAAAAACACCCTTTTACACTGCCTTCAAAAAACCCGCCCTCCCCGCCGTTTTTTTGGGGAAAAAAGGGGGGTTATTTTGCAGTTTTGCCCCCCGTGCTGTGGGGTGGGGGGAAACAGGCATGGCGCCTCCCCCCCTTCCCTTTTTCCCCTGCCTGGCAGACAGACCCCCCTCTGCACAACCACAAGCCAAATCATCACACGCACAACCAAAACCCCAAATGACACATCAGTCACTCCAACCTAAAAAAGCCCCAGAATAATTAGTCATCACTAAGAAGGAAAGTGGCGGGGATGGTCAAGATGTTCACCTGCTAACAAGCGTGAGATTCTGCGTTATATTCTCAGCCTTGCTATTTCTTCCCAGTTTGATGCTTTGAGGCCTGGGAGATATGAGATATCAGAGATTTTTTCACTTAAATACTTTTAGGCAAAACATCTGAGTTACTGTCAAACTGCAATGATCATGCTAGTATGGTACGTTCATACTGAAATTGGTTTGTATGTTTTACTTTTATATATATATTTTTTATTTTTATTTTATACCACTTAATGTCACAGCTGATTTCTCCTCGTGAAATTCGGCTGCTCTCCCCAGGGAGAGCACGTCACCACAAGTGCAGCGCCTATCCATTTTTTGTTTATATACAGCCCTGAGCCACCCTGGAGACTCCAACTCCCTGATTTCTCCTCAGGGATGGTGTCTAAACATGACACCTGTGTGCATGCTGGTTTTTTTTTAATAAATATTGTCATCCACTCCTACCGGCACACAATTGCCTGCTCTTCTGAAAGGCGGGGACGGGATTTTAACATGTGCACAAGATGTTCTGTGTGCGTTCTTACATGGGACTTCAGTTTATAGTCTCATCTGAATGACTTTGACATTCAGTTCGATGTTTTTTCGTCAAACTGGGAAGAAAGGACGAGGCTGGGTATTGAACCCAGAACCTCACGGTTTACTTGTTGGCAGGTGAACGTCTTAACCATCCTGCCACCTTCCTTCCTTATGTTTAAGTAAATATCAAAAAAGTTTACAATTATCTAGTAAATAAAAAAGGCAAAGTTCATAACTACACCTATAGATCAATATTAGTCCACAAAAGAATGCTGCACTGGAGTGTGGAAACTAAAGGTACAGTGTTCACTTGCCTTGATCCTGTCCGTTTACAAAATCAGCATGTGCATTTAATTTAGGATCCAGTGTTAGGCACTAATTTTGCATCTAATTTTGTTACCTTGTTTCTGATTGGTAGCAACTTAAATCCAAACTAAGTGTGAAATTTGCTCTTGGTAGTTGGCTACAGTTTTAAAACTCTTGCCCCCCTCCCCCCCCCCCCCCCCCCCTGCAGGACTAGTGTTTTATCACATGTACAGCAAAAACAGTTTTGTGGTTTTTGGCTACTTTCCTAATATAGTCTCCGACCTCTGCTTTTGTCTGTTACCAGGTTGAATGCATAGTTTTTGCCATGATTTGTCGTTTGAACTCTGAAAGACAAAAATCCATCGGTGATCAATGGATGACTTACAAAGACCTACTTCACATGTGCCACATTAATATTTACTCCTTCAAGAGTTTGTTCTCTCTTATTCCTTGTTTGCTTCATCTGCACACTCGCAGGCATTTGATCAGTTATTTTCCATACAATAATGCATCTTTAGTTTATCACAATCCTTAATGAGATTACTTTTGAAAGACAAGCCTCAACTTTCAAGAGTTTTCCAGGAGTTTTGGTCACAGGTTATTTTCAAAAGGATGCAAAACCTCCAATTTAATAATCCTTTACAAAAAAAAAAATAATCTGGAAATTGTCAATACAGAATTCATTCGAAACGGAAGGAAAATCACCCATACAATCCTATCTTCTGGTTTATAGTCCAGTTTGATGGGAAAGTAAAAACTGCATGTTAAGAGCCTTTGGATGAGACTATAAAGCTAAGGCCCTGTGTGTGAATGCATCAGAAAATCTTTGCACACATTAAAAACCAATTCTGCCTTTTTTGAAGAGTAGGCCTTATCATGCGGGAAGGGACGGATGACAAAACATTTTTTTTAAAAAACACAGGTGTCACATTTTGACACCATCCCCGACATCGGAATGTGGCTATCTAAATGGCGGGGGGGGGGGGGTATCGAAGGGGGAGGGGGGAGGCGACAGCACCACCCGCGTGACGGATGGTGTCACAGTGATCCTGCATTAGGGGGACCACGGTCATGTTGCCTTGGGGTCTGTTACAGCGCGAAAGTCGGGGAGGAGGGGCTCCAACCGGCACTTTGTCACATCTCTGCGATTATGGGCATATGCTTTTTTTTTTTGGGGGGGGGAGGGGGGTTGTGTTTGCGTCACGGGGGTGGCGCTGTTCCTGTGACGACACCACAGCCCGAAAAAGCCCCGCCTGGCTTGATATATCAAGCCTTGTCCCAAGGGTGTTTGTGTGTTTGTGGAGGGTAGGGAGGGTGTCGTTAATCACACCTTGCCATGCTACTAGCAGTGAGGGCCCAGTCTGTAAATGTATGTATGTGTTTTGTGGAAGAAGAGAGAGGAGGAAGAAAGGGGTTGGTTGATGCCATTGTAAAAATGTGTAACATGGCATTTTTTCTTCTTCCTTGTTTTGCATAGTTTTTTTAAATTTATTTATTCTTTGGGTTATTTTATTCTTGATTTTCATTATTAATTCATTTTCAATTCGGGAGAGGGGGAGGGGGGTGATGGAGTGGGATGGGTGGTTTGATGAAAAAGGCAGTGCAATGCTGTTTTCAATGTATTATTCCAGTAAAAGGAAAGATCTATTTTCGTTTTGATACATATTTATGTTCCTGTGCACGCGCACGTGCGCATGCATACACACATACGCACACACCCACACACACACCACACACAAACACACACACACACACACACACACACACACACACACACACACACACACACACACACACACACAACACACCACACACCACAGCAAACACACACACACACACACACACAGCAAACAACACACACGCACACACACACACACACACACACACACACACACACACACACACACACACACACACACACACAAACACAACACACAAACACAACGCACCACGCAGATTTGTCCACACAGTTTCTCCATGACAAAAACTCAATCTCAGCTTCATCTTCTGTTTGCATTGAAAGTTTATTGAAGGGAAGATGTTTACCTGGCATGACTGTCACAAAACAATGGAAGCTGTCACTGACATCAAGCCATGACACCACTGTCCACACATTCTGTATTTTGGAAAAAGACAAGATGTCATTGGAGAAATATATTTTCTTGCTGCAAAGGTAGAGATGAAGGCAATCTTGTCATGACAAATGACCGCTACAGACAGACAGACAGACAGACAGACAGACAGACAGACAGACAGACAGACAGACAGACAAAACAGTCTGTCCTTGCTGTCTAAGCAGAGGGGCTGACAGCTGAACGTTGCAGGCAAACTAGGGAAAGGAGAAGTGGCACATGTCGTAGTCCGTTCCTGATTCCTGCTGGAAGTTCCAGAAGATTCGTCATGAAAATATCTGCCACAAAAAGAAATAAATATGTGTTCATATTCTAAGACACACGCACAAACATACGCATAAATACATATACACACATATGTACCATCACCACAGCCACCACCACCACCGCCATCTGACACAACAATATACACAGACAAGCACACACACGCACACACATACACGCACGCACGCACGCACAAACGTGCGCACACATACACACACACACTCACACATACTCACTGAAATACACGACCACCACCATCACCACTATCACCATCACCACCATCACCATCACCACCATCAGACACGAAAACACACACAGACTTACAAACACACACATATACACGCATAACCGAGAACACACACACACACACACACACACACACACACACACACACACACACACACACACATTTACACGCATACACACACACGCACGCACACACAAACACACAAACGCATCACATAATTGTGCGCAAATGTACACATACACACATAAACATACGTACACACCACACCCACATACATGCACATGGATGTACTCATACAAGCACTCATCCATATACAAACGAAAGGAACACACAAAGACCCACACATACACATATACGTAACCATACTCATACCCATGCCCTCATAATGTAAAATCACACACACACACACACACACACACACACACACACACACACACACACACACACACACACACACACACACACACACACACACACACACTCATTCACACACACATAGACACGCACGCAAACACACACACACGCATGCACGCACGCATGCACGCACACACGCACGCACACACACATACACACTCACGCAGGTATGCACATCATGTACATAAAGATAACTTTCATTGGAAATAAGAAATACTTGGCTATCTAAGACATGTTTATAATATCATTTGTAAGTTGCGATCAAATTCTTAAAAGGCTTGATCATTATTCTCAAAATGTGACTTGCTCCTGTTTTAAGCCACTATCTTTTGATCATGTTTTTTTCCAATGTTTAGTTTTAAACTCAAATGGAAACATTGAACACAGTTTTGCCAAAACCATTGATTACTGATATTGCTAGGATTAATCCCAAGTCTTCTATAAATGATCTATGGTGATGTTTTTTTTTGTTTGTTTGTTTAGTTTGACATTACCCAATGTATATATAGACTTTAACTTGAATTACAACAAATCATACACACAAGCACACACGCATGCACGCACGCAAGCACGCACACACGCACGCACACTCGCACACACATAGTGGGAGGAGGGAGGGAGACAGAGGGAGGAGGGAGAGCAACAGAGACAGCTGACTCACCCCAGCCAGAAGAGATGACCATGGTCCAAGATCTAGGGGTTGAGGGGAGTGTCCTCAGCTGGACTGTCTTCTTCCATGTCCCGAGTGTTGGCCATCAATGGCTCTGGCTCCTCCTCCACATCACGACCCTTCACGCAGCGCCTGGGCACTGGAGTCACAAGACAGATACACAGACACACAGACAGACACACAGACAGACAAGGAGAGAGAGAGAAGAGAGAGAGAGAGAGAGAGGAGAGAGAGAGAGAGAGAGAGAGAGAGAGAGAGAGGAAGAGACAGAGACAGAGACAGGAGGACACAGAGAGAGAGAGAGAAAACAGACAGACAGACAGACAGACAGACAGACAGACAGACAGACAGACAGATATACAAGCATTAAATATAATGCCATACGCTTGAATCAAGGTGTCCTTGCATTTGCTTACAAACACAAACACACACACACACACACACACACACACACACACACACACACACACACACACACACACACACACACACAAACACACTTACACACATACACACCCACACCCACGCACGCACACACACGCGCGCGCGCAGGCAGGCAAGCATACACACACACACAAACACACTTATACACATACACAAACACACACACCCAAGCGCGCACACACACGCACACACACACGCTCGCACAGGCACACACGCTTGCGCAGGCACGCACGCACACACACACACACACACATACACACACACACACACACGCTCTCGCACATACACACGCACACCAAAGTTGGCAGTCAATATAACTACAGAAGTCTATGTACATGACCATCATGTTCATGGAAAAGTCCTGACTACAAAGTGCTAAGTCAGCAGTGTGACAAGTCCGTGATGCAGTTCTGCAGGATGAGGAAGCAGACAGTGACTGCTGGGAACAGGGATAGCAGAGCTGGTACTGCGGGAGATTGGGATCCTTTTAGCTGTCTGTCTGTCTATCTGTCTGTCTGTTTGTTTGTTTGCCTATCTGTCCTTGTTTATATGTCTGTCTGTCTAGTCTGTTTGTTGTTTGTCTGTCTGTCTTTGTTTATCTGCCTGTCTGTCTGTTTGTTTGTTTACTTACTGGAACAAACCATGCATTTTTAGGATATCTGAATCATGTGGAGAAAACATGGCGAAAGAAATCAATGGCTTCCTTTTCACTTAGACGCCTGTAAAACAATGATCTTCATGGAAAAAGAGACAATGCAAGAGAGAGCAAAGAACAGAGGAACATACAGAGAAAATAAAGAGAGAGGGAGAAACAGAGAGACAGAGACAGACAGACAGACAGAGACAGACAGACAGACAGAGACAGACAGACAGAGATAGAGACATAAAGAGAGACAGAGAGAGACACACAGAGATGGAGACAGAGACAAAGACAGAGAGTTAATACATGTACTCAGATAGAGAGAAAGACAGGTAGACATTTGCATAAACAGACACATAGATAGATAGATAGATAGATAGATAGATAGATAGATAGATAGATAGATAGACAGACAGACAGACAGACAGACAGACAGACAGACAGACAGACAGATAGATAGATAGATAGATAAATAGATAGATAGATAGATAGATAGATAGATAGATAGATAGATAGATAGATAGATAGATAGATAGATAGATAGATAGATAGATAGATAGACAGGCAGACAGATAGACAGACAGACAGACAGACACAGAAAGAACGTACCACATCGGCCACGATGGCACACACGCTTTTGTCTCCGGTATCTACAGCAGGGATGCCTCCTGTTACATCGCCTTCTGTAGCAACACTTGAGATTCCTCCTCCTCTTCTTCCTGCCCTCACACTCTGTCAGCTGCACAGCAGTGATGACTTTCATCATTATCCTCCTCCTCCTCCTTGTCATTGTGATGTTCATCATCACTTTCATCATTATTGCTGTCATTATCACTGTCATCATCATTGTTGTCATTATCTCTATCGTCATCATTGCTACAATCATCATCATCGCCAACATCATCATTGTTATTATTACTGGTATCATTGCCCCAACCATTGCCGCCACCACCACAAATACTATACCCATCATCATCATTATTATCATTAGCATAATCACCGTCATCACTATCACCAACCCCACCATATTCATAATCATCATTGCTATCATTATCATTACTATTATCAGTGACATCCCTCTCCGCTACAGACCCAGCACTGACATGAAAAATCTGTTGTTATATGTTCGTTATGTATTGATATCACTCAGAAGCTCCAGCTTTATACAGCAACAACAAATATTGTCAAAAATAAACACAGCCCTGATATTTTCCACACAAAACAAAAAACCCATACAATAGTTTACACGAAAATGACACACAGCAAAAAAAGGCAAAGTACAGACGACGTAAATCAAGTTACATCAACTATATATATAAATGAACAATCCACTATCACACAAAATACAGGAATTTGAATGGAGATCACTGAAAACAACAGTTTGCGTAGATGTCACACACAATACAGTATTTTTCATTAACGTCAGAGAAAAATGGGAAATTGAATCGAGATCACACAAAAAGCAGTTATTTACATAGAGATCATACACACAAGTACTTTACTTACAAGTAAAATCAAGCTTAGTACAGAAAAATGCAATGAAAATGTGTAATCATTCTCTACGGTTTTGGCGATAATGCTTTAGTTATAAAGCAATGTTTGCGATAGAAAAACATGATAATCCTGTATTTAAAAAACGCATGTGTCCTCACCAATATTGGCTTCACAACTTCCATAATGTTTGATACAAGCAGTTTTTGAAAATGGTCACCAGCGCCTTATGTATGAAAGCCACCCAGTCTGTGCATGCATTGTACACACACTCCTGCATGCATTACACACACACATACACACACACATACCTGCATGCATTGTCCACACACACACACACACACACACACACACACACACACACACACACACACACACACACACACACACACACACACACACACACACACACATACACAGACCGGCATGCATTGTACACACACTCCTACAGGAATTGCTCACACACGCACACACTCCATCATGCAATGCACACACACTCCAACATACATTGCACAAACATACCCCAGCATGCATTGCACAAAAACTCCAGCATGTATTGTACACACACTCTTTCATTCATTGCACACACACCCCTTCATGCATTGCACAAAACACTCCAGCATGAGTTACACACACATACACACACACGCACACACATACATACACACACACACACATTCCTGCATGCATTTTACAAACATTCCTCCATACATTGCACACACACACTCCAGCATGCATTGTACACACACTCCATGCATTGCACACACGTACACACTGACTGACAGGCACAACCAGTCTATCAGCCACAACACCTGCACGTGGACGCCATCTTACCAGGGCTACCAGGAGGATGAGCACCAGGCAGATGGGAAGAAGACGAGCCATCTTTCACAGCAGATCTCTGTCTCTGTCTGTCTGTCTGCGCCTTGCAAAGTCAGTGGTGGACTTGAAGTCTTCACAACACATACACACATCATGATCAACAACAGCAAGGCATTTGAAACAGCACTCCTAGTATTGTGAGGCCAGTTTATGAGGCACAATAGGAGCTATCAATGGCAGATACAGATCACAGGACCACAGAAATATTCATAGGGACAAGATGTCTCGATGGTCAGAGCACTCATTCTCCCCAAGCCAGGGTTAAGTAGCGTCTAACGTGGTTACCGAGTGAATGAGTGCCTGCTCATTTGCCTTGTCTTCAGTACAGTCCCCCAGTTCACCCAGCCATAAATGGGTACCTGTCTTCTCTAGGGACAGGGAAGGTAAAACAGCGAGAGAGAAGAGATGGATGTTGCCCTCAATATACTGTACACTAGAGAAGCTGAGGTCTATGACACCTTACTTCCCAACAACTATACAGGTCATGGGAACACCTTCACCATCTTTCACTTTTTACTCTAGAAATTAATGTTGGTATCTTATGCTGCTGGGGTGACAACAGTCTGTAAATGGAAGGATTTAGGCTGGTAATGAAAAAGCTGGGTAACTGTCAGAATGAGAATGGAAATGAGGGTGTAGCAGAAGACAGGCTTTGTCAGTGCAGAATTGTGGGTGGATTAGGAAAATGGGGACGGGATAGCCTAGTGGTCAGAACCTTGTGTTGGCAATTTGACAAACCGAGTTTGATTCCCGTTGGAGGGGATTTTTCCCCTGGAGTTAACATCAGTGCTGACTCCACTCTCCCCAAAAATCTTTCGGATGAGACTGTAAATTAAGGCCTCATATGCGAACGCACGCAGAACATCTTGCACACGCGTTAAATCCTGTTCTGCTTTTCTTAAGAGTAGGACATTGAGTGCTGGTGGGAACAGATGACAATATTTACACAACTGCATACACACGGGGACTGGATGGAAAAAAAGCACATGAATGCTTATCCCATTATCCTCGATATAAAAGAATAATAATGATAAAAATGTACAGCTGTTTAAAGACTTGGAATAAGCAGCAAATATGTGTTACGTTCTGAGCAATATCAGGCTGTAATAACTGTAGGCTGAGCTCTGAGCAATATCAGGCTGTAATAACTGTAGGCTGAGCTCTGAGCAATATCAGACTGTAATAACTGTAGGCTGAGTTATGAGCAATATCAGGCTGTAATAACTGTAGGCTGAGCTCTGAGCAATATCAGGCTGTAATAACTGTAGGCTGAGCTCTGAGCAATATCAGACTGTAATAACTGTAGGCTGAGCTCTGAGCAATATCAGACTGTAATAACTGTAGGCTGAGTTATGAGCAATATCAGGCTGTAATAACTGTAGGCTGAGTTCTGAGCAATATCAGG
>CM060335.1:727161-739661 GCA_030674155.1 Stramonita haemastoma
TAGGCAGACAACTCTTTAAAGATCGTTCTTTGAGATGACCAGATTCTTTAAACTGTCCCCACGAGGCTGGGTCTAATAAACGGTATCCCTCCTGTACAGATAAGGGAACATGCAGTTCTCTTGATTCCAAATCATGTCTTGCCCCGTGTTTAGCAGCTCTACCAGCCCACTCATTTGAAAAAAATCCAACGTGAGAAGGTACCCAACAAAAAGTAACAGGAATACCTCTTAAGCTTAGAGGATGTATGGCGTATCTAATTTCAAAGCGGGCGTGTGTTTATGTGTATGTGTTTGTATGTGTCCATGTGTCCATGTGTGTATGTGTGTGCATGTGTGTGTGCGTGTGTGTACATGTATGTATGTGTGTGTTAGTGTAGGTGAGTGTGTGTGCGTGCACGTGTGGTGTATGTGTGTGTGTGCCTGTGTGTGTGTGTGTGTGTGTGTGTGTGTGTGTGTGTGTGTGTGTGTGTGTGTGTGTGTGTGTGTGTGCAACAACTCTTACCACAGGCACTGTCACAGGTGTGACAAAACATTTTGCTGCTCTTTTAGAGCTTATATTTCTGTGATATGAACTGATATGCATGCAGATAGTGCAGCAAAGGAAACTGGTTTCTCTTTGTTTTCTGTTGCCAACGTTTTGTTATTGACAAACGACAAACTAAACACAGAGCAAGCAAAAAGACCATGTTGTAGTGAGCCTTTCAACATTGAAGTATGTCATTGACGAAGAAGCCTTTACATTTCCCTTCGTTTAAATGTCATTTCATTAATTAATTTTATTGATGTTCTTGATCTACAGCATGGAAATGAAAATAATGATGGCGTAAACTAATCTTTTGTTATGAAAAACGCTTTCTACTAACTGGCCAGTGAATCTCAGTTAGCATCAGTCAATGACATTTATAACAGCTGAAAACACAGTTAGTGTTAGAGCCTGATATTGCTCAGAAGACTATGGTAAAAGCTGCTAAAGTGTCCCATTTCCATCAACCAGCTGTCACAGAGTATGGCTGTCAATAACGCCTTACCACTGCCATCTTTGCTCCTGCCACATCACATCGTCTGTCATCCTTTACCAATATTTCTTCCCTCCTTACTTTAAAATATTAGGTATGGTTGAAGGTGTGTGTGTGTGTGTGTGTGTGTGTGTGTGTGTGTGTGTGTGTGTTGTGTGTGTGTGTGTGTGTGTGTGTGTGTGTGTGTGTGAGTGCGTGCATGCACACGTGTGTGTATGCGTGTGTGCTTATGTTGTGTGTGTGGAGAGAGAGAGAGAGAGAGAGAGAGAGAGAGAGAAGAGAGAGAGAGAGAGAGAGAGAGAGAGAGAGAGAGAGGAGAGAGAGAGAGAGAGAGAGAGAGAGAGAGAGAGAGAGAGAGAGAGAGAGAGAGAGAGAGAGAGAGAGAGAGAGAGAGAGAGAGAGAGAGAGAGAGAGAGAGAGAGCGAGAGAGAGAGCGAGAGAGAGAGAGAATGAATGAAAGAATAATCTTTATTTTTCAAAGGTAACAGAGTAAGCATTACATACTTTTTTTCATCTGGCCCTTTGTGTGTGTGAGAACAAATTTTGAACAAATTTTTTGAACAAATTTTATTTTTCAGAGGGTAATAGATTAAGCGTTACAAGCTTTTTTACATCCAGCCCTCAAAAGAAAAGAAAAGAAAACAAAATAAATAAACTACAGTCCAATAGCAACAATGAAAGGAAAAATATACATAATGACATAGAAATACATGGAAAGCAATACACACACATGCGCGCGCGCGCGCACACACGCACACACACACACACATAAACACACACACACACACACAAACAGGCACACGCATACACACACATCAAAAGGAAAAACCTAGAAAGAAAAAGAAAAATGAGATAGAGAGAGAGCGAGAGCGAGAGCGAGAGAGAGAGAGAGAGAGAGAGAGAGAGAGAGAGAGAGAGAGAGAGAGAGAGAGAGAGAGAGATTAAATATATGTGGAAATGGTGAAAAAGAAATAATTAGGAATGCAACAGATACTAACTGTACCCTCCGAGTAGAATGTTTATGAAATTGAGATTTCTTGTGGTTTGATCAAAACATTTGTGGTGAAAGCAATGTGACATTTTCATGAGTCATCAGAAAATCATACAACAAATCTTAAATCTTGAAAATTTTGTTTCATCTTTCAAAACAGTAGGGAGTCTATTCCAAAACCAGCTCCCAGAGTATGTTAGACTTGATTTAAATAGAGTAATGGCTGGTAAAGGAAGGTTTATTTTATGTGAATGCCGACAGTTGTTTACGCTGAACATGCTGCTTAAGGAAGATGGGACATTACCATAAAGAATTTTGTGCATTAGTACACCTTTATTAAAGAGCAATCTTGTTTTGAGAGGAAGAATATTTACATTTTTGTAATCTGAAAATGTCAATGAAGATGACTTATCTACTATTATTTTGATAGCTCGTTTATGAATACTGATTAATGGTTTGAATAGGTTATTACTTGCTAAGTCCCATAGTGTAGACGCATAATCCAAAATAGACTGAATAAATGAATGAAAAAAATATTTTCCTTGCATTCAGATTAAGAAGGTGTTTGATCTTATTTAATTGGTAGGTTTTGGAGGCAATTTTCTTTGTTAGATTACGTATGTGTACAGACCAAGACAAACTATTATCGATGGTTACTCCCAAAATTTTGTGGCTAGAAACTTCTTCAATTTTGAAGTTGTTGACATAAATAGAAGGTAAGTTCGTGTTTAGATTTTGACGTTTTTGTCTTGTTGATAATAGCATGAATTTTGTTTTACCTGGATTAAGGGCCATATGGTTCATTTGTGTCCATTCAATAATGATATTTATATGCTCTTGTAAACTTTGACTTACTTGGAGAGGGTTTTTGTGGCTGGTATGAAGAGTTGTATCATCTGCAAATAATTCGTTTTGTACTTTTATATTCAATGGCAGGTCATTTATATACAGAAGAAACAATAGGGGACCAAGCACAGATCCTTGTGGTACACCAAAGTTATTTAGAAGAAAAGTTGAAGAAGTGTTGTTTAGATATACTTTTTGCTGTCGCTCAGATAGGAAAGATGAAATCAGTTTGAGGGTACTGGAAGATAGTTTGTAGATTGCAAGCTTTCTTAGTAAAAGTTTGTGGTCAATAACATCGAAAGCTTTAGCAAAATCAATAAAGAGTATACCTGTGAATTCTTTTCTATTCATATTAAGTAACCATCTATCTGTCATTTTTACAAGGGTAGTATGGCAGGAATGGTTTGCTCTAAATCCAGATTGATTTGGGTGTAACAGATTATATTTGTTTAAGTGGGCTAGTAAACTTTTATGAATGTGCTGCTCTAATGGTTTTGAAAGAGTGGACAATATTGATATTGGTCTGTAATTTGATGGGTCAGAGGTATTTCCTGATTTATGTAAAGGAATAATTTTTGCCTGTTTTAAGATCTTAGGAAATGTGTTTTTGCTTATGCAAAGATTGTAGACATATGTAAGTGTTTTCTGCTATAGTTGATGCGGAGAGTTTTAGAATTTTCCCATCTAATCCATCAAGACCACGTGTTGATGATTGTTTTAGTTGACGTAAGGCAGTAAACACCTCATTAACTGTAATAAGTTCTATCTCAATTTTAGATTGAATATTTTTACTGTCGCAAAAGGTTTTCAATTTTTTTAAGTCATTGTCTTCTGATTTATCCTTAACGATTAACTGGTTGGCAACAGATGAGAAATGAAGATTTAATTTGTCAGCAGATATATCACAGCAAATATCTGAGTTTTTATGAAAACTTTTTTTGGTGAGCTGGTTAATAGCTTTCCAGATACATCTATTGTCCCTGTTGTTGTTTAGAAGTGCCTCAAAATACTTTTTTTTCTCAGCTCGTAAAAGTGAAGTTACATAATTTCTTTGTTTTTTATAATCTTCTCTTAAACCCTTCTTTAATAAACAATCCCTATGATATATTTGTTCCTGTATTTGGCCAGTAAGCCAAGGTGGTTTTGTTTTGTATTTAACTCTCTTAATTTGTAATGGAGCATGTTTATTGTAAACATTATAAAAGATAGAATACCAATATTCAGTAGCTAAATTGGGGTCAGTAATTTGATAAACATCATTCAAACGTGAATTTAGGAGGTCCTGTAGAAAGGCATTACTATTAAAGTTAGAGAAATTTCTATAAGTTATAGTTTTATGGCTAACTTTCGGAATTTTTACTCCTTTTTTGGACCATGTTATGCATACAGGAAAATGATCACTGCAGCCAGAAAGTGGAACGTTCACCTCTACAATAGTTTCTTTATTAACAACATATATATGATCAATCAAAGTTTTTGAAATACTTGTAACACGAGTTGGTAAAGTTATCAATTGTTTCAAGTTGAAAGATTCAAACGTCTGTATCCACTGGTTATTTGGTTTTAATAAATCAATATTGAAATCACCTAGTATAATAATGTCATCATAATCTTTATCTATGCTATCCATCATTGAAATATAGTGATCAATCCATTCTGTTTTTTCCTTAGGATTTCTATATAGAAAGCATAAGAGAATTGGTCTGGAATTTTTTAGTTTAATTTCAATCCAAATTGTTTCTATATGAAGTTGCTCTAAACTTGTAACTCTTTTGAACTGAACTGATTTATGGACATAAACAACTATACCAGTTTCTTTATGAATAAGGGAGTCTCTACGGATAGTATTGTAGCCTGGAACTGAGATGTCATTGTCTGAAATATGGGAGGAGAAATGGGTTTCTGTGAAACCAAATACATGGAAATTTTTCCCTGAATTTGACAAAATCGAAGATATTTCAGTCATTTTATGTATTGCATGATTGATGTTGAGATGACCAATTCGAAGACCATCTTTAGTTAACCAAGGATTCTTTTGATGATCCATAATCAATATAAGTTGTTTATATTATGCACATCTGATCACTAATTCCAACAGTTGTTTCTCACAAAATCAAAGTAAAGTAATCAAATAACACTTAAATATAATGGAAAAATATAACAATAGGGAAAGTAAAGTAAGATCAAGTAAACTATTTATGAAGAAAAAAAAAATCACAAAGCACAAAAAATATATACACATGAAAGTATGAACCCACTCTCAATGAAATGTCAGTTCACCAAAGGAAACAATGTTTAGTGTAATTTTACCACCAAAAAACAAACCAAAAAACTGTAAAAGAATTTCTATAAGCAAAGGGTCAAAAATGCAAAAGGAGACCTCAAAAACGCCAAAGCCTTGTTTCCGTTTCCAATCTCAAACAAATGTTTCTTCAGGTCAATCACACTGCCACTGGAGCATCTGAAACTACAACATTCAAACACAATCACACATCAAAATTCAGGTGAAAATCCTGGACAAAAAGTAAACACACCAATATCCATAATCCAGTTTTTATACATGCATTGGGTAGGGGGTTCTAACTTGATTTGCCATAATCTGAGAGGCCATAGAAAGCAAGTCTAGTGCATACGGATGAATATGTCCTCTTAAAGGAGGGAGGTTTCTAGGAAACTGCTCGGATGTCACAGAAGCATTTTGTTCTAAGGGGAGGTGTAAGCTATGTGCTTCTTGTGATGACAGAGGAGGTGGAAAAGAATGCAAGGAACTTCTTCCAAAATTCGTGTAGTTTGAATACATAGAGGGATGTTGAACAGAAGATACTGGGAATGAAGTATTAGTTGTGTTTTCATGTGGCCTTGATCTGAGAGGTGGGTAGTGTAAAAGTGAGGAGGGAGGAGGAGGACATGCTGGATTGTCATTGTATGCATGCTGATCATGATGACTGGCATGAGATTGAGACAAAGTTTCTGTAAAATTATGAATCTGAGAAGGGGGAAACTTTGTTGAGGATAGGTCCTGGGGCCTCTATTTGTCCTGCTTTGTTGTGAACTATAGTTGTTGAAAAAAATCTCAGGATTTCTGGAATCTGTGGATGAACTATTTGGAAGTGAGGAAACACCATGCCCTGCTTGTCTGTTGTGATAAGTAGGTGGCCTATATACTCTGCTTACTGAGGAAGAATTGGTTTGAATTTGGTCTTGTTTCTCAGAGTTGTGGTGTTCAATTTTATTCCAGGTAAACCGAATACTGTTTGCTATTCTGGAAGTGCCTCTTTCACTAGGATGGGTAAGATTGGAGTAGAGAGCTAGACGAGGAGATCCAGAACTGGTAGTAAAGGTGCTTGTGTGGTCAATGAAAGTGATGTTTGTATGATGACAAACTGTCTGAAGGTTTCTATTGGAGGGACTTATGATAGTGTTTAGATGGTGTTGGCCTCTAGCTGGGATAATAGAACTCATACTGAATGTGGATTTGGGAAGGAGGAGAAGCATTGTTTCACAAGGTCAGACCATTCTTTTTCTGAAATAGCACCAGATTTACAGCTGTTCATGCCAGCATGAACAACTACACATTTTATTTTAAACATAACAGGAAGGGACAAGAGCCATGATGATAGATCAGATACCTTCATTCCAGACACACAGATTTTGAACATGTTTTCACCCCGAGGGGCCAGTCTGTATGGATCAATATTTCTGATTACAGAATCCCCTATCAATAGCATTGTTGTGGTATTTGGAATAGAAATCTTTGACAATGTCTCATGGGGTGATGGTTTAGGAGTTTGTGGTTTTCTAAGGGTTTCAGAGCCCACAGTTTTGTTGTACAGGCCTCTGCTGTTTTCTCCTGTAGGACCTAGCTGTACTTTTGTTTGCTGTGTAGTTGTAAGGCCAGGATCTGCATCAGCCAGTGCTTCAAATGAATTTGTTACAGGTATATTGTAGTGAATGTTGGGTTCAACAATTTCCTGTTCTGTTGCTTTTGAAATAGCAGGAAAATCAACATCAGTTGTGGTGGCAGAATCCTCTGCCTGAGATAGCTGGATGGTCATATCTCCAACTGAAGATTCTAGATCTTCTTGGTTGGAACACCCATTTTGTTCTGATTCAAATGTTTGTTGTGAAACAGTAGAAAGTTTTTCTGGTTGAGGAGAAGGAGAAGTCTGAGTGGATGTTGATTCAGTGTGTCTGGAGCTAGTTCTTTTTAACTGAGACTGTATTGTTCCCATCTGAGTTTTAAGTGAGTGATTGTCTTTTTCTAGTTTTGCATTTTTTTCTTCCAGATGGTTTATTTTCTTTCTCAAAGTGTCTAATTCCAATAGTAGGTTATCATGCTTTTCAGAGACATGCACTCGCAGCTCATTTTTTAGTGAAACTCTAACATCTTCAATGAGTGAGGCTGTCTTTGATTCATGTTCATCTTGAGCTAAGTTTAAGGATTCAATGGAACTTTTAATTTCTTTTAATGTTTGTTTACAAGATAACAGTGACAATGATGATGTTTGTTTTTTATTGGCTTTCAAGCCAGACGAGAACAGATTTCTTTTTCTCTGGGTGCGAGTTCTTTTACCAATGGGTGTAGTATCCAGGTGAGGTCTTTCTTCTGATTTTGTACACTCTGCTTTTTGCTGAATGGATGGTGCTGGTGGAAGGAAGACAGTTTGTAGGCTGGTAGACATTGCAGTGTCAGTGACGTCACTGGACAGCAACAGGTTGGAGTCTGGAGGAGGGGTTGAAGCCACTGCATCAGGAGACTGATGGCCTGGAATCATGGTGGCAGGATCCAGACAGACTTCATTGATGAGGGAGGCTTCCAGGAAAACAACTTCTGGCATGTTTTTGATGAATAATAGGGGAGTCTTGAGGAGATGCTCAATAAGTTCTTTGTTGTTTTTTGTTTCCAGGAAAGGTGGGATGAAATGTTTAATTTTTTCACACTCTTGGTCACGCCATTGTACACAGTCTCTGCCTTGACACAACAGGGTGCCCCCTCCCTGCTGTGTAAAATACAGAGTAATGGTGACGGATTTTGTAGATTTATGAAGAACTCTGATAACTGTCTTAGAAAGTTCAGGAGGTGGAGATAGTGAAACAAACTTAGGCACAGAAGAAATGATTTCATCATTTTGGTTGAAGTCCGTCACTGTTACTACAATTGACTTTTCATTTATTGCAGTATAACGAAAAATAAGTGAATTCCGCCATGCAGCTAGTTCTTCACTTCCACAAGAAAAACGTTTTTGGATTTCATCCATGGTGGATCTAAGTTTTTTCATACTACTTGTAGAATCTTCCGTCATACTTTAAAAAAAAAAAAAAAAAAAAAAAAAAAAAAAAAAAAAAAAAAAAAAAAAAAAAATTACTGACACTCACATGCTGTCACAGTTCCCATCTCCAGTTGGCAGTTGGCAGGTACATCAGTGTGTCAAAGGCATGTTGAGTTTTCACGTGCAGACAGTATCCTAACAACCAGCAGCAGAAGGGAAGAGTACATGTGTACCCAGAACAAGTTGTGATGATATTTCACGTGCAGTTTGAATACAAAGTGTTGATCTCTCTTCGGCAATGGGATGAAAATTAAATCTTCCTTGTTAAGTATTGATAAATGTATTGCAATTTACAGGCTAATTCGGCAAAATTTTCAATAAGCAATGTCAGATTGGTAATGAGTCTATGGTTGCACACCCACCTGCCAAAATTCACTTTAGTCTATAGTGGATAACTATCACAAATATCAACTTTTCGGATGAGCGCACCTGCACGTCCGACCACCTCAGCACCAGCTCAGAGAGAGAGAGAGAGAGAGAGAGAGAGAGAGAGAGAGAGAGAGAGAGAGAGAGAGAGAGAGAGAGAGAGAGAGAGAGAGAGAGAGAGAGAGTTTTGATTGTTTCTGTAAATCCACAATGTTTTTCGTCAGCATAAGTGAAAAAGACTCCAATTTCAATGATGTAACAAATAAATCGTCATCACTGGCGTTTATTTCTGCAGAACTTCCTCTTGGCTGTTTGATGTCTGTCCATGCCAGGAGTATCGACTTCAGACAACTTTTTGATGTCTCAATTAACGGCTGTCAGAGACAGCCCCTGTCCACGTGTACAGCCCACAGCTGCATTGGCCAGTGTGACTCACTGCTGGAGGAGTGTATAAAACATGCTGGCCATGAAGGCCCAACATTCCTCACCCAGGACCGTCCACAGAAGCCACTGGTAAGTCTTTCGCTTTGGAATGGTGTTGGCGTTGTTGCAATACATGTTTTGACATTAAGGACGATGCTTGTTATAGTCAGTTTCAATGATGCTGGCTTCTGTAGAAATAAGTTTTTGACCTATTAGAGAATGTTCTTATGGTTGGTTTGGACATTGGAATCAAGGTTTTGCCATTTTAGAAACTGTTTATTAGAATCAGTTTGAGTAATGTTTGCTTCGTTATAGTGAAATTATTGGTAACGTAGCACTTATTGTAACAAACGAAAAAATATCTATGGATCTAACATTTAGAGGGATTTTGAAAAATACCACAGTTAATGTATGTCATCCACTCCTTTTCTGTTCAATTCACACATTGTAGAAAAAAGATTCAGTTTGGCAGACAGAAAATGTAATGGTGATTTATCATGGGTCAGTCTTTTCCAGTTTTCCCTTACAAAGCAGACGTTAGAGTTTATTCAGACAGATCTGTGACAGTCTCCCCTGGCAACGCAGAACAACACTCAGCTCTCCTTTAGGATTTGGAGTTGCTGTGACCCCAGTAGGCTGTCAGTCAGGTGCCATGTTTCAGTCTGTAGTTCACGTCTGAGGAATGATCTCTGTGGAGGTTCCTGGAGTCTGTCACCACAGGAGCAGCCTCTGTGGTCCACTGCCAAGCCCCAGTTCACCCCACACTTCCCACTGACCAGGCTCTGTCCTACTACAGGAGCACTGCCTTTCACAGGGTGTGCATCCTCCTCCTCCTCCCTATCCACCCACAATTCTGCACTGACAAAACCTGTCTTCTGCTACACCCTCATTTCCGTTCTCATTCTGACAGTTACCCAGCTTTTTCATTACCAGCCTAAATCCTTCCATTTAAAGACACCCAAATTAATTTCTAGTTGACCAACTTCCATTTTTCTACAGTAAAAAGTAAAAGATGGTGAATATGTTTTCATGACCTATGTGGTTGATGGGGAATGAGGTGTCAAAGACCTCAGCTTCTCTAGGAAGCAGAATTATGATGGTGGTACCCATCTCCTCTCCCTAACTGCACTACCTTCTCTGTCCCCAAAGAAGGTAGGTAGGCATTTACAGAGGGATAAGCTGGGGGACCTTACTGAAGTAAAAGTACACGAATGGTCACCCAGCCACTTGGTAATCACGTTCAACGCTGCTTAACCTTAGCTTGGGGTAAGTGAGAGCTCTGACCACTGAGCTAGCCTGCCCTCATGATTTTTCTAAGGTAATATGTGCTAAATGGAACGGGTATGTAACAAGATCATAAGGACTAGCAAAAACAATACTGCAAGGCACAGTTCAAGGAAAAAGAAAAAGAGGCAGACCAAAGAAGAGATGGGAGGACAACATCAGCAAATGGACAGGCCTAGAACTCAAGAAAACCCTGAGAAAGGCAGAACAAAGACAGGAATGGAAGGAACTGGTTGTCAAGTCTTCATGGGTTCCCCCACGATCGCCAGACTAAGGGATAGATAGATAGATAGATAGATAGATAGATAGATAGATAGATAGATAGATAGATAGATAGATAGATAGATAGAAGATAGAAGATAGATAGAAGATAGATAGATAGATAGATAGATAGATAGATAGATAGATAGATAGAGAGATAGATAGAGAGATAGATAGAGAGATAGATAGAGAGATAGATAGATAGATAGATAGATAGATAGATAGATAGATAGATAGATAGATAGATAGATAGATAGATAGATAGATAGATAGATAGATAGATAGATAGATAGATAGATAGATAGATATGAGCTATAATTATCTGCCATTGATAGCTCCTATTCTGCCTCATAAACTGGCCTCACAAGACTAGGAGGCTGCTTCAAATGCTTTGCTGGTGTTGATCATGATGTGTGTATGTGTTGTGAAGACTTCAAGTCCACCACTGACTTTGCAAGGCGCAGAGAGACAGACAGAGACAGAGATCTGCTGTGAAAGATGGCTCGTCTTCTTCCCATCTGCCTGGTGCTCATCCTCCTGGTAGCCCTGGTAAGATGGCGTCCACGTGCAGGTGTTGTGGCTGATAGACTGGTTGTGCCTGTCAGTCAGTGTGTACGTGTGTGCAATGCATGGAGTGTGTGTACAATGCATGCTGGAGTTTTTTGCTTGCAGTGTATGGAAGAGTGTCTGCAAAATGCATGCAGGAGTGTGTGTCATTGTGTAAGTCATGCTGGAGTGTTCTGTGCAATGCATGCTGGAGTGTGTTTGTGCAATTCATGAAGAAGTGTGTGTGAAATGAATGCTGGAATGTGTGTGTGCAATGGATGCTGGAGTGTGTGTATAATTCATGCAGGAGTGTGTGTACAATGCATACAGGTGTATATGTGTACAATGCATGCAGGTGTATGTGTGTACAATGCGTGCAGAGGTGTGTGTGTGTGTGTGTGTGTGTGTGTGTGTGTGTGTGTGTGTGTGTGTGTGTGTGTGTGTGTGTGTGTGTGTGTGTGTGTGTGTGTGTACAATTCATGCAGGAGTGTGTTTACAATACATGCAAGAACTTGATGGCTTTCATACATAAGTTGCCAGTGACCATTTTCAATAACTGCTTGTATCAAACATTATGGAAGTTGTGAAGCCAATACTGGTGAGGACACATGCGTTTTTTAAATACAGGATTATCATGTTTTTCTATCGCAAACATTGCTTTATAGCTAAAGCATTATCGCCAAAACCGTAAAGAATGATGACATATTTTCATTGCATTTTTCTGTACTAAGCTTGATTTGACCTGTAAGTAAAGTACTTGTGTGTATTGATCTCTATGTAAGTAACTGCTTTTAATGTGATCTCAATTCAATTTCCCATTTTTCTCTGACGTTAATGAAAAATACTGTATTGTGTGTGATATCTACGCAAACTGTTGTTTTCAGTTATCTCCATTCAAATTCCTGTATTTTGTGTGATAGTGGATTGTTCATTTATATATATAGTTGATATAACTTGATTTAAGTCGTCTGTACTTGGCCGTTTTTGCTGTGTGTCAGTTTTGTGTAAACTATTGTGAGGGTTTTTTGTTTTGTGTGGGGCATATCAGGGCTGTGTTTATTTTTGACATATTTGTTGTTGCTGCATAAAGCTGGAGCTTCTGAGTGATATCAATACAAAACGAACATAATTATAACAACAGATTTTTCATGTCAGTGCTGGGTCTGTAGGGGAGAGGGATGTCACTGACAATAGTAATGATAATGATAGCAATGATGATAATGAATATGGGGGGTTGGTGATAGTGATGACGGTGATTATGCTAATGATAATAATGATGATGATGGGTATAGTATTTGTGGTGGTGGCGGCAATGGTTGGGGCAATGATACCAATAATAATAACAATGATGATGTTGGCGATGATGATGATTGTAGCAATGATGACGATAGAGATAATGACAACAATGATGATGACAGTGATAATGACAGCAATAAT
>CM060335.1:752161-756011 GCA_030674155.1 Stramonita haemastoma
CCTCAATAAAACAGCAACTAGAACCTCTGCACAACTTTGGGGTTAACTTGTAGAATTGGAAGGTTATAAAGAACACACACACACACACACACACACACACACACACACACACACACACACACACACACACACACACACACACACACACACACACACACACACCACACACACACACACACGCTTCAAAACTGTATATACACGGGGACTGGATGTGAAAAAGTACGCGAGCGTAAATTCCATTATCCTCGAAACAAAAGAAAGAATTGATGAAACTCCAGCTCTGTTGTCTCCGATTGCCTCAGAAGAAGTGTGTCAAGCATTTAAAGGGAAGCCACTTTTCTTGTTCTCTTTAATTTGAAGTATTTGACGCGTTACTTCCCTTTAACCGTACAGCGACCTCTGTCGAACTGGCTTCCCACAAAAAACAAAACGGTAAAAGTTTGTTTATTTGTTTTGTTGTTGTTGTTGTTGTTGTTTGGGGGGGGGGGTTGAGAGGAGGAGGGGTCAGGGATATTTATGTCCACATCTGGTGAGAATTATAATAACCACAATATTCTTCGTGCTATTTCGTTTTAAAAGCTCTGAGGGAAAGAGAAGAAGGTGAATAGTAAATAATTGTTTACTGCTGATTTTTAATTTTAGCTCTGTAGCCTATCTGCCCTGTAATGATATGGATATATTTATTTAGCAGCATAACTGTAGAGTGGTGGATGTAGATATTTTAGCAATGTAACTGTAACATGGTATTATGGATGTGTTCATTTTAGCAATGTAAGTGTAGCATATTTGTACACATGTGTCTATTTTGTTGGAGCAGTGTAACTGTAACTTAGTGTTGTGTGTGTGTCTATTCTGGTGTAAGGAAGCATGGTATCATGGGTTTATATTCTCTATCCAGTGTAACTATAGCATGCATGCAGTATCTTTTCTAGCAGTGTAACTTTGGCAGAGTGTTATGGAAGTGGTTTTGTGTTTTTTTGGCATGGGCCTAGATCCATGGATGATTTTCATTTATAGCAGTGTAACTAGTGTGTCCTATTATGGGTGGGTGGGGTATCTTAATTAACAGTGTGCTTGCAGTATCAAGATTTATGTGTGTGTGTTATTCATTTATTTGACATGAAAGCCCTGAACACCAACACAGGGAACTGGGAGGAGGTAGCGGCTGACCACAGCAAATGGCGCAGTGTTCTCCACAAGCAGCTGAAGTGTGGTGAAGAAAAGATCCACACCGCAGCAAACGGAAAGAGAGTAAAGCGGAAGGCATGTGCTCCAGCCACCTCAACAAGCCACATCTGCATCAGATGCAACAGAGACTGCCACTACCGCATTGGACTGACCAGCCACAGCCGGTGCTGTCGCTGAACAAATTACCTTTCTTCTGGTGCGAATTCCATAGTCGACACCCACTGATGGTGGCCTACCAACTATATCGAGGATAATGAAATAAGCGCTCATGTGCCTTTTTACATCTAGTCACCGTGTGTATGCAGTTTTGTAAATCTTGTCATCTGTTCCCACTGGCGCACAATGGCCTACTCTTGCAAAAAGCGGAACATGATTTAACGTGTGCGCTAGATGTTCTAAATGCGTTCGCACACGGGGCCTCGGTTTATAGTCTCATCCGAAGGACTTTTGGGGAGAATGGGGTCAGCACTCATGTTAACCCCAGGGGAAAAATTCCCTCGAATGGGAATTGAACCCAGGTCGTCATATTTGCGAGCGCAGTGTTCTGACCACTAGGCTATCCCGTGGGGCCACCTGCCAGAGGGGCCCAGCACTGCTGCTGGGTCACTTTGGTGGTGTTCAGTGACCAGTGCCTGTTCTGAGCTAACACACGTAGGACACCCCCTACTATGCCCCCTACTAACGACAGTATTAGGTCAGTCGCGGAGCCAGACTGAGTGAGTTGCCCACCGCAGGTGGCAATTACCACAAAGTCCCTTCAACGACCGTGCCCTCAAACCTCCAACTCCAAAGGCTTTGACACAAATCACCACAGGCACAGAAGTGTATGTATGGAGAAACCGAATCTGAGGTAACCATGAGACCAGAACAATTGGGCCACCTAGGCCTAGTCAAACAACTGGGACCATCGAATCAGAGGCAGTTTTTTTATTGCATGATGATCAATGGCAATGAGGATGATATAATGATGCTCCTGTGGATGTGCATATTTATTTTTGCTTTGAGACTATTTGACAGGGTTGTACTCTACGCTTATTATCATAATATTTCCTGGCGTCAACCACGCTGAGAGATACAGACACCTGCAGTGTTGATCAGGTAATTAGAGCAACACTCTCAAACTCACATCGTAAAGTGGATTAAGCTCAACTGTGTGGTCCCAGTCTTCCCACTGGGCCAACAGCACACTCACTCTGGGTAGGAGCCAGCCGAAGTCCGAAACAAACTCTATGGGATTCGAACCCACAACCTTCCAGCCCGAAATCCAAAGCGCTAACCACTGAGCCATCGTGGCTGGTAAAAAGTGCAAAAATGATATAGCCATCAGAAGGGCCATGGTCTGTGATGCACGAGGAAAGCAAGTTCTGTTCACCCACAGAGGGTGCTATACTTATAGGCCTGCACACCTCACTGATCAGTTGATTCCAGTTTGCAGCTTAACTGGACAAGACGCATTGACTGTTGCTGCTCCTTGTAGATTTGTTGTGAGGCCACAGGTAAGTGATGTCATTCTTTGTATGACCTCTAGCTTAACTCATAATTCATAATTCATAACTACTTTTACACATTTTGAAATTAAAAATGGAAAAGGGGAGAGGATTTTGAAAAATTGTTTAAAAAAATATTTATGGGGATAAAAACGAACTAATGTGACAAACTTTCCGTGTGCTTCCATTCCTGAGTGGTAAAAGTAGATTTCTGCTATCAGAATCGTGCTAAACTGAACAGAATTCTTCGCCAGTGCCATGTCCAAACCACGAAACTATTCCCCATCTTGACCCCCCTTCCTCCCAACTTTTTTAACAAGTTTATATAGACCCTCGCCACCCCCCACCCCTGTCCCTTCTTTTAACTGTACAACAACAACAACAACAACAACAACAACAACAACAAATCGGGACAGTATGCTTTTAACTGTATATTTCAGCTGGTGCTAAGTTGTATGGCTGTTTCTTGTTCAGTTCACAGTGAATATTTTTCTCCTGTTCAGTAACAAGTGTGAGGCTAAGCCGCTTTGTGCCTCTCCTCTTCCATTTTTTTCATGTCCAGAATACAGATTGGCTAAATTAATAAACTCTATGGTCAGCAGAATGTAATGGATGGGTTGAATTGGAAATCTTTCTTTGATACTGCTAATCTTTGAATGAAAAATCCTTGTAAACTGAGGTATGTGGGGCGATCATAGTGATTTATACTGTATCTTTAAAATATAGGTTATCCCCCTCGCAGCTGTAGTGCTGGTGTTACGTTAAGCCAGCTAGTAAGTATAATTCTACAGTTTATTATCAATAAGCACCACCCCACCCTCCACCCCCCACCCCCACCCCAAAAAAAAGGGAAAAAAGCGACGTGGTCCTCGTAAAATTTATAAAATTTAAATGGTTGCTTGCAATTTATTACGGTGCTTTTAGTTTGGTAAGTACCCTGGATGAAAAAAAATATCAGAATATCAGTGTCTGTTGCTGATTGGTGAGAAAAAAAAAAAAGGCTGAGTGAAGATTATTCCAATGCACCGAGTTACCTGCCTTTGGATGTGCCAAGAGACCCCTATGTTTTGAGCGCAAAGATGGCGTCAGTTTGCATAGAACTGCGATTAAGACCGATTGGTAACGCCCCTTAGTCTCCTCTGCAGTTTTCCTGCAAGCTCCTTTCATATTTTCCC
>CM060335.1:761111-763611 GCA_030674155.1 Stramonita haemastoma
ACGCTCGACGCTGCTTAACTTGACTTGGGGAAAGCGAGCGCTCTAACCACTAAGCTATCCCGCCCCCCTGTTACCAGTTTTACCATTTAGCGACAAGAAACCCGCTTAACCACACTACATGTATGCAGTAACAACTTATTCATAAATATTCACAGCCCACGCGCATCTGTCTGCCATTGATGCTGAATATGATATGGGATGAAAAGGGGTGTCAGAGAAGTGTGTGTGTGCGTGCGTGCGTGCGTGCGTGCGGGCGGGCGGGCGTGCGTGTGTGTGTGTGTGTGTGTGTGTGTGTGTGTGTGTGTGTGTGTGTGTGTGTGTGTGCGTGCGTGCGCGCGCGCCTAAAGTATACAACACATTTCAGAGCGATACCCTTGCAAGAAAAAAATGAATCCCCATAGATCTCTTTTATTTTGAAATTAGTCTATTCTCTCCCGATAAAATCTAAATTGAGGAGAGAGAGAGACAAGGCAAGACAAGGCAAGGCAAGGCAAGGCAAGGCAAGGCAAGAGAGAGAGAAGAGAGAGAGAGAGAGAGAGAGAGAGGAGAGAGAGAGATGAGAGAGAGAGAGAGAGAGAGAGAGAGAGAGAGAGGAGAGAGAGACAGACAGACAGACAGACAGACAGACAGACAGACAGACAGACAGAGTGAGCGACTGACAGACAGACACAGACAGACCGACAGACAGACAGAGAAAGAGAGAGACAGAGACAGACAGACAAACAGACAGACGGACAGACAGACAGACGGACAGACAGACCGTCAATCTTCCTGCTGATTTTATTCTTTTTCATTCTCATCCTGTCAGGGCAATTCGCGTATTCTATCAATTGGATCAGAAAGCTTGGTTTTTCTTTCTTTCTTACTTTCTTTCTTTCTTTCTTTCTTTCTTTCTTTCTTTCTTTCTTCCTTTCTTTCTTCCTTCCTGCCTTCTTTCCATTATTCCTTCATTTCATTCTCTTTTCCGTTTTTTTTTTTTTGTTCTCTCTTTCTTTATTTTTTCTTTTCTTTTCTTTCTTTCTTTCTTTCGTTCATTCGTTTGTTCTTTTGTTCTTTCTTTTTTCTTTCTTCCTTCCTTTCTATCATTCCTTCATTTCCCATCTCTTTTTGTTTATTTCTTTCTTTCTTCCTTTTCTTTTCTTTTTTCTTTCTGTCTTTATTTATTTCTTTCTTCCTTTCTTTTCTTTTCTTTTTTCTTTCTGTCTTTATTTCTTTCTTTTTGTCTGCCTTACCTCCTTTCTATCATTCCTTTATTTCCTTCTCTTTTTAGTTGTTCCTTTTTTCTTTCTTTCTCTCTTTTCTTTTCTTTCTTTTTGTCTTTTCTTTTTCTTTTTTCTTTCTTTCTTTCTTTCTCTTTTTCTTTCTTTCTTTTTTTTCCTTCTTTCTTTCTTTCTTTTTTTCTTTCTCTTTTTCTTTCTTTCTTTTTTTTTCCTTCTTTCTTTCTTTCTTTTTTTCTTTCTTTCTTTTCTTTTCTTTCTTTCTTTCTTTCTTTTTTTCTTTCTTTCTTTTCTTTTCTTTCTTTCTTTCTTTCTTTCTTTCTTTCTTTCTTTCTTTCCTTTCTTTTCTTTTCTTTTCTTTTTTCTTTCTGTCTTTATTTCTTTCTTTTTGTCTGCCTTACTTCATTTCTATCATTCCTTTATTCCCTTCTCTTTTTAGTTGTTCCTTTTTTTCTTTCTTTCTTTCTTTTTTCTTTCTTTTCTTTCTTTTTGTCTTTTCTTTTCCTTTTTTCTCTCTTTCTTTTCTTTTCTTTCTTTCTTTTCTTTTCTTTTATTTCGTTCTTTCTCTATCTTTGTTTCTTTCTTCCTTTCTCTCTGTTTTCCCCCTTATTTTGTTTTTCTTCTTTTTTTGTTGTTCTCTTTTGTTCTCTGTCTTCTTTTTTTCTGAGTATATCCATCTTTCTCCCCTTTTTTCCTTCAATCTATCTTTGTTGCATTATTCTTTCTTTCTTTCTGAGTTTGTCGGTCTTGCTTCCTTCTCTTTTTTTTCTTTCTTGCTGTCTTTTTATTAAAAAAAAATTCTTTTGTTTTTCTCTTCCTTGTTGTACATCTTTCTTTTCCCTTCTTCCATCTTTTTCTCTGTGTCTTTCTCTGCTTTGAGTTATAGTCCTTTTCCCACTTTTACCTTTTTTCCATTTTATTTGGGGGTTGGATCTCTTTTTTTATTTTATCATGTATTCTTCTGCATTTTGTTCTTTTTATATATTTCATCGGGGCTTTGTTTGTTTGTTTGTTTGTTTGTTTGGTGCTGTGTCATCTTTTGTGTTGTCCCTATTTTAATGATTCTACGCCGCTCATCTCTATCTCTCCGCCCCAGCCATACCCAAATTCGTTGTCCCATCCTCAGGGTAAGAGGTTTTAATCTTTTATATGTATACCTGTTTATGTCACAGTAGATTTCTCTGCGTGAAATTCAGGCTGCTCTCCCCGGGAGGAGAGCGCGTCGCCACAAGTTCAGCTCCCACCCATTATTCTTTTTTCTTTTTTCTGTCTGCAACTGTATG
>CM060335.1:768611-778378 GCA_030674155.1 Stramonita haemastoma
GCTTTTCGTAAGAGTAGGCCATCGTGTGCCGGTGGGAACAGATGACATTTACAAAACTGCATACACACGGGGACTGGATGTAAAAAAGCACAAGAGTGCTTATTCCATTATCCTCGATACAAAAGAATAAATCAAATCAATCAAATCTAGTAGTAGTACAGTACTGGTAGTTGATGTACAGTTAGTTTGGCTTTGTCAAACTCAAAGTGTCATGGTCATGATGATGTGTTAATCATGAATTGCTGGAAAAGAATGTTTCGGAAAAATTCATGGTAAAAGTCTAAAAGATATAAGTAACTAAGTCTATATTAAACTGAATGGAATTGTATAAAATTTATTATAGATAATTGATAACCTAATTCATTATTTCTACATGTATACTGTTTTAGCTTTTCACTTTTGTCATCTTGGCATTGATTAATTAATGCACCATAGAACTTTACTGTTGACAGTGTTGTGCACAATGCTTGTTTTATGTTATGGCAATGTTGACAGTTCTGCATGCATCCATTTACTAAACTTAGAAACATCATAATTTAATTCATTGATCAATAAGTACTACTATTAATTCATTAGGACTGATATAAAAATTGTAATAAATAATATACTAGTTATATATGTATTATATATATAGCTCTTCCACCATCTCTAACAAAATGAAAATAATTGAAAATAATCATAATGGCTTCCCAGGTTTCCCTTGTCACTCTACTATTCTACTTGTGCCAAAGAAATTCCAAAAGGAAAAAAGGACTTCAACTTCTGAAACAATTGACTTTGATTTAAAACTCCTGTTATCATGGCTCCATGACGAGAGCCTTGACCAACATTACAAATGTGAATAATGAAAAAGTAACCAATCCCTGAAGTAAGTTTACTAAATGCAGAGTAGGCAAACTGTCACATGTATATGAATTATTACATAATGCAAAATCTCAACATTAGGGATTTTGTACTAGTACACTATTACTAGTTTAAGTGTTTAGTAAAATTTTACACTTTAGTAAGTTTCTGAGCTGAAGCCAACTGTCAAGGAACATGAAATTTCTACATGTATAAAAAAATGTAACAAATTTAAAAAGATAATTGTTACTTGTCATATGATTATTAACCTACTTTGTTTTAAAATTTATATTATATATATATATATATATATATATATATATTTATATTATATATATATATATATATATATATATATATCATTAACAAGATTTATTGTCGAACTGATATAAATGTAAAAAGTTCAAGGTAATATTTTTAACACATGATAACAATAATCGGTTGCAGATGGCGTGGGATTCTCTATCACGATCCCCACCGCCTGTTCGGCACAGGAAGAAGCGTAAACCCTCTCTGTCCCCAGACTCGGCGTCATCACGCTCTCGCTCCAGATCTCCTAAAGCCCAGACACCAAAAAGCACAAAAGAAGCTACAGCAGGTCTCCGGACAGATCACCACCTCGTTCAGAGTCCTGCAGAAAGAAGCAGAAAGCATCATCCCGAAGAAGAGCAGATTCGGCTTCAAGCCGGTCAGACGACAATCCAGAACGGAAAAGACTGACAGAAAAAACGACGTGCCAGGTCACCAGACTCGCACAAATCGTCCAGAAAGAGGCGATCTGACAGCGCGTCCTCCGTTTCCCCTGCCCACAAGCGTTCACAAAGGAGCAGCTCGCGGTCTAGAAACCGACGCCAAAGTTCTCAGTCGCCCCCGAGAAAAAGCAGAAAGTCGCGATCACGGGACAGAGCCGAAGGTTCCAGGTCACGACAACGTGCAGGCAGCGAGTCCTCTTACTCCAGCAGCGAAGAGTCCCGCCCTTCCAGACGGAATGGCAGCTCCAGACGGAGAACCAGATCCAGGTCATTGTCTTCAGGATCCAGGTCCAGGTCGCCGCCAGGGAAGATGTCCAAAAGTCGCAGCAGAAGCAAGTCGGTGGAGAATGTAGTTCCCGTATCAATCACAGAGGGAAAGAAGGATAATTCGTCTTTCTCTAAAATTGCTCCCAGTGCTTTCGGTGGCAGTGGCAGGTATGACGTTGTTTGGTAAATGAAATCACACTTAAAAAGAATAGTCAAGACACTTGTTTAGTGAATATGATATTTAATATACTAAAGAGAGAGAGAGAGAGAGAGAGAGAGAGAGGAGAGAGAGAGAGAGAGAGAGAGAGAGAGAGAGAGAGAAAAGAAGTCGTCTCTAACTGTAAAGACTGAAGACTAAGGCTTGGAAATGTTGGATTTCAGAGCAAGTGTGCTGCATATTCTGCATCTTTGGTGGTTCAGTGTATGTTATTGCACAACATTTCTGATCAGAACTTGACTGTTGACCATTTTGAAGTTTTTGGTGTTCTTTTTAAAAAAATCATTTCAAGTATTTTGTAAAAGAGCCATTTACTGATTTAGATTTGTTAGCTCTGTGTAAGCATCAATTTTTTTTTAGTTTACAATCTATAATTTTATAGAAGTTGCAGTTGTGTAATATTCACCCTAAAGCTGTGTTTAAAATGTCTCACTTTTTCTTTTTATATATTGCATAATGCCTTAGTAGTTTTTGTTTTAGTTACACTTACAGTGTAAGACTGCATCATCATAACCTATGCATTAAAAAAATTCTGATTTGATTATGATTATGATTACTACAGATTAGTCCTTACATAGAATGCTGATGTATCATATAAGGACATATGAATTCATAAGCATAGAGAACTGCTTAACTTCTAATATTGAGCCAGAAGTATATATATATATATATACAAAAATCTAGTTTTAAGTTCGCATCAAACTTAAAAGGCTGCTTTGATATCAGATATTAGATGTTTCCATGTCTTTTTTTTTTTCCAGCAAATCTGAGCAGAATGGAGAACACCAGAGCGGTTCCAAGTCTTATTCCCAGAACGGTCACCGTAGTTACCAGAGAAGCAGTGGAGGACATAATCGTCGCCCTCATCATGCTACCCACATGATGGACAGGTGTGTGTGTGTGTGTTGGTGTGGGTGTGTGTGTGTGTGTGTGTGTGTGTGTGTGTGTGTGTGTGTGTGTGTGTGTGTGTGTGTGTGTGTGTGTGTGTGTGTGTGTGGTGTGTGTGTGTGTGTGTGTGTGTGTGTGTGTGTGTGTGTGTGTGTGTGTGTGTGTGTAGTGTGTGTGTGTATGTGTGTGGTGTAGTGTGTGTGTAGTGTGTGTAGTGTGTGTAGTGTGTGTGTGTGTATGTGTGTGTGTGTGTGTATGTGTGTTGTGTGTGTGTGTGTGTGTGTGTGTGTGTAGTGTGTGTAGTGTGTGTGTGTGTGTGTGTGTGGTGTGTGTGTGTGTGTGTGTGTGTGTGTGTGTGTGTGTGTGTGTGTGGTGTGTGTGTGTGTGTGTGTGTGTGTGTGTGTGTGTGTGTGTGTGTGTGTGTGTGTGTGTGTGTGTAGTGTGTGAGTGTGTGGTGTGTGTGTGTGTGAGTGTGTGTGTGTGTGTGTGTGTGTGTGTGTGTGTGTGTGTGTGTGTGTGTGTGTGTGTGTGTGTGTGTGTGTGTGTGTGTGTGTGTGTGTGTGCGTGTGTGTGTGTGTGTGGTGTGTGTGGTGTGTGTGTGTGTGTGGTGTGTGTGGTGTGTGTGTGTGTGTGGTGTGTGTGTTGTGTGTGTGTGTGTGTGCATGCATGCGTGTGTGTGTGTGTTTGTGTCTCTGCTCCAAAGTTCAGGCGTGTAATATTTATGTGACTCTACCTTGTGCCTGTGTGATTGTAAGTTTTGTAAACATTTTTTTTTTTTTTTAAGAAATGTTTTTGTGAAATATTGGGCATGAGACATGCAATGTTGGCCTTGTTTCACTTTCAGAGGATCAGTTGTAAATGAGATCAAGAAAATATAAATCAATCTCAGTATCCACAAAACCTCTACGAATACTATGCCTGTTAAAAATCCTATCGTGTGTTGTTGTTTTTTATCCATTGCAGACGTCGCAAGGAGCGTGAGAGGATTGCGGAGTTAGGGGTGCGTGAAGTGTGGACAGCTTCCCCACCTCCCCTGAACACAGGTTCTTTATTTTATTTATTTTATTTTTTTTATACCACTTTATGTCACAGCAGATTTCTCTGCGTGAAATTCAGGCGGCTCTCTCTCCTCGAGGAGAGCGCGTCATCGCCACAAGTACAGCGCCTACCCGTTTTTTTTTTGGTTCTTTTTCCTGTCTGTAACTGTACTAACGAGTGCTTATTCCATTTTCCATGAAAATAAAAGTAAATAAATAAATAAAGAATAACTCTGAGAGTGAGATCACTGCTACTAACACTGTGAAAGATAAGTGACCAGAGCTTTGGAGAAAAGAAAGAGCAGAGTGACCCCCCCCCCCTACCCCACTCCACCCCAGCCATCTTCTTTTTAAAAAAAATTTTATTTGATGATAAAAAAAGCAAAAATGTATTATAAATAATAATGATAAGAAGAAGAAGAATATATTATAATAATAATTATTATTATTATATATTATTACTGGTAATGATAATTATAATATAATGATAACAATAGATGTAATATATGTAGTACTATACCTTGTCAAAATCAATCAAAGTACTTGCATTCAGCCTTTTCTTATGCATACAACCTATCAAGGTATCATAAATGTGCATGTCCATCCTTAAAAAAATAGCTCAAGAAAAAAAAATATTGAAAAGCTCTACCAACTGGCTATTTCTTTTATACTATTTTCTTATTTGAGCACACACATCTATCTATACAGTAAGACCCATATCCAGAATTCAAGAGAATGATGCTCTTATGCTGACTTCATGGATGTTGCAGAGTGAATAATAGTAATAAAAATAATACATGGAATTTATATGGCGCTAAATCTTGCAAAAACAAATCAAAGTGCTTGCATTTGACCTATACAACACACAAGCAATCATTAACAATTAATAATTTTAGCAAATTCGAATACACACTCACATGCAAGACAAGCAGAACATGTGAGATGATAGAAAACATATTTTTTGTTGTTGTTGTTTGGTTGTAATGAAACTGACCTGTATCTGATATTTCAGTTCTGACGAAGAGGAAACAGCCAAAGGCAAGAAGGATATGAAAGGCAGGGACAAGAAGGATTCGTCATCTAGTGACACTGACTCCAGCTCGGGTATGTAGTGTGTGTGTGTGTGTGTGTGTGTGTGTGTGTGTGTGTGTGTGTGTGTGTGTGTGTGTGTTTGTATGCTTGTGTGTGTGTGTGTGTGTGTGTGTGTGTGTGTGTGTGTGTGTGTGTGTGTGTGTGTGTGTGTGTGTGTGAGAGACAGAGACAGAGACAGAGAGACAGAAAAAAAAGGAGAGTGTGCATGTGTGCATGTGTGTATGTTGTGTGAAAGTGTATTGGTAAGGGGGGGGAGACAGGATGGTGGGAGTACATTGTGTGTGTTACTTAGGGGTGAAGTGTAGAAGTAAGAGAATGCAATTTTATGGTTACTGTGTTTCTGGTTTTCAGGCAGCAGGAAAAAGAGGAAGAAGCACAAGAAGTCTGGCAAACACAAGAAGGAAAAGAAGAGGTGAGGAACTGAGTTACTGTTTCAGGTCCACGTGCTTGTCTGTCTGTCTGTCTGTCTGTCTGTCTGTCTGTCTGTCTGTCTGTCTGTGTCTCTGTCTGTCTGGCTGGCTGGCTGGCTGGCTGTCTGTCTGTCTGTCTGTCTGTCTGTCTGTCTGTTTTTCTTCCCGTTTTATCAGAAATGTATCATGAGTATAGAGCACTGCATATAGCATAGTTAGGAAACGTCATGTCCGCCCAAGTTCCTTCAGCAGATGGTTGACTAAGTGCGTGATAACTTCTTGCATTAGTGATGATGTCTAGAGATGGATCATGCTAGGCCTTTGTGTGTTTTCACCACAGACCAGTCTGACATGAATAACATTTTAACATGTATGTATAGATCTCTATTTTTCTGTATGCATCCAGAGTCAAAGCAGAGTAAGGCAACAGCAAGTCTGCTGTTAAGTTGATGTAGAAGATTGTTAAAAATCCATGCATCAGGCACTGCTGAAACAGGAATCTGCTGCCAACGACTTGTGAACTGTTGGTATGAGAAGCCTGTTGCCCATTCGGTTGTCACTGTTGACCCAGTAAAGTGAGTGAAGACAGTGGAAGGTTGGCATTTTAGTTCTTGACATTCAGCAGCTTTAAACTGCTTATCATTTGTTGTAGGAAAGCTCATCTCCACATATCACACAGTCGTGAGAGAAATACTGTTTGATGATGACATTGGAAGCTTCAAGAATGACAGTAATGATACATTTCTCACTGTGAGGTACATGTTGTTGTTCCTGGGGAAAACAAGACTGCTACAGCATGTGTGTGTGTGTGTGTGTGTGTGTGTGTGCGCGTGTGTGCGTGTGTGCGTGCGTGCGTGCGTGCATGCATGTGTGCGTGCGTGCATGTGTCTGGGTCTGTGTCTGTGTCTGTCTGTGCGTGTGCGTGTGTGTGTGTGTGTGTGTGTGTGTGTGTGTGTGTGTGTGTGCGTGTGTGTGTGCATGTGCTTGTGTCTGTGTTTATGTGTGAGAGTGTGTGCGCGCGTGTCTGCGTGTGTGTGGGTGTGGGTGCATATGCATGCGTACGTGTTTGAGTTTATTTACCACAACCCCCTTCTCACTTTTTCTGTTGTATCTCTTTTGTACTCACATACATTTTTGTGTCAGTGTTTTAAGGGGAAAGCATCATATGTGGTCTTTGTTCTGCTTGCAGTAAAAAGTCTCGCAAGTCGAGCAAGAAGAAGAAGAAGAAGTCGAAGGAGAGCAGCGAGGATAACAAACCAGAGGAGGAGAGCGAGGTGTCCAGCGATGGGGATGAAGAACCCATCTGGATTGAGAGAAGTACGTTTGAATCTTTGGCCTCTGTGTATTTGTGCTCCAGTCTTTCTATACATGCATGTGCTTATGTTTATAGAACTATATGGTCTCTTCATTTGTGCTCCAGTCTTTCTATACATGCATGTGTTTATGTTTATAGAACTATATGGTCTCTTCATTTGTGCTCCAGTCTTTCTATATATGCATGTGCTTATGTTTATAGGTGCATGAACTATTTGTACCTCTATGTTTCTTGACAGAAAAAGTTCTGTTCAGTTTTGAGAACTGGGAAAAGTTAATTTTATTAGTAAACTGAGGCCTCTAAACAGATGCTCTGTATTTTTTTGGAATAAGCTTGCAGTTGTTTGAGAAAGATTTCTCAGATGACAGGCGAATCCAATATGAATGCAGTATGATCCTTTTACAGTAATCCACGAGGAATTTTGTCTGTTACTTTCTCATTAGAATTTACTCTCCCCTCCCCTCCGCCTTCCCCTTTCAATTCAGTTTAGTTAAAAGTGTTATGGTTCTTGTATTGTGGTCTTTGTTGTGGAGCATTTTCACTTGTGAGATGTTTTGATTACTGCTTTGGCTGGAAAGTTGAAACAAAATGATCAGATAGCGTGCCAGTATACTGAAGGCATGCTGTGTATACACAGGTGATGGTAAAAGCACTGTTAAAACTGTTACAGAAAGCAAAACCAGAACAATCCTCAAAAGCTTGACAGAGTTCTACCTTTGGGTCATGTATTTATTATGTGTTTTTTCCCTGTAGTGCTAATGTGTTTTGCAATATGTGTGAATCCAGCTTCTTCATATTCTCATGCTAGTTTGCTTTTAGATATTGGAAGATCTTTGTGTCATGTATTTCTAATGCATTTTTCCTGTGTCTGAATGTATTTTGTGATATGTGTGAATACAACTTTTTTCTTTTGTGTGTGTGTGTGTGTGTGTGTGTGTGTGTGTGTGTGTGTGTGTGTGTGTGTGTGTGTGTGTGTGTGAATACAACTTAATTTTCCTTGTTGTTTGCTTTCAGATATTGAGAATGGTGAAGATGGAGAATTGATTGGACCAAGACCTTATGTGGAGAGTGCTGCCAGTGTCAAACCTCTGGAGTAAGAGATTGTTTTCCTGTTTTGTGTTACTGTTAGCCTAGTTTGTTTTCCTGTTTTGTGTTACTGTTAGCCTAGTTTGTTTTCCTGTTTTGTGTTACTGTTAGCCTAGCTTGTTTTCCTGTTTTGTGTTACTGTTAGCCTAGCTTGTTTTCCTGTTTTGTGTTACTGTTAGCCTAGTTTGTTTTCCTGTTTTGCGTTACTGTTAGCCTAGCTTGTTTTCCTGTTTTGTGTTACTGTTAGCCTAGCTTGTTTTCCTGTTTTGTGTTACTGTTAGCCTAGCTTGTTTTCCTGTTTTGTGTTACTGTTAGCCTAGTTTGTTTCCTGTTTTGTGTTGGCCTAGCTTGTTTTCCTGTTTTGTGTTAGCCTAGTTTGTTTTGTGTGGGCATAGATTTTGTTTTGTGTTAGCCATTATGTTTTGTATCTCGGAACAAGGATAGTCATATGTGTAATTCCATTTTTCGTTTATGAATTTCCGCTCAACACTTGGGGGAAAGCGAGTGCTCTGACCACTGAGCTGTCCCTCCCCCTTTATGTAAAGTATGCTATATATGTATAGTATATACCTATTCATGCTTGGGGGACGGAATAGCTCAGTGGTCAGAGCGCTCACTTTTCCCCAGTCAGGTTAAGCAGCGTTGATCGTGGTTACCAGTTGGATGGGTGACCATTTGCACGCCTTGGCTTCAGTATAGTCCCCCCAGTTCCCCCAGCTGTTAATGGATGCTTGCCCTCTTCAGGGTCAGGGAAGGTAAAGCAGCGAGGGAGAGGAGATGGGCGCCGCCCTCAATATGCTGGCCCCTAGAGAAGCTGAGGTCTGACGCCTCGCTCCCCTACGACCACTCAGGTTATGGGACACCTTTACCTTTTACCTTATAATACATAGTCTGCAATGCTAATCAGCAGGGCAGAGGACCAGCCTGGATGGAGGAGAACAACATTATCGACATCCTCATGTCTCCTCTTCAACCATTTGGTCAGGAGAATGAGGTGAGGTGTGATATAGTCTGTACAATGGGTGTTGAGCATACAGTATTATTATTTTTTTGCACTGTGCAGTTACGGCAAGGCGCTGTTGCCGGGTGAAGGCGCGGCCATGGCAGCCTACATCGCTGAAGGCAAGCGTATCCCCCGTCGTGGTGAGATCGGCTTGACCAGCAACGAGATCGCCTCCTATGAGGACCAGGGCTATGTCATGAGTGGCAGCAGGTGGGTTGGCAGTGTGTGTGTGTGTCTGGGGGGGGGGGGGGGGGAGGTTGTGTGTGTGTGTCTGGAGGGGGGGGGAGGTTTGTGTGTGTATAAGTATGTGTGTAAAGGGGGAGGGGGTTTGTAAGTGTGTTTGTGTTTGTAAGTGTGTGCGTGTGTGTGTGTGGGGGGGAGGTTTGTGTATATGTGTGTGTATGTGTGTAAGGAAGTGTGTGTGTGTGTGTTTGTGTGTGTGTGTGTTTGTGTGTGTGTATGCGTAAGTTTGTGTGTGTGCGCCTTTTTGTGTGTATGTGTTTGTGTGTGGATGTGTGCGTGTGTTGTGGTGTGTGTGTGTGTGTGTGTGTGTGTGTGTGTGTGTGTGTGCGCTCACTGGTATGTATGTATGTTACATCTATGGCAGCAAGATTATCTTTATTGTTGGCATGTACTGATTCATTGTAAAACTTTTGACATAGAGGTAAGAGTACATCACTCAGTGTTCTTCCTTCTCAACAAAATACTGGAAGTGGGGTCTTAGAAACCCATGATTCAAAGCTACAAATTGATTTATGTTTTGAGTTTAGCAGCCGTTCTTTTGAATAAAAAATTATGTAGCACAGAAAGAGTGCATTAACTTTTTTATCATGATTTTTTTAATTTGTTGTTATACA
>CM060335.1:778478-780978 GCA_030674155.1 Stramonita haemastoma
GACCTTATCAATGTGCCACACAAAAAATGTATATACGGACATTAAATATTTGAACTCAAAACTGAATGGCACGTTTTTCCTTTTTCCTACCATTCCTGGGATGGCATGAAAAAGAAAAAACAGCTACAACAACAACAACCCCAACAACCCCAAAAAAGCTGAGTGAAATTAGTTTTGGGTAAACATCAACAAAAAACCCAATACTAAACAAATGGAAATCTACAGAAAGAAATTGAATGTTTGAAAACAAAACATTGCACATACCAAAAAAAAAGCCGTTGGTAAATCGGCTTCTGAAAAAAAATTTAAACAAACACGTTTTTGTTGGGGAAAACTAGAATTTCATTACACTTTAGTTAGAGATCGTTTTGTTTTTTCAAATTTTGGCCCAGTTTTGATCCGAAAGGGCAAAAGTTGATAATTTTTTTGTTTTATTTTAGGGGACTTTGAAGTGAGAGGTCTGCTTTTTTAAATATATCGTGTCTTTTAGCATTAACAGTTCCTGTCACAAATTTCTTTAAAATTTACCCCTTGGTTCTGGCAGAATATTTTTGAAAACAAAAAGAAAATCAAAAGCGTCGCGAAATTGCAAGATTAATTTGACAGGGGAAAAATTAGTCGCTCTTAACAACCCAGTTAAGATAAACATTAAAAGACCTTCTTTAGACCCCCCCCCCTCCCCCTAAAACACACACACACTTACACACACAACAGCCTGGTGGTTGGGAGTGATGCGCTGGTGATCTGCTGACCCGGGTTCGAATTCGTTCAAGTGGTTTTTTTCTCTGGAGTTAACATCAGTGCCGACTCCATTTCCCCTCCCAAAAAGTCCTTGGAGGGGACTATAAAACCGAGGTCCAGTGTTGGCGAACACACGCAGAACATCTTGCAACATGTTAAAAAAGTAAAAGGAGTTTTTTTATTCCAGGGATTTCGAAAATAAAAGAATCAATCACACACACACACACACACACACACACACACACACACTACACAAACCCCACACACCCCACACACACACATACACACCACAACACAACACACACAACACACACACACACACACACACACACACACACACACACACACCCCACACCCCACACACACACCCCACAACACACACATACCCGTCTAATACCCACATTAAGTGAAAACAGACGGAAAATTGAAGACACACACAAACACACACACACACAACCACACCAACCACACACACACACACAACCACACACACACAAACACCCACACACAAACACCACACAACCACACAAAACACACGCACCCCCCACCCCCACCCCCCAACACAAAAAACCCACCACAACACCACAGTTTTCTTCTTCTCAGGGTTACCTTTGGCAGAAACAAACAAAACAAAACAAAAAAAAAACCCCAAAACAAAATTCTCATCAGGTTTTGTAGCTTGTATTGATCTTGCTCCGAGAACCTGACTTGAGGATGATGTACAGCCGTGGAACAATTCGTTTTGTAAAGGTCTCACTCACTGCTTCAGACTAGGTTTTTTAGCAGAGCTTAAGGACGGGGAGCAGTTGGGCCTATTGAAGAAGGAAGAGACAGAGAGAGAGAGAGAGAGGGAGAGAGAGAGGGAGAGAGAGAGATGAGAGAGTGAGAGGAGAGAGAGAGGAGCGATGAGGAGAGAGGGAGAGAGGAGAGACGAGATGAGAGGGAGAGAGAGGGAGAGAGAGGGAGAGAGAGAGAGAGGAGAGAGAGAGAGAGAGAGGAGAGGGTGGGGTGGATGCGGTATAGAAAAGAAGGGGATGGGGGGTGGGGGTGGAGGAGCTTAAACTCTTGGAGATAAAGAACAAAATGAAGGTGACGGTGATGGTGGTAGTGATAGTAAGGGTGGGGGAATGCAGGGGTGAGGGGAAGGGTGAGGGTGAGTGTAACGGAAGAGTAGTCTATTGTTATTTTGTTAGCATAAATTACTTTGTAGGATGGGGGAAAAGCGAAGGAGGAGGGCTTGTCAAATGTGACAAACACGGGGTTAGATGTATGTTGTTTCTGTGTAACTAATATAAGAGGAATGGATACCTTATAATAATATGGAAGGGCCTAATATTGTGTTCATGATATATTTTCCCGGTGTTTTTTTGTTGTTTGTTTTGTTTTTAGGGGGGGGGGGGGGGTTTGTTCTTCGTTGGTTGTGGTTAAGGGGTAGGTTGACAAAACGTGAAAAGATAGATTCGAGCAGGGCTGGTGAGAAAAAGCAATATTATAGGCTACCCGAACCAAAACCAACAGAAAAGTGTGTGTGTGTGTGTGTGTGTGTGTGTGTGTGTGTGTGTGTGTGTGTGTGGTGTGTGTGTGTGTGTGTGGTGTTGTGTGTGTGTGTGTGTTTTGTGTGTGTGTGTGGTGTGTGTGTGGTGTGTGTGTTATTTATTTTTTTAATTTATTTTTCATTTATTCTGTTTATATCGAGGATAATGGAATAAGCATTCATGTGCTTTTTTTTTTATCCAGTCCTCGTGTGTATGCAGTTTTG
>CM060335.1:788478-793478 GCA_030674155.1 Stramonita haemastoma
ACTTGCTCTCCTCAAGCTAAGGTTAGGCAGCGTTGCGTGTGGCTGCTTTGCGCACAGGTGACTGTTTGCGTGCCTTAGCTTCTGTACAGTCCCCCGGTTCACCCAGCTGTCAAATGGCTACCCAGCTCTCTTTAGAGACAGGGAAGGTCAAGAAGCGAGGGAGAGGAGATGAGTGTCATTTCCAGGATGCTGGCCTCCTACAAAAACTAAGGTCTGAAACGTAACTTCTCGCTCCCCAATGACCTCAAGCAGCAACAGTAAAAGTACTGGCAGCAGTAGTACAATAAATTAACCAAAAAAAACTGGCAGCAACAACAACAAAAACACAACTAAAGTGTCAGAGGGCAAAAATGATTGTGAACATGATACAAAAAAGGGATAAACTATGCGGTCGGTTGGAAGAGTGAGATGTCAGAGATTTCAGCTTCTCTAGGGGCCAGTATATAGAAGGCGGCGCCCGTCTCCTCTTCCTCGCTGCTTTACCTTCCCTGACCCTAAAAAAAAACGCAGGTACCCATTTACAGCTGGGTGAACTGGGGGGGGGGAGGGACTGTATTGAAACCAAGGTGCGCAAACATCCACTTGGAAACCACGCTCAATACTGCTAAACATTAGCTTGGGGAAAGCGAGTGCTCTGAGCACTAGGCCATCCTGTCCCCTTTTTATGAATTTTTTTAATATATATCTTTCAAAGAAAAAAGGTGGTATCTTTGCAAAAATGGCGCACAGGGTTTGACAAGATTAACGGTTTTAATGCTCACCTTTCCATGTAAAAATGCTGCCTTGTTGTGCACCCCTTAAAACAAAGTAACAACAAGCAACCAAAAAGCAAAAAAACCAAAACACCACCACCAAAAGAAACAGTATATTATTGCAAAAAACAGAAAAGCGGATATTTAGATACACATGAAGAAATGAGATAATTTGAATCTTGTTAAACAAAATAAAGCAAAAATTTTGCGTTATTTTGTTAACAAGATTCAAATTATCACATTTAATGTGTGTTGTGCGAAACAGATTGTTTTCCTGGTTTGCAAACAGAACTGAGTTTTAAAAACAAAATATGGAAATATACGTTGTGGTAATGATAATGATAATAATAATAATAATAATAATAATAATAATAATAATAATAATAATAATAATAATAATAATGATAAAAAATAATAATAACAATAACAATAACAATAATAATAATAATAATAATAATAATAATAATAATGATATAACAACAACAACAACAACAACAACAATAGTTGCCCATTAAATTATGAGTTACCTGTTAAAGCATCCTGCTCTGAAATTATCTCTACAGTCGGTATTATTCCATAGATCATTAGAGACACATGACTATTTTTTTTCACATCATTGCTACACAGTCCTGTTGGTTCGTTTTTGTGAGGAGGGTGGATTGGAAACCAGATTGTGACACTGAACAGTACATATTGCTTAGTTAGATTTTTCTGTAAATGTTCGTCACAACCAATTTGTTTTCATGCAATTTTTGTGTTTTTATCGTTCCTTTAATGGCTAAGTTAATTCACCTTCACCTTCATCTGTCCCGTAGTCCGGCGGACACTGGGGGCACCACTGAAGATTTTGCAACCAGCTTCCTCCACTCCCCACGGTCCTCCGCCCTCCGTAGCAGATCGTTCCACCCAAGGCCTGTCCACTCTCTGATGTTGTCTTCCCATCGTTTCCTCTGTCTGCCTCTTCGTCTCCCTCCCCTTACTGTTCCCTGTAGGACAGTCTTGGCCAGTCCAGATGATCCTGCGACGTGCCTGTTCCCATTTAGCTTCAGTTTTTTCACTGCAGCTTTATCCAAAAAAAAAGGTAAAGGTATCCCATAATGCATAACCTGTGTGGTCGTGGGGAGCGAGGCGTCAGAAACCTCAACTTCACTAGGGGCCAGCATGTTGAGGGCGGCACCCATCTCCTCTCCCACGCTGCTTTACCTTCCCTGACCCTCAAGAGGGCAGGTACCTATTTACAGCTGGGGGAACTGGGAGGTTTGCACTGTAGCCAAGGCGCACAAACGGTTACCCATCCAACCGGTAACCACGCTCGACGCTTCTTAACATTGGCTGGGGGGAAGTGAGCGCTCTGACCACTGAGCTATCGATCCCGTCCCCCGAATTAACTTGTAAGCTTAATGACTTTTTCTTCAGATTCCCTTTCCTTACTGTTCAGTGCAGTGCACTGATGCAGACTTCCTTTGATTGTTCATTGTCATTGGCAAGATAAGCACCCCCCCCCCTCCCTCCTGACTTCTCCCTCTTCCCCCGCTGTTTTTCCCCGTCTAATGTCACAGATTGTGAACAGACATAAAATAAGATTGAGAACACACACACACACACACACACACACACACACACACACACACACACACACACACACACACACACATACACACACTGGGACACTATGTGTAAAAAAGTACATTAAATGCTTATTCCATTATCCTCGAAATAAAAGAATAAATAAATAAATAGTATTAAATAAATAAATAAATAGACGAATAAATAAATAATAAATAGATAGATGAATAAACAAACAAATAAATGCATGAATGAATAAATAAATAACAGACAACTATATACACATGGGAATTCGATGTAAAAAAAACAATCACATGAGTGCTTATTACATTATCCTCAAAATAGAAAAAAAAGAACACACATACGCACACGTAAGCACGCACGCACGCACACACACTTTTTTGTAAGGCAAACTGGTCTCAAATTATTCAGAGACAAGATTTCTCTACAACACTCTCTCTCTGATCCTATCCTAGTCTTTCGGATAAGACTATAAACCGAGGCCCCGTGTGCAAACGCACGCAGAACATCTTGCGCACACGTTAAATCCTGTTCCGCTTTTCGTAAGAGTAGGCCATCTTGTGCCGGTGGGATCAGATGACAAGATTTACAAACTGCATGCACACGGGAACTGGATGTAAATAAAAAAGCATATGAGTGCTTATTCCATTATCCTCCATATAAAAGAATAGATAGATAGATAGATAGATAGATAGATAGATAGATAGATAGATAGATAGATAGATAGATAGACAGACAGACAGACAGACAGACAGACAGACAGATAGATAGATAGATAGATAGATAGATAGATAGATAGATAGATAGATAGATTGACAGACACACAGACACACAGACAGACAAATAGATAGATAGATAGATAGATAGATAGATAGATAGATAGATAGATAGATAGATAGATAGAAAGAAAGAAAGATAGAGAGAGATATATATATATAAAAAGAGAGATAGAAAGAGAGATAGAAAGAGATAGATAGATAGATAGATAGATAGATAGATAGATAGATAGATAGATAGATAGATAGATAGATAGATAGATAGATAGATAGATAGATAGATAAAGTAATAAATAACAAGTGTCTGTACACTTGGCAATCAATCCTCCTGTCCTGCCCATCTCACCATCCACTGGCTTATCTCCCTTGCGCTGGTCCTTGCACAACTGTTTCCCCAGCCTCGTTTTCGATTCATCATGGCGCCTCTGTATTTGCGGCTGGTTGTGAAATGAATGTGGATGCTTCAGTGGTTTGCTGATGTCCACACAACCTGTGCGCTTTCAGATTAGAGGAAGGAGGCGGTGGTGTGTGAGGGGGGCTTGATAGCCTAGTGGTCAGAGCATTGCGCTCGCAAGTTGACAACCCGGGTTCGATTCCCGTTCAAGGGGATTTTTCCCCTGGAGTTAACATCAGTGCTGACTCCACTCTCCCCACAAGTCTTTCGGATGAGACAATAAACCTAGGCCCCGTGTGCGAACGCACGCAGAACATCTTGCGCATACGTTAAATCCTGTTCCGCTTTTCGTAAGAGTGTGTTTGTTTGTTTGTTTGTTTGTTTGTTTGTTTAGTCTAATATCACCAAGTGTGAATAGGCTTTAAATTAAACTACAACAACAACAACACACATACATAATTATATGCACACACACACACACACACACACACACACACACACACACACACACACACACACACACACACACACACACACACACATCACACACACATGTATGTACATGTATATGTCCATGGATATCTATAAAAAAAAAAAAGGCGTATTATTGCTAGTCGTTTCCCCTGTGGGGGTGGCAGGGGCCTGTCAGTATAAATTACCATCTTCACTTTCTGGGGAATTCTGTGCTAGGATCTCCCTCTTTTCTATCCCTCTCTTTGTTTCTGCCCTATTTTTTGTGCTTTTTGTCACCTCCTACTCGTCTACTTTTTTTTGCACTTTTTTCTCAGAAAAACTTAAAAGATCACAATTTCTCTCCCACGCCGATGCAGGGCCTGATTTGCCAGGTCTTTAACGGTAAAAGGTAAAGGTGTTCCCATGACCTAGGCGGTCGAAGGGGATCGGGAGCGAGGCATCAGAGACCTCAGCTTCTCTAGGGGCCAGCATATTGAGGGCGGCGCCCATCTCCTCTCCCTCGCTGCTTCACCTTCCCTGACCCTAAGGAGGGCAAGTACCCATTTACAGCTGGGTGAACTGGGGGGGACTGTACTGAAGCCAAGGCGCGCAAATGGTCACCCATCCAACTGGTAACCACGCTCGACGCCGCTTAACTTGATAGGGGGAAGCAAGTGCTCTGACCACCCCTGTTTAACAGTAGCGCAACGTATTTTATGACAGACACCTCTGGTTCTGGTCTGGGCGTTCAAGGAAGAAGAAATGCGAAGTAGAAGAATGCGAAGAAAAATGAGAAGAAGAAAGAATGCAAAGAATGCAAATGCAAGAAGAAGAAAGAATGCAAAGAAGAAGAAGGAGAAGAAGAAGAAGAGAAGAAGAATGAAGAAGAAGAAGAAGAAGAAGAAGAAGAAGAAGAAGAAGAAGAAGAAGAAGAAGAAGAAGAAGAAGAAGAAAGAAGAAGAAGAAGAAGAAGAATGTGAAGTAAAAGGAGAAAAAGAAGGAGAAAAAGAAGAATGCGAAGAAGAAGAAGAATGCGAA
>CM060335.1:798478-803478 GCA_030674155.1 Stramonita haemastoma
ATAGATAGATAGATAGATAGATAGATAGATATGCCGATGTAAGCTGAGTGCCAAGGCCTATAGCAACAGCAACAATAACAGCAAAAACAGCAGCATCAGCAGCAACAGCGACAGAAGCAGCAGAACCACCACCACCACCACCACCACCACCACCACCACCACCACCACCAACATCAAAGATGACAACAACAACAATAATCAACAACAGACCACCCCCATCAACTCACTACACTGACAGCAGTGCAGTCTGATGCTATGGGCACGTTGCCCCTCCCTTGCTATTCAACCACCCTGCACTGCTCTGTGTCTGCCCAGATGCCAGCCAGTTAGCCATCCAGTTAGTCAGTCAGTCAGCCAGCCATGCAGTTAGCCAGCTAGTTAGTCCGCCAGCCAGCCAGCCTTTTAGTTAGCCAGCCAGCAAGATAACCAGCCAGTTAGCCAGCCAGCCAGTTTGCCAGCCAGTTTGCCAGCCAGTCAGTCAGCCAGTCAGCCAGCCATCAAGCCAGTCAGTCAGCCAGCCAGAAAGATAGCCAGCCAGCCAGCCAGCCAGCCAGTTAGCCAGCCAGCCAGGTCAAACCAAACCTCACGACACCTCAGAGAGCACGAAACAAAAGCCCCTCCCCATTCTAAGCGCTGACTAACTGTCTGCAACCTGAACGTTTTGACAAGACATTGTTTTTTTCTGGTTTGGTTTGGTTTGGTTCAAGTTTTTTTTCTTTTCTAACAATTCTTTTATGTCATTTCACTTTGTTTCAAGACGTTATTTTAAGAAAAAAAAGGGGGGTAGAGACTAGTAAATGAATGGAGATCGTGAACAAGAAAAAAACCCACAACTTTTTGTTCATTGGGGTTGTCATTACAACAAAAACAACAATGACAAGCAACACACGCGGCGCGCGCGCATATATACACACACATACACACACACGCGCGCGCGCACACACGCACTCGCACTGGCGCTGGGCATGCATACACGCAAGTATACACGCATGCAGGCACGCACACATGCACTCGCGTGCACACATACACACACACACACATACACAACACACACATACACACACACGCACGCACGCACGCACGCATATACACACCCGCATGCACGCACACACATACACTCAGGCACCCACATGCAGGCTGTCTCTGCACCCCCTCCTCTCTCTCTCTCTCTCCCCCTCCATCCCTCCCCACCCCTCCCTCTCTCCCTCACCCCCTCTCTCTTTCCCCCTCTCTCATTCCCCCCTTCTCTCTCTCCCTCCCCCCTCTCTCTCCATCCCTCCTCCCTCCCTCTCTCTTTCCCTCCCTCTCTCTCTCCATCCCTCCCCTTCTCTCCCTCCATCCCTCCCTCCTTCCACCCTCCACCCCCCCCCCCCCCCCCCCCCCCCGCCCCTCTCTCTCTCTTTTTTCTAAACGGACGCTATGGGAAATGAGCAGCAGAAAAAATCGTTCAAAGTTCATTACAGTTCAAAAATGCCCGTTTTCTGAACGCGGGAGTTGAGGAGCCACAAATCCCATTGTCTTGTTAGGCAGTTGGTTAGCTTCGGAAGGGGTTTTACGCCGAGTGAACCACCATTTAAATTTTTTTTTTTTTCATTTCGAGGATAATAGAATAAGCACTCGTGTGCTTTTTTTTTTTTTTTAATCCAGTCCCCGTGTGTATGTAGTTGTGTAAATATTGTCATCTGTTCCCACCGGCACACAATGGCCTACTCTTACGAAAAGCGGAACAGGATTTAACGTGTGCGCAAAATGTTCTGCGTGCGTTCGCACACGGGGCTTTGGTTTACAGTCTCATCCGATGGACGTGGGGAGAGTGGAGTCAGCACTGATGTTAACTCCTGGGGAAAAATCCCCTGCTGAAAAGAGACACCGATAAGTTAACAGCTGCTGTTGTTGTTCAATTCAATTCAGTTCAATTTAAACATTTTTTTCTTTAATTTCAGAAATAGAGAAATTCATGTGGTTTACAAGCCGTACATAAAAAGTAAATAGGAAAAACTGTTGTTCTTGTTGTTGTTGTTCTTAATGTTGTTGTTGTTGTTGCCGGGATTTCTCAAGATTGACAGCAAAGGTATGGGTGGGGGTGGGGGGGGGTCACCTATCCCTACTCTGCACTCTGCCCTCTCTCTGTCTCACTCAAACACACTTGGGAAATCCCTATAATGCTGTAAATGCATACAGCACTGGGGTGAAAAGTTTGTGTGTATAACAATGGCTCTTTTCAAGTTGTTGAGTAAAAAAAAAAAAAAAGACCACACTTGGACTTGACAAGATGTGTTCTTTTTTAAATTAAGAAAAATGGAGAGAGTACAGGTTGTTTGAATTATCGAAAACTTATTATGAATGATGATAATCTCAGACAGAACATAATATATGACATCTTAAAGGTAAAGGTAAAGGTGTTCCATAACCTATGTGGTCGTAAGGGAGCAAGGCACCAGAGACCTCAGCTTTTCCAGGGGCCAGCATATTGAGGGAGGCGCCCATCTCCTCTCCCTCGCTGCTTTACCTTCCCTGACATTAAAGAGGGCAGGTACCCATTTACAGGTGGCTGAACTGGGGGACTGTACTAAAACCAAGGCGCGTAAACAGTCACCCAACCACGTTCGATGTTGCTTAAAACATTGGCAGGGGGAAAGCGAGTGCTCTGACCACTGAGCTGAGCTATCCCGTCTTGAATCCTAACAACATTTGAAAATGTAGATTTTGGCACTTAGCTATCATCAATCTCTGACACCAAGATGCTGGCCTGGGGGGAATGGATGGATGCAGGCAATGGAGATGAGAGGAGAGGAGATGAGAGGCTTGCGCAAACTTCTGGGTATCTGTTACAGAGATCACATAGAACCAAGAAGGTCGCGAACACCAGGATTATAAAAAAAAAATGCCATCAGTCAACCAGACTATACAGGATGGGTAAATGTGAATGGGTAACAGTAGTTATTATCTTTCAGCCAACTGCAAAAGATAATAGAAGTAGCGATGAGGAGTAGCTGCAGCACCAGTAGTAGCAGCAACCCCCCCCCCCCACCACCACCACAATCACCACCACCACCACCACCACCACCACCCCTCTGTAGGGTCTGATGATCTAGTGGTAGTGCACCCGCTTCAATAGCTGAGAACCTCATACATAAAAATAATCAGAAATGCATACATAATGGATGATTATGAACTCGTTTTGCAAACGTGTGCCCAATATGTTTTTTAATGTTTTTTTTTTTACATTTTGAATTTTAAAAAATATTTCATTCTTTTATATCGAGGATAATGGAATAAGCATACATGTGCTTTTTTACGTCCAGTCCCCGTGAGCATGCAGTTTTGAAAATATTGTCATCTGTTCCCACCGGCACACAATGGCCTACTCCTACGAAAAGCGGAACAGGATTTAACGTGTGCGCAAGATGTTCTGCGTTCAAATGATGTACACAGAACAATATAATGTAAACATCAATCCACAAAAGGTTCATATCAAAAAGCATATAAGGAAAATTAGAAAGATGAGGTTACAAACTGATACACGACATACAAGCATATCTTTCAGCTAACGTAATATGAACTCAAATGTTCATCAATATACACACATGCACATTCATGCATACAGACATAGTTACCCACGCATATAGACATATGCAGGCATACATGTACGTACATATACATAACCTTCACACACATAACTGATAGAACATTGTTTAACAAAAACAAAACACCCATAAAAACAAACAAAACAACAACATAAACAACACATCACCGCAATTAAACTGCTCAGCACAGTGAAGGGATTTTACCTTTCAGATTGGGTCATCCAGCAGTAATACAGTTTGCTCTAATCAATCAGAGGTAGATATCTTCAGTTTAACGTCTATTCACATTTAGTGATTTTAGACGGAAAAAAAGAGATAATCCGACAAGAAATAATAAACAATAAACTGAAAATTTTTTATTTAACAGTGCTGAATAAAAACTAATTTTAACATACTACAAAAACTGGATTATTTACTTCTTTTCAACGCTAATACAATGTCCAACAGCAACGAAGGTTCAGACAAAATCTGATCCAGTGACAAACTAGGTACAGCAGGTAAAAATGTTTTTAAATGTCCACAATTAAAAACGACATGACTATTTGTAATCTTCTCACCACAAATACAGTTTACATCTTTCACGTATTTTGTCCTGAAAGCATTCAGTTTAAATCTGTAAATGAGGGATGACACATTTCTCCAATTATACCAACCAGAAACTTTGTTACATACTAAAGCATTTTGAAAATCTATCACATTGCTTGTGCGGCTATTATACAGACAATAGCCAGACTCATTTATCTTCTTTCTGAAATGCTTCAGAGGTAGATATGTATTCCATAGTGCAGTAAAACTAAAAAATAACATTTCCATATATGCAACACATTTTTCAACCTCATAACTTGATCTTAGTTGTCAAGTAAATATGCCAAACGAAGGCAAATTCTTTTGGCATCTACATTTATATAATCATGTGAAATTTGGCGAGCAGCAGTATTACATCAAAAATCTTGTCAGATTTAAAGTTGCTACTGCACCCAAATAGAACGATGCTCTCGTTGAGCAGCAGATTCACAGCGTTACATGTTTCATTAGTGTGCCCAATATGTTCTTTGTGCGTTACTGTACAGGTCTCTAGTTTACAGTCTCATCCGAAAGACATTTAGAGGGAGTGGTATTGGTACACAGGATGTGTGTGTGTGCGTGTGCGTGTGCGTGTGTGTGTGTGTGTGTGTGTGTGTGTGTGTGTGTGTGTGTGTGTGTGCGTGCGTGTGCGTGTGTGTGTGTGTGTGTGTGTGTGTTGTGTGTGTGTGTGTGTGTGTGTGTTATTTGTTATTGATTGCTTGTGTCTTGTATAGATCAAAAGCAAGCGCTTTGATTTGTTTTTTGCAAGATATAGCGCTTTATAAATTCCATGTATTATTATTATTATTATTATTATTATTATTATTATTATTATTATTATTATTATTA
>CM060335.1:808478-828478 GCA_030674155.1 Stramonita haemastoma
AAATAATCAGATAAATAAATGTTTATATAGATAATCATAATTATTTTATGTATATCCGCATTCACACGATAAGAAACTTATAAAAAAAACCCACTTATTTCAATTAACTCGCATGCACTCACACGTACACACAAAAAACCCGAAAAAACATAAAGATCAAAATACCTTCAGGCACGCACAGGCTAACACACACACATGAAAATAAACATACTTTCAAATACCACACATGCACTCACACGCACACACACGCTAACATTCTAAAGAAAATAAAAACTTAATCATATAAAGAACAAACACATTCGTACGCATATGCTAACACACATTGGAAATAAATAATTTTTTCAAGTAAGTTACAGAAAAATCTACATACTGGCATAGTAACAAAAATTGGCATTAAATTATTTTTACAATCATGTAGAACACACTCACACACATGTACATGTTAATACGCACATTTGTTTTCAAAGTAACACACATATGCTCAGAGGAATAATTATGCCACTATGCCTCCAGAAAAAAGGAATAGTGTAAGTCTAGTACAGCCACGCATAAGTACGCATTAATACACATTGGAAAGTAAGCATATTTTCAAGTAGCACACACACACACACACACACACACACACACACACACACACGCACGCACGCACGCACGCACGCACGCACGCACGCACGCACGCACGCACGCACGCACGCACGCACGCACGCACGCACGCACCACACACACACACACACACACACACACACATCAGTGCTGACTCCACTCTCCCCGAAAGTCTTCCGGATGAGACTGTAAACCGAGGCTCCGTGTGCGAACGCGCGCAGAAATCTTGCCCACACGTTAAACCCTGTTCCGCTTTTCGTAAGAGTAGGCCATTGTGTGGCGGTGGGAACAGACGACAATATTTACAAAACTGCATACACACAGGGACTGGATGAAAAAAGCACACGATTGCTTATTCCATCATCCTCGATATAAAAGAATAAAATAAAAAAAATAAAAAAATAAAAAAAAATAAACACACACATACACACAACTTTCGCGCACCCACACACACATACACACACGCACGCACGCGCGCGCGCACCCACGCACACATTATTTTTTCGGTTCATCTCGATCGAATATTGATAGAAGATTTTAAAAAAAGGTTTTAATGCATTTATATTCGGAGGACAATGGATAAACACTCCTGTGCTTTCTCTTTTTACAACCGTCTCAGTGTGAATGCGTTTTGTAAATGTCATCGTCCGTTCACATCAGTACACATTACTGCTCTGCTTTGCCTGGAAGAGGTTTTGATGTGTGTTTAATCTGTTCTCTGTGCGATTACACTGGAACCTTGTTTTATAGTAGCCGCCGCTGTAGTCTAGTGGTTAGGGCGTTGGACTCATAATCTAAAGGTTGCGGGTTCGATCCCAGCTGTCGGCTATGGCGTTGTGCCCTTGGAAAAGGCACTTTACGGCTATTTTCTCACCCCACCCAGGTGTAAAAGGGGTACCAACCTTGTGTTGGGGGTTAACCCTGCGATAGACTGGAGTCCTATCCAGGGGGAGTCTATGACTCTCAGTCGCTTAACGCCACAGAAACCGGGATAAGCACCGGCCTGATGAGCCTTAGGCTCGAGACAGACTTTAAATTTAACTTTTAACAGGATGTTCGGCGTGCGTTCGCACACAGGGCCTCGGTTTACAGTCTCATCCGAAGGACTTTTGGGGAGAGTGGAGTCAGCACTGATGTTAACTCCAGGGGAAATAAAGAAACATGTACATTTACGGGTGAATTTCTCTGTCTTTGAGAAAAAAACTATTGGAATTTGGACTTAACCGCACAATTCATTTATGAAATAGAAATTACACATATATTGTGCATACATGTTTATTTCTGGACTACATCTTCATGTCAGAGAGTTGTTAGTGTAGATCTGACTGACTGATTGAATATATTTCAAATGCAACGAGACAAAAGAAGCGGAAGTGTGTGTGTGTATGTGTGTGTATGTGTGTGTATGTGTGTGTGCATGCTTGGGTGCATCCGTGCATGAGAGAGAGAGCGAGAGCGAGAGCGAGAGCGAGAGAGAGAGAGAGAGAGAGAGAGAGAGAGAGAGAGAGAGAGAGAGAGAGAGAGAGAGAGACAGACAGACAGACAGACAGACAGACAGACAGACAGACAGACAGACAGGCAGGCAGATAGACAGACAGACAGACAGACAGACAGACAGAGGTGTACACGTGTTCCAGATCTTGTGCACACACTCTACATTTGCAAACACAGTCATTCATGAATGGAACTCTCAAGACTTTGATACAAGTTTTATTTTTGGTCTTATGATTTTAACATTTTGTACATTTCTTCATCATGATTTTGACAATCTATCAATCTAAAGTATCATTTTCATTTTGCTAGATTTCAGCTGCGAGCCGGCTACCCAACCCCACTGCAGCCTCTTTTTTTCTGAAGGGGGAGGTAGGCTTTTCCCAATGCTCTGACCAGCAGTGACAATGACCGACCCACTGACTTTTGTTCGCTTTTTAATTCTCCACACCGTTTGCTACATCTGACCAGAATGGCAGTTCTTCCAATATGCTTTTAAAACACAAAGTAACCAAATCTTAATTCCAACCATGTTATCTTTACAACCAGAAAACACAGACCCTAAACAAGTAAGTGTAAAACATCAGCTTGCCAATTTCAAAGCAGAGGGCGCTGTCAAAACCTTGCATTATTTTTTAGGAAAGAAAGTCAGTTGGGTAGTCATATACCAAGGTGTGTGCTCACCTCTGAAGTTTTTCTAAGGTATCTATCTATCTCTCCTACGGTATACATTTTATAAACTTTGTACAGGGCTGTTACATACACAAAACGGAAGTTATATTGGTGCTATAAATATCTTTTATGACAGAGGGAAAACATTACTGATAATACTTGCAACCCCCCAAAAAAACAACAACAACAAAAACAACAAGACAAATGGCCTAAAAAGCAATTGGGAGATAGCTTCAAATGCAATACGTCCTAAAATCTTGCACATAAAAATAAAAGTCCACTCAAAATAGTGCGCATTAAAGTCAAAATGCAATACATTGGAACAATGCACAAAACACCACATCAAATACAACGCATTTGAAAAAAACCCTCATAAACTCGTTCACCCTGGAATCGTAGCAAACGGGGTAGGTAGGGGTGGGGATGCAGCAAAAATCGGGGAAGGCACCGACTAAATAACTTAACCATGCAAAACCATGCTCCAAGAAGTCCACAGTTTAAAGGGATAGTTTAGGCTATGTCCATATTGCTATGATAAAAAAAAAAATAGCACAGGTAACAAGCTACCCACAAACTCATCCATTTATAGTTTTTAAAAATGTGAGCATTTCTTGGCAAGTATGTAAATACAATTAAGCCCATTTTATACATCTGCCCAGATAAAGCTAAGAGCTTTTAACTCTAAAATGAATACCGAACAATCAAATTACATAAATATTCAATTAACACAAGTTCAAAAGAATCGTGTGAGTATTTTAAGAAAAGGCAATATTATGTTTGAAAAAAAAATGCGGCACTTTTATTGGGTAACACAGCAGTACTGTAATGCTTGCTGTTTATGCAAAAGGAAAAAAAGGTAAAATCAAGCAACCCCTTCAAGAGGATATTATCCCCTGGAGTTATCAGTGCAGACTCCACTCCCCCCTAAAGTCCTTCGGTTGAGACTATAAATCGAGGCCCCGTGTGCGAACGCGCGCAGAACATCTTGCGCACATGTTAAAACCTGTTCCGTTTTTCGAAAGAGTTGACTATTGTGTACCGGTGGGAACGGATGATAAATTTACGAAACTGCATACACACGGGGACCGGATTAAACAAAGCACATGATTGCTGATTCCATTATCCTCTAAATAATAAAAAACAAAGAAATAAAAAATGAATGAACAAATAAATGAATAAACGAATTAATAAATGAATCAATAAACCAAACAAAATAAATACATACATAAATAACTGGGGAATATATGTCCCAGGACAGGCAAATGCTTCAGGAGTAAAACCAAAAAGTTGCTATAAACTTGAACAGAACTTATTTCAGGCTATATTGGAAGAATGGTCTGTAAGTACGTGTACAGAGGTGTAACAGCAGTGGGTAATACCCACATTCTACAATCTATAGGGGGAAAAACGAGAAAAAGGCATTGTTGTTATAAACTGCTTCACACTTCAGTACTTCAAAATAAAGTACATCAAAAAAGCAAGACTAATGAAAAAAATCAGCTTTAAGGTTAACAATGAATTCAAAGTTTATGCTGATCGTTTTAACTTTGAAAAATAATTAAATCGATGTAATTGATGTAATTTTCAAGAAAAGAAAAATGGAAAAAGGGCAAGTGCTTTGAATACAAGACTAACTCTCCACCAGAATTCCTGCCCAAATAAACAGCTTACGACCAACCATTTGTAAAACAAAAATCAAAAAATCAAAACACACCCCCCCAAAAAAAACTTAAACAACACACACACACACACACACACACACACACACACACACACACACACACACACACACACACACACACACACACACACACACACACACACACACACACACAATGCCTCTGACCTATGGCAAAGCAGAAGGCCGGAAGAAAATAAGGTCACAGACGCCTATACAAGATGACCACATTCTTATACACACATAATAAAACAAAAGGTGAACATTTCTCTTGACAATATTTTTGCAATTAAATTTTTAAAAACCAGAGCAAAAATGTCTGTCACTTTAGTCTTTTCTCATACAAACTTTTTTGTATGGCCTCCACCAACCTTTTTCTACCGTGTATTTTTCTTTATTTTCTTATTTCATTTGGTTATTTTCCTGCTTTATTTTTCGCTTTTTTATTTCTTTGTTATTTTTGGGGGTGGGGGTGGGGGTGGTTCTTTTAATCACAATGTGAGGGCTCTAAACTATATTCCCCGACATTTTTTCATTTCAGATTAAAAACAAAACTGTTGCGATAGAGCATATTTCATCTGACAATAAAATCAGAGACTGCTGGGAGAGATGCAGATGGAGTAGTCTATTACTGGCCAGAGGGTGCTATGACCTGGGCAATGGACACGTCCCTGACTCATGGCAAAGCAAAAGGCAAGAAGGGAATAAGGTAACTGGACACATCAATATTCGAGGGGATTTTTCCCCTTGAGTTAACATCAGTGCCGACTAAAGTCCCCCGAAAAGTCCTTCGGAAGAGAGTATAAACCGACCCCCCGTGTGCGAACGCATGGAGAACATCTTACGACCACGTTAAAATCTGTTCGACTTTTTGTAAGAGTAGGCTATTGCGTGCCGGTGGAAATATTTATTTCATTTTATCTTTAAATACATTTGTTTGAATAGATGACAAGATTTACAAAACTGCATACACACGAGGATTGGATATAAAAACAGCCCCCCACATGAGTGCTTATTTAATAATCTTCGATATAAAAAAATCAATAATAGATAAATGAATAAATAAATAAATAAATAAATGACGGAGCGCATTCTTAAACACATTAAAGAACAGGGAAGTGAACATTTTTCTTTAAAAAAAGAAGTAATAAAAATCAAAAAGAAAACTGCCCTTTTCCTAATTTAAAAAAACCCGGTAAAGGTGTTCCCATAACCTATACGGTCGCTGGAGAGCTAGCAAGGCACCAAGAGACCTCAACCTCTCCAAAAGCTAGCATACTGAGAGCGATGCCCATCTTTCTCGATACTTTATCTTCCCTGTCCTTAAAGAGGGCAGGAACCCAAGTATAGCGGCTGTTCGGACCACTGAGCTACTCTGTCTTTTCTAACAGAATTGTTAAGTGAGATGTACATAGAACATAAAAAAATTCTAAAAGAAAAATCTGTCCTTTTTAATATGACTATGCCGTATTTCCTTTACCTCCATCCTCTGCAAAATTGCGGCGCGATTTTTTTTCTTAATAATGGTTAAAGTCGTAAACCGAGCCATTTCAAAGTTTTGAAACTACCCACACACTCTGATCATATTTATATTTCACTGACGGTTATTAACTTTGTCAATATTCCCCCCACGAAAAAAACAAAACAAAGCCAAATACAAAACGAACCACACACACACACACACAACACCATACACTCACACACAACATTTTAACACACACACACACAACACAGAGCACACCACACAACACGTTACACAGGCACACAAGACACACACACACAAGACACACACACACACAAGACACACACACACACACACAAGACACACACACACACAAAGACACACACACACACACACACACACACACACACACACACACACACACACACACACACACACACACACACACACACACACACACACACACACACACACACAACACCACACCCCACCCACTTTCTACCCCCCCCCCCCCCCCCATCTCTTTCAAGAACTCCCTTTTCAGTAATGCATCCTCACCTTTTCCCCGTACCTTTCCTCAAAATTTATTCAGTAATGCATTCTAAACCCAGCGCTTATGACTTCCATTGTTTTGTTGTTCTTTTTTAATACATCGCCCCTTCAAATGATGTACAACCAGCATCCTCTTTGTTTTCAATCAACTTTTCTACATTAATACATCTTTCCCCATCCTATATACAAGAATATTTCCCCCCCCCCCCCCCAGCTTCATTTTCCGTAGAATTTAGCATCTCTTTCTCGCAAAATTTAGCATCCTTTTCTTGTAAAATTAGCATCCTTTTTCGTCAACTTAAGCATCCTTTCCGTAAAAACTTAACATTCTTTTCCGTAAAATTTAGCATCCTTTTCCGTAAAATTTAGGTAGCATCCTTTTCTGTAAAAATTTTGCATCCTTTTCCGTAAAATTTAGCATCTTTTTCCGTCAAATTTAGGTAGCATCCTTTTCCGTAAAATTTTGTATTCTTTTCTGTCAAATTTATTATCCTTTTCCGCAAAACTTGGTATCCTTTTCTGTAAAATTTAACATCCTTTTCCGTGAACTGTAGATCTTTTCCCATCAACTTTAGCACCCCTCCTCCCACTAACACCGTTGAAAAAATTGTTTCGCCAGTGCGTCAGCATACACCATGTTATCTACCTGCCTTTTGTGTCCACATGCGGGGCCAGGGTTATTCAAGGTGGAGGTTAGTGTTAGGATTAGTGTTGAACAGTTAATAGGGGGTAAGGGGTTTCTGTCAGCTGGTCGGTCTGAATGTTAGAAAGCATGTGGACACAATAGCATACAGACAAAATGATGTGTAGCTACATACACATGGCTACTTAGCTCCCAATAGAATGTAGCTTCGAACTGGAATCGGTTGTCCTATCAACAAGTAAGGCTGTGCATTAGATTAAAGTATTGACAAATTTCGAGTTTTTTTCTTCATCCAACGCTTTAACAGTAACTATGTTGTCTGACATTTAAGTGACAAGTGTCACGCTGCAGTTAAATCCCCTGACAAGTCAGGCCAAGTGAATCCGAAACGTGGTTCTAAGCTTAAAATATTTTTCTAACGTTGCATCCATTAAGAAACAGCCCACAATAAACTATTACAAACCATCAACTAGCCCTCTTTTTCTATCCCCACAGCACTAAATGTGCATCCCTGTCCCTCCTAAACATCCTTTTCCCTTACTTGCCTCTCCCTCCAATCTGATGTCTCTTCACCACAACTACCCCCTTTACACATACTTAGACACACACACACACACACACACACACACACACACACACACACACACACACACACACACACACCACACACACACAAGATACCACACCACACCAACCAACACACACACACACGACAAGACAAGACATGACCGCACACACACATACACACACACACGATCTCACTAAAAAAAAAGTTTTGTAAAATGAAACTCATAATTAAAAAAAAAGCTTACACTATTACGAATTCTGATTAATGTACTGGATACTGCTGTCCAATAAGTAATGATCTTAACACTGGCAAATCACCACACCGATTTGTTTTGTTCACAATACTGTGAAACTTAGATATTCTGCTATCCAAAACTACCCAAGACTTGAGCTGCTCTCTCAGATTTTACAAAGGTACGATAGTGGTGGCCAGATGAAATATCTTGTTAACAGCAATGAAAAGCGCTGCTTAAACTTATGACCAGATTTTTTTTTCACCGTGATATAATTTCTTAACACTTTTAGCGCATATTTGTACTCCAGCCAAAATCAACGACTATGTCGTTTATTTTCTAATTTTTATTTTTGAGGTATCTGACACTTTGCAGGGCAACGACTACATAGGTTATGGAACACATTTACCTATTTTCAAATAACCTGAAACAATTTTCGTTGAAAAAAAAGCAATTACAAAGCATTGGCAAAAGTAGAAACACCAAGGAGCAGATACTCATAAAACTATGTTCTTAATTATTTGATTTGATTTACGAGATAGAAAACAACAACATTGCCTGTGCCACAGGACATATCAGGACAAGAAAACTTTTGAAACTAATCATTAAATGAGGTTCAGTAGGAAAAATAACAAAAATGGGTTTTTGCTTTTAAAAGCATGTTATGATAATTTCCACTGTCTTTCAAGAGTCAGTTTAGCATGTCAGGACAGGGTTTTTTTCTCAGAGAAACATTTCATCACACTTTTTTTGACAACAAAACAAGAAAACCAAAAAAAGCCTTCTTGAAAAAAAAAATCTTCCCAATCGCTAATTCAATGACAGTTATATCGGGGCTAGAAATGCTTTTCTCTAGCAACCATTGGGACATTTAAAAAGGACAGCACCCTCATCTCAAAACACTTAAAAAAAACACTTTTAACACAAAGTCTTTCAGGATTTGAGAGTTTCTGAACCAATCATTTTATCAAAGTCATTCCAATAAACAAAAACCTGATATGAAACATTCGTAAGCCATTCCCTCCCTTGAGCATCAAGGGACATAGCTTCATACAGATATAATCTACAGGTTTTTAAAAAAATCTGATTTATTAAAGACGATTTTGATTTTTCCATCTCGCTTTGCTGTCTTTCTTCAGTGGTACTTCGCACACGTTGTCTTAGAAAAAAATGGAAGCACATTTCCGACTAGATATTGATATACGTTTGACCATTTCTATCTCTCCTCCCTCAAGTAAAAACTTCTAGAAAATTGAAGTATTGAAACAATTTCAGGTTAAAAGAAGTGGGGGGAAGGGGGGGGGAGGTATAAATTGATTGCTGTTTTGTCAATTTTTTGCATTTATGTTACTCTGTGACCAATTTTCTTTCAGACCTTTAATGATTATTATTTTTTTATCATACAATTTTTCTTTGAATGAGGGCTGAATGTAAATACAAATCCCCCAAAATATCACGTATGCTTATTTATTTCCCTCAATAGAAAAAGTTCCAAAGTTTCATAACAAACAAGTGACATTTTGCTGGATTATTTGGCAGAACTGTCAAAGTGGTGGTATAGCATACTTCTGCTAACAGGGCACATTAGTCTGTCCTGCTACTGTAGTTATTGAGTAGTTCATTCCACTGTATTATTGAGTAGTTTATTATTCTACTGTAGTTATTAAGTAGTTTATTCTACTGTAGTTATTGTGAAGTTTATTTTACTGTAGTGATTGAGTAGTTCACTCTACTGTAGTTATTGAGAAGTTCACTCTACTGTAGTTAAAGTGGTTTATTCTGCTGTAGTTATTGAAAAGTTCATTCTACTGTAGTTATTGAGTCATCGTTTAAGACAAACTCGTTGACTGTGGGTCGGGGGGGGGGGGGGGGGGGTAGTTCTCCTCCTCGTTGACGGTTACCTGTAGTCCAGAATTGTCCACTTCGAACACCTTGGATACTTGGTACTTTGGTCTGGCACCAGAACCCCTGAAAACAGCATCAACAAGTAGCTTCAGCAATCCTGACCATTCATAGTATCAAAACAATTGAGTCTCACTTTAAAATGTATTAACATTCTTATCCGGAAAACAAAAAAAAAACCCACCTTGCATTTTGCACAGGTTAACGACATCATAGATCTATACACCTGTACATTACAAATTTCCTCATTCATTTCTTTGTGCTACATTAATTTTCGTCAGAGCTGACAACGTGATTATTATACTTAGTAATTATTATACTCAGTAAAACTAGTTGGAATCAGGGACAGGATGGCCCAGTGGGTTACAGTATAGCCTAGTGGTTAGAGCGTTGTGCTGGTGATCTGATGGCCCGGGTTTGAACCACACCCAAGGCTCTCGTTCAAGAGCATATTTTCCCCTAGAGTTAACAAACACCCAGTCCCCTAAAATTCCTTCGGATGAGACTTTCAACCAAGGTCCTGTGAGGTACTTTAAACAATATGATAAAATAAAACAACAAACCTCGTGTACACTGTATGCACGCATACGAGAAAACCTGTTCCACACTTTGAAAGAGTAGGCCCTTCATGCCGATAGGAACAGGTGACAGTTTCAAAATCACCTGCACACTTATGTCGTGTTCAGACATCCCTGAAGTTGGAATGTGGCTGCCTCGTGGTGGGCAAAACAAATCTGACCTGTAGTGAGTCCTAGCCGAGGAGCGAAAGAAATGTATGTTTACTTACGTTTGTCATTGACACATTGGGGCACGGTCATTCTTGCACTGGACCCTGCACTGAGTTCTGCCGGATTTGCGCGCTGTGGGAGCCCCGATGTCCGCTCTTGTTCGGTATTGCAGCGATGATGGTGGAGACAAGCCCAGAACTGTGATACGATCCCCACGACGACTGTCGACACCAATGCCAGACTTCTGAGGATTCAGAGCAAGAAGGGAGTGACCCAGAAGGTCTGGGAAGTGCTTGGAAATGGATGTTTGGGGGCGTGAGGTGTCCCTTCCCTTATGAGCACTGTGTGCCAGGGTTGTCAGGCTGGGCCATTCTAGGACACTCAAATCCGTGTTCGACGAACGTCACGCTAGGTGGGCTCCCTTTGTGACCACTGCGGAAAGGTTGAACGGATACTGACAGCAGTACTCAACCCTGTGGTCAGTGAGCCTTGCAGAGAACTTCAGGGACAAAGTTTGATTCGAGCTCAGAAACTAGGAAGGACTGGATGACTATTGTGGACATTGAGCACACACACATTGACAGAGTAGACTCTGTACTGACACGCCAGGAAAGTGTGCAAGACAGGGGTTGCATGTTCGGATAATTTGCAACCTTACCTCTTTCCACTGTCGGTTCTATGTCGACTAGCGGATGTCCCCAAGGACCACAGCCCCTCCCACTCTCATCGCCTTTGCTCCCTGAAGTGTTGCAGAGATGGGAGGTCATACAGACGCCACTCTGATACCAAAGCCCCCAAACTCGTACCGACTTTGCTGTTCAATCCAGTGGAAGATGAAGACGGACATGGATTGTTCTAGATCCCTGGGCAACGGAACCAGGCTGTGCACTGGACAACGGAACCAGGCTGTGCAATAGTCTGCCCTTCAGGGATTTGGTGCAGCACTTTCTCCTTTCTCCCATTCTCCACCCTTCCCCCATCCATCTAGCATCTGTCTACTTTAGTCATGGGGATCTTGGACAAGTTCAGGGTCATGTGCTCCAACATCGTGGCGATGGCGTCTCCATGATCTCTGGCGAAGGTCTGGTGACAAAGACCATGAACACAACTATAGTGACAGTCTACAGTAACATCTGACACACAAAATGAAACCTACAACAAAAGGGGGCGGGATAACTTAGTGGTTAGAGCGCTGAGCTCGTTGTGTCATGGCTTTTTAGCCGAACAACGAAAAGAAAAAACCAAAAACACTAAACAAAACAAAACAAAACACACAGTAAAGCACACACAGCTCCAAAATATACAAGACAAAATTTACTCCCAACTCTGACAACGTATGTTACAGCATGTCAAAAAGTACAAGTCTAAATTGTGTTTCTGCTTTTCGCTTTACGTACGTAAATCTCTTTAAAAAAAAAAAAAAAAAGATAGTAGGCAAAACTATGTACGCGCCTTAGCGCGCACTTGTATGAGTTTGTGTCCGCACTAGCACGCGAGCGTGCATGTGTGTATGTGTGTTAGTGCTTGTGCGCACACGCACGCGCGCGCGAATGTGTGTGTGTGTGTGTGTGTGTGTGTGTGTGTGTGTGTGTGTGTGTGTGTGTGTGTGTGTGTGTATGTGTGTGTGTGTGTGTGTGCGTGCGTGCGTGTGTGTGCGTGCGTGTGTGTGTGTGTGTGTGGTGTGTGTGTGTGTGTGTGTGTGTGTGTGTGTGTGTGTGTGTGTGTGGGCGAGTTCAGGGTTAATGAATGTGCATTTTGCTTCGCATCTCGGCCGAAAATGATAAAAGGTGACCTTATGATCTATGCAGTGGTTGGGAAGAGCGAATGAGTGAGAGTGAGTGAGTGAGTGAGTGAGCGAGTGAGTGAGTGTGAGAGTGTGTGTGTGTGTGTGTGTGTGTGTGTGTGTGTGTGTGTGTGTGAGAGAGAGAGAGAGAGAGAGAGAGAGAGAGAGAGAGAGAGAGAGAGAGAGAGAGAGAGAGAGAGAGAGAGGAGAGAGAGACAGACAGACAGACAGACAGACAGACAGACAGACAGACAGACAGAGAGACAGAGAGAGAGACAGAGAGAGAGACAGAGAGAGAGACAGAGAGAGACAGAGACAGAGACAGAGACAGAGACAGAGAGAGAGAGAGAGACAGAGACAGAGAGACAGAGAGACAGAGAGACAGAGAGACAGACAGATTTGATTTATTCTTTTATATCGAGGATAATGGAATAAGCACTCTTGTGCTTTTTTACATCCAGTCCCCGTGTGTATGCAGTTTTATAAATGCCATTTGTTCCCACCGAGAGAGAGAGAGAGTGTGTGTGTGCACGTGCGCGCGAGCGCGTAAGTGAGCGTCAGCGTGTGAGCGGTGTGTGCGTGTGTTCGCCCACACGCGCGTGTGCGTGTGCGCGCGCATGTGTGTGTGTGTGTGTTGTGTGTGTGTGTGTGTGTGTGTGTGTGTGTGTGTGTGTGTGTGTGTCTGTGTCTGTGTCTGTGTCTGTGTCTGTGTCTGTGTGTGCGTGCAAAATAGCTTGTGCACGTACCAACACCTGTTCCGCCTTTCGGAAGAAAAAGCCGTAGTGTGCCGGTTGGAAAAATATTTTTGAAATAAAACCATGCACACTAGTGTCCTGTTTTCGCATCGTCCCCGAACTCAGAATGCAGTTACGTTTAACGGTTGGCAAGAAACGGTCGCATACGCAAAGTCTCACCTTTAGTGAACCTCAAAACTCTAGCTGAGAAAATCACCAGGTTAATTTCACTATGATCTAGAAAAAAAACACCACGTTAATTTTACTATGATCCAGAAAAAAGCAATCCTCACTCACCGAAAGCGTTCCGTGACTGGACAGGAGAGCTGTGGTGAACTGGGCGCTGTCAGGAATCACCAGGATGAAGTCTTTCCTTCAGGGGTGGAGGGCAGAAGGCTTGAGTCTGCTGTAGGATAGGACTGCTGCCTTGAGATGGCGGAGTAGGTTGATGTCTGATGTATGTGACATGGAGCAGGTTGATGTCTGATGTGTGTGACATGGAGTAGGTTGATGTTTGATGTATGTGGCTCCACATGAAGTAGGTTGACGTCTGATGTATGTGACATGGAGTAGGTTTATGTCTGATGTATGTGACATGGAGTAGGTTGATGTCTGATGTATGTGACATGGAGTAGGTTTATGTCTGATGTGTGTGACATGGAGTAGGTTGATGTCTGATGTATATGGCTCCACATGGCTATGTCACTGTGAAAGGCTGAAGACTGACCCGCCTGCAGAAAATTCTCAACCAACGCGTCTCTCTTTTTCCCCCAACGACCATCTTGCTTCTGGGTCTTGTGATGCTGACGATGATGGTGTGGGAAATCTGGACAACAGAAGCACAGCGTATCCTCAATCATCAAGTACGCCAGACAGTCTGGTCTACATCGGTCTACATACAAAGACCGGTCAGTTCAGAAAATTAAGACTTTTTTTTCAAAATCCAACGGTCATATTTCAATTCGGAAAAATATGAGTATGCCGTTTCGTGCCGGTGGACACGGATGTTGTTTTTTTTTGTTTTTTTTAAAAATAACGCATGCACCCAGGTGTGTTTAGACACTGTACCCGAATTCGGAATGCATCTACATAATTGATGGAAGAAAAAAACCGTCGTATACGCGAAAAAAACAGTCACTACTGGAAAACTTCGGAACTCTAGTCAAGGAATGAAAAAAAAAGACACCCGTAAACCGACGTCCTGTGTACGTACACACACAAAATATTGCACACACGTTAAAACCAGCTCTGCGTTTTGCAAGAGTAGCACATTGCGTGCGGGTACAAACTGACGACAGTAGCTATGTTATATCAAAAAATAACTGCTTGCATATAGGTGTGTTTAGATTCCCAAAGTTGGAATGAAGTCTTCTAAATGGTGGGAAAAAAACTCGGTAATGTACGCAAAAATCTCACCATTGATAAATCTCGAAGCTCTAACCGAAAAACAAAAAATATCTGCATGCACATTGCTGTTTTTAGACAGCATCCCCCCCAAGTCGTAATGTGTGCCGGTGGGAACGGATAAATTTGAAAAACCGTATGCACACGAGACAGTATAAAAAGAAAACAAAAGCATTAAAGAATAAAGAATAATCATGTCTTGTGCGCTTTCCAGGGATAAAACAATCTGAAATTCGGACAGGCTACCTTTCAGTAGTTAAGAGAAGGCATGATAGTGGGGGTGTTGATAAAAATCTTCCGAATCTAAATCTTTCCCTTTTTTTTTACAGAAAAAAACGATGCAAGTATTCGTAATCGTTGCATCCATTCACCGCTACCTACATGGGAACAAGAAAAAAGTAATAGTAAAACTGCGTGGGAGAGAGAGAGAGAGAGAGAGAGAGAGAGGAGAGAGAGAGAGAGAGAGAGAGAGAGAGAGAGAGAGAGAGAGAGAGAGAGAGAGAGAGAGAGAGAGAGAGAGAGAGAGAGGGGGGGGGAGACAGAGAGAGAGAGACAGAGAGAGAGAGACAGAGAGAGACAGAGAGAGAGAGAGAGAGAGGGGAGAGAGAGAGAGAGAGAGGGGGGGGGGGGGCAGGTGTACCTGTGCCTGTGGTGAGTGACCCCTGTGATCATCCCTCAATGACTTGCTGACCTTCGTACTCCTTACCCCTAGCCATGATCTCTCCGAACAGTAAATTCCAAAATAATCTGGAGAAAATGAAAACATTATTTTGTTTCGATTTGATGAGTAAAGATATTTTTAATCAGTGAATGATTTAGCATCATTTTGACGAGCACCCATGGAAAGAAAATCCTGATGATGGATGGGGGAACAGATTAGCCACGAGGTTTACACTTGGTCCATTCTCTGCATTACTACTACCGCGTCCAGGGGTAATGCGACATGAAGAAATCAGAATTATCATCACCGTTATTCCTTAGTCTGCTGCTGCCACTTTTCTCACTACCATTCTATGAGACACACTGAAGATTGCTTAGAGATCCCCCCACCAAATAAAAAAGGTTATAACAGAAAAAAGACAGAGTATCAATATGAGGAGGAAGCCTCTTACTTGTTTCATTGTGTACAAACTCAATAACGTGAAACGTTCTCAGGACAGGCAAGATATTACTTTATGCATTTGATGCTAGTTGATCTGAAATATTCTAGACACATATTTTAAAAATCCGTTAACTCATACCTAGCAGCCTGCTCATTACTCTCAATTACAACAAAGACATACTCTCGTCTACAAAGATTAAAAACAAAATACTCACGCGTTCTGCTTCTTCAGGCTTCCCCGAACACAACGCAAAGTGTTGAACGCAAAGTGCTTGTACAGATTCACAATCTTCACAATGTTGAAGGCGGTAGAGAACGGAAAGACGAAGAAAGATGAAAGAAGTCTTAGGTAGTCGTTCCCTCTCTCAGAGCAGTGTGTGGGGTCCCCACTGCAGCTGTGGGCTGTGTGAACTGACCAGATACTGGGTCATCTTCGCCACTCAGTCATGAACAGAGAGGAACACTTTTCACGTGATGGCAAAAAATGCTCACAATTCAGATGACAGTTTAAAAAAAAAAAAAAAAAGAAGAAGAAAGAAAAATCAGAATAAAAAACAAACAAAAACCCAAAATGCAAAATAAGGAACGAAAGAAAGAAAGAAAGAATGAAAGAAAGAAAGAATGAAAGAAAAAAAGGAAGGAAGGAAGGAAGATAGAAAAAGAAAGAAAGAAAGAAAGAAAGAAAGAAAGAAAGAAAGAAAGAATGAAAGAAAGAAAGAACGGGGAAAGAAAAAATCACAAAACATCTTAATGATTATTCCAAATGGTGCAGAGGATAAAAGTTGCCAAAATATTTATCAGTCTTTTATGGAGTTTAAAGAGTTGATCTTTATCTTTATAAAATATTTCGGGATTTACAACTTCTAAAACACTTAGATCTATAAGAGGTGTGATTTGATGTAATCATCATGGAATATTTCCATTAATAACATACACTTGATATCATCCTCTGAAAAAGTCATAGTACCTGAGACAAGCTAATTCTTCCTTTGTGTCTCTCGACTTTACTGTTTTTTCTCTCTCTCCTTTTCTTAATCAATCTTCAGTTTTCTTTTTCGTTCATTTAACAAAAAGTATATTAATGTTAATAAGTCAAATGTGTGGTTTTAAATTTTTCTCAAGTGTGAAGGCAGTAAGGTTAAAGATAATGTCTTTGATTTATTAATTACACCTGTTTCAGAAAGATTATATTGTTGTTGTGAAGATGGCATTTTTTTTCAGCTGCCAAACAACAGTTGGTTTTGTTTGATGGTGAAGCACACAATTAACTATTAGCTTGATGCCATTGATCTTCTGGAAAATCTGTGCTACAAATTTCCCCTTTTCTAACACTCCATAAATGTTTTAACACATCATTATTATGCTTCTATCTTTATCCTTGCCTCTCATCTCCCCCCCTGTCTCCCCCTCTTTCGCTACCCCCTCTCTCTCCCTCTTTCTCCCTCTCTCTCCCTAGCTCTATCCCCCCCTCTCTCTCTCTCTCCCTCTCTCTCTCCATCTCTATCTCTCTCCCTCTATCCCTCTCTCCCCCTCTCTGTCCCTCCCTCTCTTATATGCATATTGTTCATCACCTACATGGAATGACATCATCTGTTGTTCATCATGGAATGACATCATCTGTTGTTCATCATGAAATTACATGATCCGTATTCCATTATCGACATGGAATTACATCATCTAAAAAAAATAGGTAAAGGTGTCCCATAACCTGTGTGGTCGTAGGGGAGCGAGGCGTCAGATAACTCAGCTTCTCTAGGGCCAGCATGTTGAGGGTGGCGCCCATCTCCTCTCCCTCACTGCTTTACTTTCCCTGACCCTAGAGAGGGCAGGTACCCATGTACAGCTGGGTGAACTGAGGGAACTGTACTGTTGCTAAGGCACACAAACGGTCAACCATCCAATTGGTAACTGCGTTCGACGCTGCTTATCTTGACTTGGGGAAAGCGAGCGCTTTATCTACATGGAATGACATCATCTGTTGTTCATCATGGAATGACATCATCTGTTGTTCATCATGGAATGACATCATCTGTTGTGCATCATGGAATGACATCATGTGTTGTTCATCATGGAATGACATCATCTGTTGTTCACCATGGAATGACATCATCTGTTGTTCATCATGGAATGACATCATCTGTTGTTCATCATGGAATGACGTCATCTGTTGTTCATCATGAAATGACATCATCGCTTGTTCATCATGGAAGGACATCATTTGTTCTTTGGAGTTGCTTGTTGCAGTAACAGCACTGGCTCCTCTTCTCTTTGTCTTCTGTTGTTCGTTTTACTGCTGACCCTCCCCCCCCCCACCCAACCTCCCCTCCCATCCCCCACCTTTCCGTCTGTTCCCTCTGTTATCTCTCTCCTTCCTTCCCCTCCACCACCTTCTCCTCCCTCCTTGTCCTCCCTACTCTCCCCTCCGCCTCCTCCTTTTCCCTTTCCTGTAGCATTGTCCACATTTTGACCACGATTATTATTAGCTTGGTATCTTCTTTTGTCAGCCCACAGTCTTTCTCCATGCTCTGTTTATTATAGTCTTTCTTGCCTTTCACCATAATAGACTAGAGCACAAACCTTGACCAGATTTAGAATGATCATCCAAGGGTGGATGAATCCTATGTACGCATGGTCAGCCATGCATTACAATGATGTCGTCTGCTCATTTCCTGTCAGAGAGCAGGTGCTTTTTTCATCATAATTGGCATTGAGGGTATTAGTAGCCGTTAGTTAATTAAGGTAGGACATGGGGGGTCGAAACTGATGATTTTTTTTTTACAAGCCCATGTTAAAACTTATGCCATATATGTTGAAAGGGCATCACTTGTAAAGCATAAAAATCAAAGAATTAATCAGTTTTTTGTACTGTATGTTGCCATGGAAACAATCCAATCTGGCCGCCAAAACTCAATATTGCAAACTCCTTAAACCTTTTTGTCTATAACAAGTATGAATACCCTGATTCTGAAGACATATCTAATGGTCTGAATTGTTTAAATTCACACAGGAGAAATCTCCATAAATGTATCCAGCAATTTTTTTTTTATTTTTATATAAAAACAAAAACATGACTTTGGTCACTTTTGGACCCGTGTCTCACCTTAAAGGTAGACATGGGTCCAAAAGTACCCCAAATTATGTTGTTGTTTTTTAGAAAAAAAATTGGTTGATACATGTATGACTATCTCCCTGTGTGAATTTAAAGAATTCAGGTTGTAAAAAGTGTCTGTTGAAACAGGTTACTTCTACATGTTATAGAATAAAAGGTTTAAGAAATTGAAACATTTAATTTTGGTGGCCATATTGGATTGTTTCCATGGCAACAGAGCACAAAACTGAGTAATTCTTACATTTTTATGCTCTACAAGTGATGCCATTTCAATATATTGCATAACGTTTAAAAATGGCTTGTAAACAAAATTTCGTCAGTTTCGACACCCATAATTATTAGTTAGGATCATGTCTGTGTGGTGGGCGGCTGTGAAGATTTGGAAAGAGAGATTGTCATGGGCACAACAGTGGATAGTCATGTCTTTTGGAGGACATTGCAATGTCTCTGCTTGTTGTTTGTGGTTGTTTTTTTTATCTTTTACTAGGCTTTTACTTGTATATTATGTGCTTGTTTGTTTGCTTGTTGATTGTTTTTATCTTATCTTTTACCAAGCTTTTGTTTGTGTATTTCCTTGTTTGTTTGTTTGTTTCTTTGTTGATTGTTTTTATTCGTTCGTTCATTCCTTTGTTTAGTCCGTCAGTCAATTAATCAGTCAGTCATCTCTCTCTCTCTCTCTCTCTCTCTCTCTCTCTCTCTCTCTCTCTCTCTCTCCCCTCTCTCTCTCTCTCTATCTCTATCTCTCTCTCTCTGTTTATTTGTGTGTATGTTTGTGTGTTTCTTAGTTTCTTTTTTCTTTCCTTTTTCTTTCTTTCTTTTCTTTTCTTTTCTTTCTTTCTTTCTTTCTTTCTTTCTTTCTTTCTTTCTTTCTTTCTTTCTTTCTTTCTTGCTTTCTTTCTTGCTTTCTTTAGTTTTTCTTTCTTTCCTTTCTCTCTCTCTCATTCTGTCTCCCTCCCCCCTCTCCCTCTCTCCCTCCCTCTCTCCCTCCCTTTCTCCCCCTCTCCTCCCCCCTCTCTCTCTCTTGCTCTCTCTTTCTCTCCCCCCTCCCTCCCTTCCTCCCTCCCTCCCTTTCTCTCTCCCCCTCTCTCCCTCCCTCCCCATCTCTCCCCCTCTCTCTCCCTCCCCCTCTTTCTCTCTCTCTCCCTCCCTCCCCTCTCGCTCTCTCTCCTTCATCTTATCAAGACGTATTGTTCACTGAAGCCCAAGGACCCTAGTGAAGGATTAACAGGATACTGTATTCTGTAGGGCAGAAAATAGCCAGTGCTTTTGTATAGACGCCCTTCAGGCATCGGGATTCATTTCCGTTCGTCACCCTCCCCACTGCAACAAGAGAAACA